>NW_004624746.1:16468372-16514378 GCF_000247695.1 Heterocephalus glaber
GTCTTGCACCATGAGCAAAATCTTTGCTGTTATCTGAGTAATTATTTCTGATTTCATTTTTCCCAGATCCTCTTTTGTTGCCTGTTCAGAGAGTCCAGGTGGTTGAGTATCAGATTGTTCCATCTCGTTTCCCTTTGGGACTGCTGCAGGTGATCCAGAAGTCTGTTTTTGAGACCTGTGTACATGTCTTCTCATTTCCACGGGAGGGGGTGGTTCTGGCACCCACATAGCTCAACTTCTCTGCCCTAGGAGCTTGGGATGGCGGTGGGGGAGCTTCCTTCCAGGTGCTGGGACCAGCTCAGCTTCTCTGCCCTAGGAGCCTGGGATGGCATCAGGGGAGCTTCCTTCTGGGTGCTGGGACCGGCTGAGCTTCTCTGCCCTAGGAGCCTGGGATGGAGGCGGGGGAGCTTCCTTCCAGGTGCTCGAAATTCACCGTCTTAATGAAATAAATGCAATTCTTTTGCTTCAGAGTGGTACAATTTGAAGTACAAGAACTGGGAGCACAGAAACCAGGACTGATTCTTACCAACTATGGAATCATGGAAAGGTCCTCTCCTATGTCTGAGCCTCATTGTTGTTCCACGTCACTCGTGTATTAATTATTCATTCAGACAATCACTACTGAGTGTTGCTTATATGCCAGGCACTTTTCAACACACCACAGATATAAAAGTAAACTGAACAGGAGCTTACCTTCTAATAAGGAGAAAAAGACAATGAATAGAATAGTTAAATTCTACAGTGTGTTCAAAAATGGCAAATAGGGGGCCGGGGATTTAGCTCAGTGGTTCCGTCTCCTGCCTCGAAAGCACAAGGACTGGGGTTCGATCCCCAGTACCAAAAATTTAAAAAAGGGGCAAATAGTCCAGAGAGAACTAAAGCAGAAACAGGTAGTGGGAAGAAGGTGGAATTTTAAATAACGTGGTCAGGGAAAGCCCACCATGGGAGTAATATCTGAGCAACAACTTGCATTTGTAAATCAGAAAAATACTTTAAGTTGTTTCAAGACTTATTAACATAGCATGGGCCTCACCTGAAAGCTTGTTGGGAGCGCAGAACCTCAGGTTCTATCCCAACCCTACAGACTCAGAATCTGTATAGCAATAAGACCTTCAGGTGATTTACAGGCATACCACAGTTTGGGAAGCAGTAATTAAAGGAATGAGCTGTTTTTGAATGCTAACATGTTTTAGGACTGGCATGTTATAGCCACTCAGTAGACAGGTTCAGTAATTCCTGGTTTTCTTTCTGTAAAATTAACACTTATATAGCTTTCTTGTTAAAGACAGCACTGAGTTTCTAATTAATTCTGAATAATAATGAATAGATCCAGCCCTTACTTTCTTGTGGATAGAGCATAAAACCTAAACAGAAAGCCAAGTTACAGACAGAAGACATGGATATTTTTTAGTATAGACACATGACAAATCCTGACTACATTAATTTTATCGTTGGTGCCCAAATGCCAGTCTTCTCTTTATGTTTTTCACCACCAACACCAACACACACATAAAAGTGCAAGAGAAACTGTATGTGTTCCTTGACATTTAAAGATCAGGAGTCTACTTTGAAAGGATAAGAAGCCAAAATTCTGGGAGAAATCCTCTGGTAATATAGGGAAAGTAAAGGCTGGATAAAGTCAAAACAAACAATAAGTAAATACAGTAATTCATACTGCAGAAATACTGTATCATTTTTGTTAACAGAAACAGCAAGTTTATCAGCCGCCTGCCTTGCAAGTGCAAGGTCCCAAGTTCGATCCTCGGCACAAAAAAAAAAAAAAAAAAGAAAGAAACAGCAAGTTTAAATAAGACAATATAAACCTGCATTAAATTTAATGTAATTTCTCTCCTTCTACAAATAAGCTTAAGTCTTTGCCTCCCACATTTCCTATTTTAATCTTCATGTTTCTCTTTCCCAGCAAAATATGAAATCATAGCTTATTGCTTCCCATCTTTTCTTCACCCCTTATGTAAGTTTCAAAAAGCAACCTCTATAGTCTGGCCCAAATTACATTCTTCTGGCCCTGTGTACACAGCAAGTTAACATGAAGACAGGCAGAAATCCCCAAGCTGTCTCATTCATTGATTGCAAAGTGTACATAGCAAAGATTATGAGGAAATTCCTCAACAGTGAAAGTAACAAGATAAATTACTCAAATCTACACTAAAAGCATTCTCTGAAGTTAAACACTTTAAAGTTTCTGTATAGGGGCCTGGGATGCAAATCAGTGGTAGCTCACTCACTCTTGGGTTGGATGCCCAAAGAGTTCAAAAACAAACATTGCTGATAAAAATCCTCTAAAACACCCTGGAAGACTTTGACTTGAAGCCAAGGTGGACATTTTCTGAAATAATAAATTATTACTATTTACGTTTTTCTGACTATTTTTCTAGTTTTCAGAGCGGTAGGATAGAGGACTGGGAAGAAATAAAGAAGAAACGCCTCTGCAGACTCAACGCCAAAACAAGCGTTACCTCGCTCTAGGGTTCTTTTAGCTTTCAAACCTTGGGAATCGCTAGGCGTGGAACCCAAAATAGCCCCGCCTTTCTCCAGCCCTTTTCCTTCCTCAAGATGGCAGTCCTAGCGACAGTGCGGGCACGCCGCGCGAAGCACTATGGGAGCGGAAAAAGGCTGAGCGGCGGCTGCCGAACCGGAAACGGAGAACCTTTACTTGGAGAATCAGTGTTAGATCCAACGTTTTACGGTGTTTCGCGGGTCGCTGGAGCTGGGCCCGAAGGGCGGGGCGTGCCGTGATGCCGGAACTGGCGGTGCAGAAGGTGGTGGTCCACCCCCTGGTTCTGCTCAGCGTGGTCGATCATTTTAACCGGTGAGGCTGGCGGCGCGGGGCGGCCTAGCTGGGCCGGCGGCGCCGGGCTGCTGAGTCACAGGCACGCTGGGGACCGCGCGGCGGCCGCGGGCGGGCCGGGGTCGCAGGTGGGGCGGCGAGCGGCCCAGACGGGCGCAGACCAGCCTGGGTTCGTGAAGCCCAGTAGCCCAGAGCCACCCCCCGACCCAGCCGCCGTTCCGACGCCTGGACTGCTTGTTCGTTATACCGAAATTGCTTGATGCTATTGCCTGGGGGCCAGGCTCGCGCCCATCCGCCGCCGAGCTCGTCCCGCGCACCACCACGTAGGAAAGCGTCACCGAAACACCGATATTCGGAGATTCTGAAATGCCGAAATTGCGAAATACCGATATTTGATATTCTGAAATACGGATATTCGATATTCCGAAATACCGAAATTCGGAAATTCGTACCGATATTCCAAAATACCGCGCTCAGCACTCCGAAAGGTTTCCTGTATGGGCGGTGCTGTCAGCCCGTGATCCTTTGTAAGCGAGAATCTGGTTTGACTGTAGTAAAATGTAAGTGAGGTGGCCGGTTTTTCTTTTTAAAAATGAGACGAGTTGGAGTTTTTGGCATTAATGAATAAGGTGAGAAAACCTCCCAGTAGATCACATCGTAAGCTTGTGGGTCGGTCCCCCTTTGCTCTTTCAGCTGTTCGTCCCGCTAGACTGTTGCACGTGTTCAGAAATTTTTACAAGATAATTGAATTAGAAAAGACCCATCTGGGCGCTTCTGCTTTGAAGTGCTTGCTGTGCTTGCCTGGGCAGTACATACACTAAAGTCATGCTTGCTAATTGTCCTTACTCCTGTGTCATGCGTTGTATAACTCAGCCAGACCCCAAAACTCACTCAAGACAGGTAAGGTTTAGGGTCCCCTCTCAGTTCCACTGCTTGTAAGCACCCCAGCCTCACAGGGTAGGTAATAAAAACTCTCCTGTTCCATGAAGATTCTAGAGTCCTAGTGGAGCTAGCTAGCACCCTTCCAGTTCTGTTCAGACACTTAGAGCAGAGTGCAAGCAGACACCGCTAGCTGTTTTACCACATAAGAAATGTAGGGTTTTTTAAAAGCCAATGAATTTTTGTAGATCCAAATAAAAGCCCATGAGAAGTTTCCTTTGAAATGTGGGAAATCCTTCCCTAAATAAGCCCGAGAGGCCGAAAGTAGTACACTTATACCACTGAAGCAAAACACCTCCTAAACTCCTAGGCTTTACAAAGAATAGGTCAGCTGAGGCTTGTAGATATAGGGCAGATGATCTGGAAAAGAATTGGCAACCTGGAAGCCAGGCACGAAACTGCTAGCATCTTTATCCCAGAAGAAATTTGAGGATAAAGAAAATGAGTAAAGTTTAAAAGAGAAAAGGAAAGCTACGAAGGAAAAAGATAGTTTGAGATTTTTCCAAGCTTGCGTTACTTGCAGTCCGTGGTTAGGTAAAAAGGGTCAGGGCGCATTAGTAAGGAGTTAGGATTCCTCCTTGCAGTTATTCCAAAATGATCCAACCCTGTTTAGTTTAGGGAGGTGAGTTCCCAGGTAAACTAAACTCCAGGTGTACTGAGCGTATTTGCCGTTAAGTATCTAATTGTTGGGTGTGTGTATCTGTGCATGTTTTTTTCACTCAGAATCGGCAAGGTTGGAAACCAGAAGCGCGTTGTTGGTGTGCTTTTGGGATCATGGCAAAAGAAAGTACTTGATGTATCCAACAGTTTTGCAGGTAAAAAAATTTAAAAACCTACATTTTTCCGAGCATGCTTAAAATGTCAGTTTACTTTTTAAAAAAATAAACATTCATTAGCACTTTTTTTACCACAGCCCAAAGGTTCTTAATTGCCAAAATATTGAAACAGGAGCCTAAAGGCTGCCCAGTAGACGAGACAGTAAATGTTTTTAATTTATGGGCCTTGTGGTAGCATTGCAGCTGTGCTTCTCTGCTGTTGGAGTACAATAGCAGCAGTAGCCAGTGTGTAAGAACTTTACCTTCATGCTCTGTGCATTGCTTTTATGATCAAAGAAGCAACAATGAAGAACAAAGTAATTGTTGGTCTGGCTTCTGGACTAGAGGTCACTAACTCTGGTGTCTGAGAGGACCAGCCAGTAATGTAATTTCCCAAATGGGAAATATTACACATTGCTGGGGATTTTAGCAAACTGGAAAGCACTTGTCCTTTTTTAAAGGCTCCACCCAGCAGGTGCCAGGTCTTCTAGATTTTTAAGAGAAGCTGGAAATCTGGATTTGTGTATAAATTCTGTCTTTGAATGAGTGCAACTCAAAATTTACTACTGTGTTAGACAAATTAAAGACATAAAAGTGAGTCAGGTCTGGTCTAGGGACTGCTACTCAAGACCTGTGCTCTAGATTTCTAGCTCACACCCTAATCTAAATCTTGTTTGTTTGTTTGTTTGTTTGTTTTGGTACTGGGGATCGAACTCCAGTCTGAACTCCAGGTCCTTGTGCTTGCTTGCACAGCAGGCGATGAAACCACTGAGCTAAATCCCCAGCCCAACTAAATCTTAATTTGCTTTTTTGTCTTTCTGTTTAGTCCCTTTTGATGAAGATGACAAAGATGACTCTGTCTGGTTTTTAGACCATGACTATTTGGAAAACATGTATGGAATGTTTAAGAAAGTCAATGGTAAGTCTTGCCTTTCTTAGATGTTATGATGGCGTGACATTGGCGTGGGTATGTGTGTTCATGTGTTTGCATATGTGTTTTAAACACATACTGTCTTCTTTGTTAATGTCAGGGTCCTTTTCCCTTAGCGAGACTTAAGTAAGACTAGTGGCAATAGAGGACTGAACTAGAGTAAATGAAAAACTAGGATACTAATTGATGGTCAGTAGTCCAGCTGCGTCCTTTGCAGCAGAAAAGCAAAGAGCTAGACCTTTAGTACCTCCAGCATGTATCACTTTTATCTTAATTGCATTACAGAAACTACACTGTTGGTAGTGTTTATTCCTCCAACGCTCAGTTGCCATGTATGTGACATGAACTTGGATTTGCTTATACATTGTCCGGGAATAGTTCTCTAGTTGTTTCATGTATGCCTAGTTTTTTTAAGTAGTCTGGGATAATAGATATGTCTGGATCATATGCAGTACTGCTTTGGGTTTGCTTTTTAATTTTTGTGTAGTACTGGGGATTGAACCCTGGAACTTCACACTGAGCTATGTCCCCAGCCATTTTCGGGGGGGGGGGGGCGGTGCTTTTTGTTTGTTTGTCTTAATTTTGAGATGGACCCACCAAGTTCCTCGCCTGGGCTCGAACTTGCACTCCTCCTGCCTGACCTTCCCAGACTACTGGGATTATAGGTGTGTTCCACCACACCTGGCTAACACACTGCTTATTTCCTGAGAAGTCTGCTTTTGGGGGTTAGATTACATAAGATGTCAAAGTCTAAAGTAGATGTCTGGAATTTTCAAGAAGACAGAGGACTTAACTCCTAATACACTTATTTTTCTTAAGCAAGTTGTATAAATTTTCATGAAACACCTAAATCTTAACTAATTTTTTCCTTCCCAGCCAGAGAAAGAATAGTGGGGTGGTACCACACAGGCCCTAAACTACACAAGAATGATATCGCCATCAATGAACTCATGAAAAGATACTGCCCTAACTCAGTAAGTGCTCTCTGAATAACATGTTTTCTTTACCAGCCAATTCAAGGGCATCCTCAGAAGGATTTGGGTAGTGAGTCAGTTCACTGCTTTTCCTCTGTAAGTCTGTGTGTTCATTTGTAGTGTTCTGGGCAGTTACCTAATAGATTTAGTAATCTAATTAGAAAAGAATAACAGTTAATGCCTGCTAACTGCCAGATACATGACTGACTTAATCCTCTCCGTAATTATATCCTCTTTACAAACGAGAAAAATGAGATTCACGGTGTAAGGTCTGATTGGTGGGGAGTCCGGGATTGAAATCTCTGCTGACTTGACTGATTGCCTTTTTTTCTTTTTCTTTTTTTGGTACCGGGGATCAAACTCGGGACCTTGTGCTTGAGAGGCAGCCAGTGGAACCACTGAGCTAAATCCCCGGCATGTCCTCTCAGCTTGTTAATGGAAGGGAGTGAAGAATGGAGCAGATGATGGGATAATTTGAAATAAAAACTCATTTTTTGCTGAAAATTCTATTTTCTGAGTAAATGAATGAAACTGCTCCAGTGGTCATTAGAAGAATAGCTGGGATTACCACTTTTGTGTTGGGTGTAAAGTGGCCTGCTACGCTGTGTTCTTCTGCCAGGTGTTGGTCATCATTGACGTGAAGCCAAAGGACCTGGGGCTGCCCACAGAAGCCTACATTTCCATGGAGGAAGTTCATGATGTAAGTCAACTTGCTGTAAGCCCAGATTAGACTTGCAGCTGACTGAGCAGTTCTTTCTTGTTCCATTTTCAAGTCAATAAATCCTTTCCCTTTAACAAAGCAAAGGTGATTGATTTCTGTTGACAGTGTGATCTTGAGGTTTTTTCCCCTTGAGTTTTTGAGTGGCCAGATTTTAGAAATGTACAGGACTAGGGGCTAGGGATTTAGCTCAGTGGCACCATGCCTGCCTTGCAAGCGCAAGGTCTTGTGTTCAATCCCCAGTACCAAAAAATAGAAATATACAGGACTAAAGAAAGCTAAAATACCCTTTGACAAATGAAATCGAAGCCTAGAGTAGTCAGATGACACTCAGAGGTGTTTAGGCACAGGAAATACAGTCTGCTGAGCTTGGTCCTAACCTCTGCAGCAGCCACTGTTGAGCCTCCTCCATGCCAGTGTCCCTCCTCCCCAAAGTTTTCCAGCCCCTGCAGACCGAATCCTGGGTTTTCAAAGAGAGTTAAGTCGGAGGTGCCAAGAACAAGCTAGCAAGACCCATCTTCATGATTGCTTGACACCTTACTTGCACTGAGTATAAAAGTGAATATAGCTTTTCTCTGTTTCTAGGAAAATTGAATTCATGTTCTAAGGTAGAACTTTAGGAGGGAGAGAGAGAGAATTTGTACTTAGGATATCTAAAGTTAAGAGCTTGAGAGACGGATTATAGTCTGTTTGGGGATTTAGATATATATTGCTTATCCTTAAAATTTGGAAAAGAATATTTTAGTATAGCTTCCTGCACATGATCTTTACACTAGCCCTGTTTTCTGTTTTTGTTTAGCCCCAGGAAGCTTGGAACTAAAATTATTGCTTGTTATGATAAGGTTTTTAATTCCTGGTCTTGTTCCACTTGATTTTAATGTTTAACCCTGCCACATTAGAAAAGGAATTTGAGGCTGCACACACACCCATACACACACCAATGAAGCAGATGTTTTTAAGTAGAAAATAAAGGAGACTTACACAGTATGGCCAGTGACATTAGCGCTCATTCTACTCTCTAACGGGAAAGCCCCGGACTACAAGAGACTGAACTGTATCTGCCTCTGTTTCCAAACAGACTCACGTTCAACTCCCCCCCCCACCCCCACCCCCGGTACTGGGGATAGAACTCATGACCTTGCACTTTTGAGGCAGGCACGGTGCCACTGAGCTAAATCTCCGGCCCATCACGTTCAACTTTTGCTCCAACAAAAAAGCCGGGAAAATTTTATTAATCCTTTTTTTAAAAAAGTTAATATAAAATTATAGCAAAAAAAGGAACCTGAACTTTATAGCAACACAGCTGGAACAATCTGCAGCAGCAGCTGCGGCATTGGCGGGAGAAGTAATTTAGTTGATTTTCTGTAGTTGTTGGTTGTTTGCTAGTCTCACGGTGATGGAAGCGGCACATTTTTTCGAAGAGACTGAGAAGCTGGAGGTTTGGTTCTCCCGTCAGCAACCTGACACCAGCCAGGGATCTGGGAATCTTCACACTATCTCGAGATCTGAGTGGGATGTACTTTTGAAGGACATGCAATGTTCAATCATAAGGGTGACAAAAACTGAGAAGCAGGAAGCTTATGTACTCAGTGTAGCATGTTTGTCTCCTAGAGACATTTCTTTCTTTTTTGGGGGGGTACCGGGGATCAAATGCAGGTCCTTGCACTTCCGAGGCAGGTGGCAGAACCACACTGAGCTAAATCCCCAGGCCTCAGTTTGAAGACAGGTGGTTCCACCCTCTTACTGAAAGCACTGGTTCCCCTGTTGAAGCTTGCCAGGGATCACATTGGGTTTGACTTGATTCAAAGCTTCTTTTATTCTCGTAAGAATTTCATGAAGCCTTCTCACCAAGGATACCCACACTGGAATTTCCAGGAAGAAATAAGAGTTTCTTAATGCAGTCTTCCCAAATGGAGCAACATATTGTATGGGACATAGGAATTCTGACTTTTGGTATCTGTATACTCTGGATTTCCCAGAGTCAAGTAATCAGTCACCCAGATCAGACCCTGGAAATTCTGATGAACGAGCTTGATCCAGGAGATATGGACCAGTTCTACATGAAAGATGGTGTTACTGCAAAGGATTCACTCGTGAGAGTGGAGTTCGTGACCTGATACCAGGTTCTGTCATTGATGCCACACTGTTCAATCTGTGTGGGTATTCAGTGAATGGAATGAAATCGGGTGGAACTTATTGGACTATTCACATCGCTCCAGAACCAGAGTTTTCTTATGTTAGCTTTGAAACAAACTTAAGTCAGACCTCCTATGATGACCTGATCAGGAAAGTTGTAGAAGTCTTCAAGCCAGGAAAATTTGTGACCACCTTGTTTGTTAACCGGAGTTCTAAATGACACACAGTGCTTTCTTCACCCCAGAAGATTGAAGGTTTTAAACGTCTTGATTGCCAGAGTGCTATGTTCAGTGGTTACAATTTTGTTTTTACCAGTTTTGCTAAGAAGCAGCAACAACAGCAGAGTTGATTAAGAAAAATGAAGAAAAAATGCAAAAAGAGAACACCCATAGAAGGTGGTGGGTGCTTTCTAGATATTGATACCAGGGGCCATGCTTTCCATAACCACCACCTTGTAGCTGCAGAAAGCCCTAGAGGTAATGACAGTATAATCATTTATATGCATTATTCTGTCAAGGAGTTAGACATCTTGCATGAATGCTGTCTTTGTTCAGTTATTCTGTGCCACCCTTGCTGTGAAATTGAAGTGCATGCAGAAAAAAGTTTTACTGTATGAAACTTTACAACACTTGTGGAAATAATTCAATTTGGTTCATGCACAGTGTAATATTTCTGCAGGTATCGTCCGAAATTCCCCCCAGACAAGGCTTTTGTCCTCATTGGGTGTTGGCCTCTGCCTAATAATCTGGGACTGTTCTATTATATTGCCACCAGAATTTCACATCCAGTTGCCTCCACTTTCTAGATCATACTCTCTAGGAATATTACTGAAACCAATCTCTACTTCATAAAAATGTTTTTGCAACTGATTAAAGTTTTTCTTCCATGAGTCAAGTCCTCCTAAGAAAATGATGCCAGTTACTCATTTTGTGTATTACTGTTTTAATAATTGTGCCTGCATTTGTAGTCCTTGATTTCTTCCCTCACCATGTTGTCTTTCCCCCACCTCCAGGCCCCCAAATAAAAGCAATACACTGTTAAAAGAAAAAAAGAAAGAAAAGGAGATCTAAGGGTTGTGCAAGAATGTAAACAGAATTAGTAACTAGAAAGCTTGCCGAGAGTCCTGTCAGGTTTTGAAAGGCCCTGACCCTCATACTGTCCAGAGCATAGGAGAGTGTCCCTTGTAGTGGTCACACTATCCTATTTTAAATTAAAAAGTAACAGCCAACATTTGCAGCACATGGCGTAAGTTAAATCACTTGCCCAGCATCCCACAGCTCCCATGTTCCATGCATGAGTCTGGCTACAGAGCCTCTCAAAAACATCTTTGCAGGCTTCCCAGAAAGCACGGCCGCTGTGGCACTGTGTCTGAGCAGAGTGTCTCTCAGATCCCACCACAGATTCTCCAGGTGATCCAGTGAACCCCCTCCTCCAGCAGATCCTGTGGTTCATTCAGACCACCAGGAAGCCAGTTATTCTGACCACACTGTTTTTGGTATGCTGGTATCATTTGGCCCAAGGGACAATTAACAGTTAAAAGTTGTATTTTCTGGCATGAGCTTGCCTCAAATGCAGATATTCTGTATCCTTTCCATTATAGAACTATATACATTAAAAATCAGCTGACACTGGGGATTTAGCTCAATGGTTCCGCCTCCTGCCTTGCAAGTACAAGGACCCAGGTTTGATCCCGGGTACCAAAAAAAAAAAATCAACTGAGATGTCCCTGAGCATCCATCCCCAGCTTGGGCTTGAGGGAATATCAGTATTTTTCTTTTAAAAACAAATCCTCAGAGGGCCGGGGATTTAGCTCAGTGGTTCCGGCACCTGCCTTGCAAGCACGAGGTCCCAAGTTCAATCCCCAGTACCAAAAATAAATAAATAAATAGTCAGAAAACAGTCTAGCAGCCAGTAGGACGTGTGAACAAGCTAACAATACCTCAGCAGGGCCAGGGATTTAGCTCAGTGGTTTCACCGCCTGCTGCACAAGCCCAAGGACCCAAGTTCGATCCCTGGTACCAAAAAAATAAAAAATAAAAAAAATAATAATAATACCTCAGCAGGCCTTGTCCCTGAGTGCTGCTGCAGTGATTTGAGCCTTGAGGGCAGAGCTTTCAAAGTAAACCAGAACCCCCCTTGCTGCGGGCCACTCGGTAGGAAGAGAAGATGGTGTGAGGGGTCATGGCACCAGTTTGCTTGTTGGAAGTAAATAACCACAGCTAAGCCTCTTCTCCCAGGATGGGACTCCAACCTCAAAAACATTCGAACACGTGACCAGTGAGATTGGCGCGGAGGAGGCCGAGGAAGTGGGAGTGGAGCACTTGTTACGGTGAGGCCGGGCACAGCCTCGGGGCCGCAGCTGCCTGAGAGGCTGTAGCGGGCCACGGGGCCAGATCAGGTGTCTGGAGACCTGAGCTTGGGTTCTGGTCCTGGCTGTCCACAGATGATCCTCTCATTCTGAACAAATCCCAGAACTTTTCTGGGCCTGATTTCTTATCTGTTACTCGAGATCGTAAGACTGTGCCATCTCTAGTCACCTGAGTAAGGCTGTGTGACTGTTGGAGCATACCTTGTCCAGGAATCCGCATAGTGATGTGACAAGGACAGGTATGTGGAATGAGTCTGGGCCTGTGCTTCAGGGTAAAGAACCCGAGTTCCTCAGAGAATCATCTCGGGGTGGGTTTTGTTTTAAAATCCTCCCTCTGTCTAATCCTTACTTGAGAAAGTCAGTGTGTATCAGCCGATAAGGTTTCTCCCAGTTCTGAAAATTACTCCTGGTGGATATGAGCTTCTCAAACATCCTAGAAACGCAGGCAGAGAAAGTGCCGTCCTTTATAGGACCAGAAAAGTGAGCTGGAGAACTCTGGGTTTTTGAGACAAGATCTCACTGTGTGGCCTAGCCTGGCTTCAGACTCAAATCCTCTCCTCAGCCCCAAGGTGCTGGAACCAAGCGTTCATCACCACACTCAGCTGAGAGAGCTCCTTAACACAAGATCACCCAGAGTTACAGGCAGATCTACACTGTTGACCTAAGCAGTATTTTCTAAATTTCATTGTAGCTTTGCCTTATAATCTTTTGAAAAATGCGCTGTAATGAGAAACATAAAATATGGACCCCCACCAATAAAAACAAAATTGAGGGCCGGGAGTTTAGCTGAGTGGTTCCATCGCCTGCCCTGCAAGTGCAAGGTCCCAAATTCTATCCCCAGTACCAAAAAAAAAAAAAAACAACCAAAATTGGGGTGATTTATATCCAACTGTATCAAATAGAGAAGTTACATTTTAGGGCTGAGGATGAAAGCGCTCTCCTAGAATACATGAGGCCCTGGGTTCAATCCCCAATACTTCCAAAAAAGGAGAAATACATATCTTGTGAAAACTTGCCCCTCCCCACAAAGCTAGGTGTGTCCTTAGAACAGGAGAAGCTGTGTGGCAGCATGGTTCCTGACGCTTTTTCTTGCCTTCATTGTGGATTGTTACAGGGACATCAAAGACACCACCGTGGGCACTCTGTCCCAGCGGATCACTAACCAGGTCCATGGTTTGAAGGGACTGAACTCCAAGCTGCTGGATATCCGGAGCTACCTGGAAAAAGTAGCCACAGGCAAGCTGCCCATCAACCACCAGATCATCTACCAGCTGCAGGACGTCTTTAACCTGCTGCCCGACGTCAGCCTGCAGGAGTTCGTCAAGGCCTTTTACCTGAAGACCAACGATCAGATGGTGGTGGTGTACTTGGCCTCTCTCATCCGCTCCGTGGTTGCCCTGCACAACCTCATCAACAACAAGATCGCCAACCGGGATGCGGAGAAGAAGGAAGGGCAGGAAAAAGAAGAGAGCAAAAAGGATAGAAAAGATGACAAAGAGAAAGATAAAGATAAGGAAAAGAGTGATGTAAAGAAAGAAGAGAAAAAGGAGAAAAAGTAAAGCTTGCAGATGTTTTAGCCAGGCATGGTGGCGCAAGCCTGTCGTCTCAGCACTCGGGAAGCTGAGGCGGAAGGGGCCAGCCTGATCTACGCAGCGACAGACCCTGTCTCAAAAACAAAAACAAAAAAAGTAGCTTTTTAAACTTGTAAATTAAAGTCTTATCAGTTAAATCAGCGTGCACCTGAGGGTTTTCTTAAACTGTCCTGGTGAGAGCCCTCCCTCCAGCCGCTCCTGTGTGGCATTCCATGAAAATCAAGGGGCATGGGGCCTGTGCGTGGGGGAATGTGGTAGCTCAGGCTCCAAACTAAGAGAAGTGAAGGCAGCGTCTGGTGCTCTTCATTCTTAATCTGTAAAACCAGGCGTTGACTCTTCCCTGTCTTGAAAGATTCTTGGGGTCCGTTTTCAGGAATGTGCTGAGTTGCTAAATGGAATGCATGAGTCCCGCCATTTCTCTGCCTCCTCACACCTGGAGTTCTGACACTGAACTCCAGGCCTTGCCACATTCCAGACCTGCAGCTCTAGCATTCTCAGGACTCAAGACCTAGCTCCATATCCTGTTTGCCTGCAGACACCCAGTTAAATGGCTGGGTTTTTGAAGTCTGTGTTCTAATGGCTTGTGACTTCGGGAGAGGGATTCCTTGTTTCCAGAAGCAAGCTAGATAACCTTTGATTAAAGCTGCCTTGAATTCTTTAGAAATCTTTGCAGGGGGGAGGCTGAGGCAGGAGGATCACTGCAAGTTCAAGGCCAGCCCTGTATACATGGTGAGTTCAAGGCCTGCATAAACTACAGTGGATCCTCAAGTTATGTCCAGCCTGACATACAAACAACTTGGGTTAATTATGCTAATAGAAGATTCACTTGCCTCTTATCTATAGCATGTACCCAGGTAAACATCCAGATCTCCAACTGTATTGAGTTACAACCAGCCCTCAGGAACCAAGTCAAGGGTCCACTGTGCATAGCAAGACCCTGTCTAAACAAAACAAAAGGCCCGGGGATTTAGCTCTGGTTGCACTGCCTGCCTCGCAATCGCAAGGTCCCAAGTTCAATCCCCAGTAGCCCCCCACCCCCAAAAAATGATCTGGTATCTTTTATGAAAGACAGGATCACAGGGCCAGGGATTTAGCTCAGTGGCACCGCACCTGCCTCAGAAGTGCAAGGTCCTGAGTTTGATCCCCAGTACTAGAAAGAAAAAAGACAGGGTCTCATCCTTGAGATAAGATAAAAACAGCCTGCTATAGTGAGGAGAGCCCTTTGGTGACCTGGAAACCCCGGATTCTAGTTTGTGCTTTGGTTCCTCACCTGTGAAGTGGGAGGTTGAAGTTTCTCATATGGCACATACTTATCTGCCACTGAAGCAGGTCTTGGGTACATCGGGCCACAAGATTGACAGGGATGTTACTAAGAATAAGGTTTTCCTAGAGTGCATGCACAGGGCTTCTCAGGGAGCAAAGCAGGTAGGTGATCATTTGACATATGGTAGGTAGTACCTGGATATTAGTTTCCTTTCTTGAACAATTAGAACCTGCTTCACAATTCTGGAACGCACTGCATGGGTTCTCAGTGTTCAAAAAATTTAAAGAGTACCATAAAATAGCACAGAAAGTCAGTTGAATCTTAGAAACCATTTCATGAGGTTAGAATGCCTCAAAGTGGTCCCAGATGTAAAGGTGAAGGGAGCAAGTACCCACCTGAATTAAAGCCACACAGGATTCAGGACTGCCTTTTAATCGTGTGATTTGACTTAAAAAGCTTTCTGAGGGCCAGGTGTGGTGGTTCATGCCTGTACACCCAGCTACAATTGGATTGAGGTGTGGGGGAGATAACAGGAGGATCACAAGTTTGGAACCAGCCTCAGCTTAGCAAGACCCTGTCACAGTAAAATTAAAAGGGCTGGAGATGTGGCTCGGTCCTCCCTGGTCACTCCACAGTACTGATAGAGGAGGAAAAAGCTGTCCTGGGGTCCTGTGAAATGGTGCGATGCCATGGAATTTAAGCTTGTCACAGTTTAGTAAATCAGTGTTCTATTGAGCAGCTAAGAAGAAAATATCCAAGCCTTGTTAGCTTTAATTGTCTGACCTGTGTGTTGCCAAAATGGACTTCTGTCTTTCTAACAGGACCTTCTATTTCTAACAAAAATAGCTTCTAGCCTTGTAGAGCCACTTAGGCACATTTCCAAGGCCACACTGACGCTGTCATGCGTAGGAGCAGGAGCCTCCCACGCTGTGGCTGAAGTCTCCCCTTACAAATGGCAGCTGACTGACTGCCAGACTCATGGCCCACTCCTAAAACGAAGCCTTATGCTTGTGTAGGCTGGCAGGCTCACAACATTCTAAATAACTTGGTTTACTTGAGAACATTGAAAAAGTGTGCCTGAGGCTGGGTCCACACTCCATAGCTGGACATCAGCTTCACTTCCGTTTCCGAGCACATTCAGGGCAAGGGTCGGGGTTGCACCCGTCACCCTTACAGAAGGTGTATTTACTCTTTGCTAGCATTCTGTTTCACAGCATCTGAAATCCCTGCATGTATGCATTAGTTATCCTCACTGAAAACATGGAAACTGTCAGAACTGGAACAAGAGCTTTGGGCCAACCCATCAGTTAAATGATCTAAAGGATATAAGGAAGTCGTCACTGACAACTCCTGCACTGCTTCTCTTTAATTCTTTTTTTTTCTTGGGTATTGGGGATTGAACTCGGGACCTTGCACTTGCGAGGCAGGTGCCGGATGCACTGCTTCTCCAGTAAAGTAAATCTCTCAAGCAGGAATTAGGCCCAGAATTTTTCTCCAGTTTCTAGACGACCCTTCATCTTCTGCCTTGAAAATAAATGACTAACACCGGTGCTCAGAACAGAATATACCATTCACTGGGAGGCTATCAGAAGCCCTTTTTTCTACCATTTCCCTGCAAAAAAAAGAAAAAAATAGAAACTCCCAGAAATAAAGCTTGGAAGTGAATTAGGTTGCTAAACTACAACATGCTAACAAAGTACTTCATCGACCTGCATGATGGCACACACCTGTAACCCCAGCACACTGGGAGGCTGGGGCAGGATGGCAGGTTCAAGCCCAGCCTGGGCAACTCAGGGGCTTAGTGAGACCCTGTCTCAAATGTAAACATAAAAATAAAAAAGAATGGAAAAAAAGAAAAAGGGATGGAGATGTAGTTCAGTGCAAAGGCCCTGGGTTCAATTCCCAATACTGCAAAACAGAAGTGCTTTGCTGACCCTGTCTCAGGAAATGGCAGGGGCAAGGGACATGTTGTGAAGGCAGAGAAACATTTGATTCCTATGACCCACAAGAGAAAAAATTTACAATTTCCCTAAGCAAGTTCATTTGAAATTATTATACTTAATAGAGACTAGTACTGATTTGCATATCCCTCTGCCATTCAACTCAGAATTATCCATTTTTGCCTGGAAACAACACAAAGTTGAGATTTTTTTTTTTAGATTAACGGCTATTGCTGGGCATGGTGGTGCACACCTGTAATCCCAGCATTTGGGAGGCTGAGGCAGGAGGATCGCTGCAAGTTCAAGGCCAACCTGGGATAGAGAGATCCTGTCTACAAAAAAAAATTAATAATAATATGTATTACTATTATTTATTATTATTACTATTTTTGTTGGGAAACTAGATAAAATGTGGCTCAGAAAGTAGGGAAAGGTTAATGTGGGAAGAAGATAAGGGGAAAGGAAGAAAGAAACCATGGACATCAGTGTGTTTCCGCTGCCGGGATGTTTTTCTGACCCGGCCTCTTCGGAGAAGTCTGTTGTTAGACACTAGGTGGCGCCATTAACTGATCTCACCTTTTACCAAAGAGCTGATTCCCAGTTCAGCTTTGAGAACTCCCCAGTACCTTCATGCCCCCTTCTGCCTTGGAGAACAACCATCCATACAAGGTTTTTGAAGGAATTTGGAGAGTGTATGGATGCAAAAAGATTGAGTCAAGCTGCCAGCCTTCCGCCCTGCCCCTATTCTGCCACCCTCCTGCCTGGTTTCCTCTGCTCTTCTCAAGCTCGTGCTCTGGCGTTCCTCGTGCTGGTATCGCTCCTGAGTTCCGTTTCTTTCTTTCCAGTGGAGGAGACTGAACCCAAGGCCTCGCACGTGGCAGACAGGTGCTCTACTACCGAGCTGTAATACACCCTGGCCCCTATAGTTTAATTTTTAATGATGGCTAACAGATTCCAGAAAGTTTAACGACTGGCTCTTGCAAACCTGTGCAAACGGACTTGAGCCCACCTCGCCAGTCCTGTTTCTGTGACCGCTGCCCGCCCCCCACGGATACCCAATCCCCCAAAGCCCGTTAGAGTCGTTTTCACTTTGTATCTGCTCCTCTGCTCGTCAGGAAAACTCAGCAAGACTAGAGTTCATAAAGAACAGCCCTCTTCACGCAGCAGCTGTGTGAGGTCCACCACAGCTTCGTCCCCAGCCCCAACAGAGAGGTGTGGATGACAAACCTCTTTCAAGGGCTACTTGACGGATACTTTTTTTTTGGTACTGGGGATCGAACTCGGGGCACTTGCGGGGGGGGGTCTGTGTTTTGAAAATATTCTCCATGTGGCTCCTGCACATGTGGAAGGAAGGTAGAGACTGATACAGAAAAATCCATTTTTTCCTAGTCCAGAAATCTTTTTGTCTTCTCCCAGCTATTGTGCCTTAAACCCCCGGGCAGAGGCTCCCCCAGCTCAGGCTCCTCTCCCGGTCTCCCCGTGTGTGTGTATCTGGGTGGAGCGCGGGCACTTCAGTAGGACCCGGGCACCTCCTTTAGCTTCCATCTTTTACTGATCATTTTGTTTCCTGAGTCTGAGAAAGCTATCTGGGCTTCAAGCAGATGATGTGTACATTAGTTCTTTTGGCAAGAATCCTGCACTATTTATTTATACCACCAAGAGCCCGCCGCCCACTCCTCGTTTTGCCTGGGTAACATCTGTGGCCTCTTTTCTGCACAGTGCCTGTTCCCTCGCCTTTTCTGTAGATTCACATGAATGTGGCCAGAGGAGCAACTTCCTGTTTCCTAGGAGGCCTAGAGAGCAGGAACAGCCACTTCTCCCCTTTCCCCTCGGGTTAACACATTGGGAACTCCTGGAAGAGGACAGGTCGGAAAAGCCTCAATCAGTTTATCTTGATGAAAACAAATCTATCGGTTTTGGGGCCGGAGATTTAGCTCAGTGGAGCCACACCTGCCTGGAAGCTCATGGTCCTGAGTTCCATCCCCGGTACCTCAAAAAAAATCTATCAATATTTGTGCTTATGGCTAGTGCCTTCTGGGTCATCTTTAAGAAATCCTTTCCCTCTATCTCATCCCTTCATGTCTGTTACACCCCACGAGTGTCTTCCCTCTCCACAGCTCCTGCAGCTCAGCACCAGGTCCCACCCGTGCACATGCGACCCCATCCCCAACCCTAGCCCCGTACCCGTCCTCCTCTCAATCCCTGTGCCATCCCTGCCTCCTCCCCTTAGCACCCGGACACTCGATTCTCATTCTCCTCACACTGCATCCTGTTTCCCCCATAGAGTCCTTTCTCTACCCTTCTATCCCAGGTAGCCTTCTGCAAACAGCGCTCTATGCCCATTGCCTTCTCTTCTGTCTCTACCAGGCACTTCTTTAATCAGATACCATCTGTTTTTGCCACCACCACTCCACTACAGTCCTTCACTGATGTCACCATCAGCCCTGGCTTTGCCAGTCCAGTTGATGCCTGCCTCACTTGACTTGACCTCTTCCATCCCAAATCATACCTGTTTCTCTCGGACCCTTTTGGCCCCTCTTTCTGTTTCCTCTAGACCTTCATTTTAGTCCACTTATCTCAAATACTGTATTGTAAAGAGTCCTGCATCTTTGTCTGACACCTCTATCCCAATACTGTTCCTCCTCTTCACTGCACATCCTGGCTCATCATACCAGCCCCACCCAGCGTCATGTGGGAGCCCTGCTGGTCCTTGCTCACCCTCAGCCACCGGGTCCTGCTGAACGTACCAGGAGGCTCATCTGTCACATCTGCCCCTCCGCATTCCTGCATCGTCTGTCTTCCTGTTCCATCCCTGTGGTTGCGTAACTGCTCCTCCCACCTACTTTCTCACATCCATACTCAATGTGACTGTTACCCGTCTGGGAGAGGAACCCCAGATGTGCAGAGGTGCATGAATCTTACTTTGAAGTTCATGGCTCACATCATCATCATCATCATCATCATCATCATCATCATCATCATCATCATCATCATCTTGAAGGTTCTTCTCTTGGTTTTCTTTTTTGCTTTTATCCTGATTTCCACTGCCATTCTAACCACCCGCTACACACACACACACACACACATATACTACACACCAGATAGCCATTTGAAATGTGTTTAATAAGTGTCCCTAGACATGATGAATCCTTCAGGAACATAATATAATTTTATATGTGCATATTCTTTATGTATAAAATATTTCTCCTTAGATCTCATTCTTTCCTACCATTTTTAAAAATTCAAATCTGCCTTAAAGATGTATCTTTGACTTTAGGTGTAGCCCAATGGTAGAGCCATGGGTTCAAACCCAGCACACACACACAAAAATCTATCTTTGTTGCTGTACGGATAAAGGCATTCTATTCAGAGAACTTAATTCCTTTTTTTTTTTTTTTGAGATAGGGTCTGTGTATCCCAGGCTGGCCTCAAACTCATAGCAATCCTCCTGCCCCAGCCTCCTACATGCTGGGATTACAGGCATGTGCCTCCATGCCTTAATTTAATTCAGTTCCTTGTAGGAGAGACCATACTGTGTATTCACAAATACCATTTCAAATTTCCTGGACATTTTGCTAACTATACTTCCCACCCACGTTGCTATCAGAGGGGACCATGAACTTGGTCCTGACCCAGACAATAAAAACATATGAGCAGCCTGGGACAGTGAAAAGTCCCTCCAGGCTCTTCTCTGCTTTGGTGACAGAGGAAAGACGTACCTCACACAGGCTGCAGCCTAATGGTTGAGTTCCCTTAGGAAGAAGAGATATCCTAGAGAAACACTTGCCTTGCCTTAGATTTGATGTAAGCAAGAAATAAAACTATGTTCACTCACTGAGTTTCCAGAGTTCTGATTATCAGGACATAATTTAGCCTCTCCTGGTGCTGCACATGGTACGGTAGTCCATTGCAACCATTCACTGCAATTTATTCATCTGGCCCCTGGTGTTACGGTTTGTATCTAGATGTCATCCAAAGGCTCATGTGGTCACAGGTAGGGAGTTTCAAAGGTGGCTGGGTTAGGATGTTCAAACGTGGATTAAGGGTGTGATCCTGAGATTAAGGTGTGAATAATATAAGCCTCACCCTGGGTGTGGGTGGCATCAATCAATAGGCTTACAGCCTGTATGGAATATAAAGGGGGAGAGGGAAGGCAGGCTGCTGCTGTGGCTCCTGCCACTGCTGCTGCTTGCTGCCTTCTGCCTACCTTGCCACACCATGGACTGTTTCTCCTCTGTGACGACCCTCTGCCATGACACCCTACTTTGGAACTGGCTGACTAAGGACTGAAACTTCCACAAACTGTAAGCTGAAATAAACCTTTCTTCCTTTAACTTTGGGTGTTGGGTATTTTGTCTCAGCAATGAGAGAAAGCAACCAAGACACCTGGCCCGCCTCCACCTGTCCAACATACAAACAATGCCACTAAATAGTGTCATAAGGACCTGAGCAAGAGTTTCAATGGAGACCACAACCAGGAATTGTCTGGAACATAGAATATAGGTGTCACCAAGGACTAGCTGGCCCAGGGAGTGGCTGTGGTCACTTCTACTGCTCTCACAGTCCATGAGGGATACATTTCCCAGCAGAGAGTTCAGCAGTGTAGACCAAACTCTGGAGTCAGATGCCTAACTTTGAATCCAAGACCTACAGCTTAATAACTGTTAAAGCAACTCCCTGCCGCAGTATCCTGGTCTGTAAAATGGAAACTATAAAACTACCTACTTCGTAGTGCTGTTGGGAGAATTGAACAAAATATGACATGCAAGGGGCTCTGAACAGCCTGCAGAGTATATACAATGCAAGTATTATTGTCATTTCCACTGCCATTTTTGTCAACCTAACACTGCATTATTACCTTTCTAATTTTTACAAATTTTATGAGTGCAATAGTATTTCAGTGTTTATTTGTCTTGTGATGCTGGGGTTTAAATTCAAGGCTTTATGCATGCTAGGTAAGCACTCTATGACTGAGTATAGTCTAAATAACCCAGCCCACATCAATGCTACTTAGATAATAATTTTCTCACCTACAGCCATGTTTATTTTCTCTCCTATGAATTGCTGTTTTGGTGTTTTGTTTATTTGTGGGGATTGGTCAGTCTTTTTGGTTTGTTTGCTGACATAGGGCTTTGCTATGTAGCCCCAGATGGCCTTCGTCTGGCTATGTAGCCTAGGCTGGCCTTGACTTCATACTCTTCTGCCTCAGCCTCCAGAGTGCTGAGATTACAGGCTTGCACCACTGCACCTAGCTTTTGGGGGGTGCAAAGGAGAGGTTGAACCCCGAGAATGCTGAGCTACATCCCTATCCCCTTTTATTATTTTTGGGACAGAGTCTCACTAAGCTGCCCAGGCTGGCCTCAAACTTGCAATAATCCTGCCTCTGCCTCTCTAGTAGCTGGGATTATAGAGATACACCACCATGCCTAGCTAATTGCTGCTTGTTTCTTTTGCCCTTTTTTCTCCAATTGAGTTTCCTTTTCCTGTTGATTTAGACAAATCCCCCAAATATTGAGGATACAACTTGTGTGTCTGTTTTGTGTGACAACTATCTTCTCTCAGTCTCATCTGTTAACTTTCCTAGTGGGAGGCTGCATAGGCCAGAAATTCTTATTTTGATGTAGACAAATTTCAATTTTTTCCCTATCCATAGTGCTTTGTTAATCATATTTAAGAAGTCCTGAGAACTCTTGAAGACCTCGGCATAGGAAAAGACTTTATGAACAAATCCGCAGTAGCACAGGAACTAGCACAAAGAATCAACAAGTGGAATTTCATCTTATTAAAAAGCTTCTGCACAGCAAGAGAAACCACCAACAGAGCTAACAGACAACCTACAATGTGGGAAAAAATGTTTACCAGCTGTTCCTCAGACAAAGGTCTACTATCTAAAATATATAAAGAACTCAAAAAAATCAGAGCCCCCAAATATAAAGACCCAATCCAAAAATGGGCATCTGAAATGAACAGACATTTCTCAGACAAAGAAGTAAAAGCAATAAATATATGAAAAAATGTTCAACATCACTGGTCATTCGAGAGATGCAGATGAAAACAACATTGAGATTCCACCTCACCCCAGAAAGAATGGCTGCTGTTAAGAAATCATCCAATAACAAATGCTGGCAGGGTTGTGGGGAGAAAGAAACCCTTCTCCATTGCTGGTGGGAGTGCAGACTGGTGCAACCACTGTGGAAATCAGTATGGAGATACCTCAAGGAACTAGGATTAGAGGGCCAGGGATTTAGCTCAGTGGTTCTGCCACCCGCCTTGCAAGTGCAAGGACCTAAGTTTGATCCCAGTATAAAAAAAAAACTAGGATTAGAAGTCCCATTTGACCCAGCTATTCCCCAGCTGGGTATCTTCCAAAAACAATTAAAAGAATCACACCACAGTGATATATGTGCACCAATGTTTATAGCGGCACAGTTTGTAATAGCGAAAGCTTGGAAACAGCCTAATTGCCCATCAACTGGAGACTGAATAAAGAAGATGTGTTTTTTTTACAAGATGGAGTACTACTCAGCTATAAAGAAAGAGAAACTACAGACATTTATAGCTAAATGGATGCACACTGAGGCCATACTCTCAAGTGAAATAAAAAGACAAACATGCAAATACTGAATAGTTTCTCTGGTGTGAAAAACTAAAAGTGTGAATAAGGATCAAAATGTATACTTGATCATTGAAATAGGAAGAAAAGATCTAAAGGAGTAGGGGAAGTGGAGGGGTGGGGAAAGAAGGAAAAAGAAAAAATATGAGAAAAGGAAAAAATGGAAACAAAGTATTTGTAAATAGGGAAGGGTGGAGGGGTGAAGGGAGGGCAGGGAATGGGAAAAAATTAAGAACCAAGATACATCATATAGAGGTACAAGTACCCAATGATAAATGTAAATGTATTGTATACCTAAAATGTACCAATAAACTTAATAAAAAAAAGAAGTCCTGACAAACATGGTTCCCAGAGAGCAGAGAGAATATGTTGGGGAAGGAAGGGGAAGGGGAAAATACTGGTCAGTGATACTGAGTCACTGTCAGGAGCAAGAAGTTCAGGGCATTACCAAGATATATCATGTACAGGTACAAATTTCCTATGATGAATGTGATCATTACGTATATCTAAAATATACCATGGGCCAGGGATTTAGCTCAGTGGTTTCACTGCCTGCTGCACAAGTGCAAGGACCCAAGTTCGATCCCCGGTACCAAAAAAATAAAAATAAAAATAAAAACAAAATAAAATATACCAATAAAATTAATTTTTTTTTAAAAGAGAACACAATTTTTAAAAAAAGATCAGGGTGTTATTGTACAGCAGGATGATTATAGTGACAGTAACATACATTGCAAAACCCCAGAAAAGATTTTAAGTTTTACCATAAGCACATGATAAATGGGGAAATAAATGTTTAACCTGATTTAAATATTACATGATATACATATATATCAAAACATAAATTGGTACCCCACTAATATATATAGTTTTTAGGTATCAGCTAAATAAAAGTGAGTGCCATAAAAAAAAAAAACTCCTTCCCCAGCTCAAGGTTCCAAATCTATTCTCTCATACACTTCTACAGTGGACCCTTGACTTAGGAATTCAAATCAGTTCCCGGGGGCTGGTTGTTACTGAAGTCGGCTGTAAGTCAATACAGCTGGGATCTGGATGTTTACCTGGGTACACGCTATAGATAACAAGAGGCAGATGAATCTTCCCTTAACCCAATTAACCCAAGTTGTTTGTATGTCAGGCCAGTTATAACTTGAGGGTCCACTGTTATTACCTTTCTATTTTTTCCTTTCACATTAGATCTCTTCCTCCATTTCAAGTTTCAAATTGTACTCTCTCCATTTTCAGCCCTGGACCTCTCACCCTGAGAAGTCCCCCAAGCCTTTGGAGAAGGGCAGCAGCGGAGCTGTGTGGGTTTGGGAGAGGACGTGGATGTGCAGGTCCTGTGTAGCAGATGTAATGACTCCATCTGCTTTTAGCCCCTAATCCCACTCCTGCCTTCCTGCTGCCCGACATGTGGAGCCTCTCAAGGGCTCTGTGACAGGAAGCGGTTCGCTTCACTCCTGCATCCACTCAGGATGCAGAGTGCCCTGCGTGATCTGTTACAGTCCTCCACCTGCCTTCCACCTTGGAAAACTGCTGCTCCTCGTGGGCTCTTTCTGCCTTCGACGTTAAGACCTTTATGAAACTTTCCTCACCTGTGTTATGCTAGGAGAATGGAGTGTGGCTTTGTTTTCTCTGTTGTACCACACACACACACACACACACACACACACACACACACACACACCGTCTTCTGCATCAGAATAGATGGGACTGTTACCTCAGTTTCTCAAGCCAACAATCCAGAAGTCATCCTTGATTTTGCTCTTTCCCCCATGCACCATTTCCAATCCACTGGTAAAATCTAATCAACCCCATCTCCCAAGACAGCACATGTTCATCCATTTTCCACTCCACAAGGAAGTCAATGCCTGACCCCCGGCTGTGACGGCTGGCAGGGGCGGGACCACAGAATGGCCTCACCCTCCTGTTCCCCTCTAGTCCGGGCAGCCCGCACCCCACGCTGCCTGCGGTGTGATCCTGATGAGCTGTAAGCAAGGTCACCCCGCTCCTGCCTTCTATTCTCAGAATTTAAATCCAAGCCCTTCACCAGGGCCCACGGGTCCCTGCACGAGCTGGACCCACTCTAGACCACCAGTCTCCTCACCCCAGCCCTCCCCACGCCTAGGACCCCTGGCCTCATTCCCCACTCAAGACTACTGCACCTGATAGCCCAACTTCTGCATACCCCGTGGCACTTGACTGGCTCCTCCTCACCCTTCAGGTCTTTGGGCCGAACCACCTCTTCAGAGCTGCTTTCCCTTCACCCGCCCCTTTCCCACACTCTTCCCTGTTTGATATTTATCCAGAGGCTTCCTGTGGCAGACAGCTGATGCCCAGGCATGTGGCACAGACACACTTTTGGAGGGGCATAGACCTCTTCTCATCCACCCTATGTTTTAACCAGTGTGAACCAACTACAGGCAATTGGCAAGCTCAACTGTGCAATCCAGAAGTTCAGGGTGAAATGAATGCCCTCTTGGAAGAAGCATCTCTTCTACACCCTGGCCCAGTAGGACTCTGCTGCTCCACGAAGGCTGCTACTGAGGCAGGCGTTGTGCCCTTAAACCACCTCGGTGGCAATCTGGGGCTGCAAAGACTGTCTGCCCTTCAGCCCAATTTACTGCCATAATAGCACCGTCTACCCTGCCACTCACCCCTTAATTGCACAGGAAATGGTCTCAAAATTGTCCTTGAGAGACTGGACGTGACTCTTACCCGCTGGGTTTGGCTGGAAGCCCAGACAAGCAGTAATGACATTCACGGCTGGGAGCCACAGTCACAGGCCGGGCCAGACCCCAAGCAAAGGGACTGGAGAAGGACCGAAGTGACACCAACTTCCCAGTATTCTCTTTCCCCCGAGAAAAGGAAGGAGAGGATGTTGGCTTTTTCTTTGTACTGCTGGGTTTTTTGTTTTTTTATCCACAGAGAATCTCCATGCCATGGCTTTTTTTTTTTGGTACCGGGGATCGAACTTGGGACCTTGTGCTTGCGAGGCAGGCGCCGGAACCACTGAGCTAAATCCCTGGCCCAATGGCTCTTTTATTTATTAAAAATCATGGCCACATTCAGGAACCAGGACTGGAAGAGACACTAATCCAAGGCTGTCTGATCTAACCTAGGGTAGTGTATCTCTTATTTGTGGCAGCACAACAAATCACCATCAAATCTAACAGCCTAAACCACACACATTTGTTACCTCAGAGTTTCTGTGCTCGGGAGCCCAGATGGGACCTACCTGACTCCCCTGCTGGGGTCACCCCCAGGCTTCAGTGGAGGCATCCACCAGGCTGTGGTGGACAGTGGGGGAAAAGACCCAGTTCCAAGATTCAAATCCTCAGAGCTGCTGAACCGAGGGCCTCTGTTCCTTGCTGGCCACTGACACAGCCTCTTAGTCCCCTGCCACAGGGTCTCTCCTCACAGTGCTCAGCCAGGAAGGGCTCAGGGAGAGGCAACCGGCAAGAAGCGGGTCACAGTCCCTTGCATTCTAATCTCAACTGCAACATCCCACCACTGTTGCCATTTCCTATGGACAAGTAGACCAGCCCACACTCAAGGGGAAGCCTCTGCAGGTGGGGTCACTGGGCCACCTAAGCCATCCACCTGCCACAGGTAGGAGCAAGGATTTACCAGGTAATCAGCAGTGGGCCACAGTGGGCTTGCGCCTGATGAATGCCTTAGAATGAGAACTAGTGGGACATGAAGTAGAACATCCCTCGTGTATAAACAGGACTGCCCACCATAGCTTTGGAGATAACAAAGCAAATCTGTCCTACCCTTATCTCCCCCATTTCCTTCCCCTCAGCTGCCCCCCAAACATAATAAACCCAGCCAGTGCTCTTAGAAAGCTGGGGTGCAATGGACTTGATGAATAAAACCTTAATTCTGTCACATATGTCTCGTTTCTTTCTCCCAAGATCCATCAAATGATGGTGAAATAGTTTTCACTTTGCTTCCGCCGTTTGGCCCAGTCTGAGCATCTGAGAATTCCACACACTTCTGGGGGATACAGAGCCGGCAGAGGGAGCCCTGGCCAAAGACAAAGGGGAAGGAGCCCGGTCTGGAAGGTTCTGGTGAGCCCCGCAGAACCAGGCAAGGGCTCAGGCGTGTGGGAAGGCAAGGTCAGCAACAGACAGATTAGATAGAAAGCACCATAAGAAACAGTTAAGGCCACTTAGCTTCCACCTTCTATGCACTGTTGTGGCTGCTGGCTTCAAGCTGTCCCTCCACTAACCCCACCCGGGCCAATCCGATAAAACAAAACAAAGGAAGTTCAGGGCAATAGCAGATTTACCGCCCGCGCACCTGCCTGCCGTTCAGCTCAGCTAAAGTAACAAGAAAGTAAGTTTTCTAAGAGCCTTAATCAGGGTTGGACTGTATAGCTCAGTGGTAGAGAACTTGTCTAGCATGGACAAGGCCCTGGGTTCAATTCCCACTACCCCCCACCCTGCACACACCCCCTAAAGCCTTAATCCTCAAGGCCAAAGAGGATGTGTTCCTCCCTAAGGGCTTCACAGCTGCCTCTTCTCCTGCTGGGCATCCACACTCCAGAGCCTCATCTTCTGTTTTGTTTTGTTTGGTACTGGGGATCGAACTTGGGACCTTGCGCTACTGAGCTAAATCCCCAGCCCCAGAGCCTCCTCTTCTAATGTGCCTGGGGCCTTGGTCTGGGGTGACCTGGGAAGATCCCAGACCCAGTGCAGAGCCAGTGGGATGGGCTCAACCATGGCAGCTGTTTGCTGGTTGGCCTTGTAAAACTGCATAACTCTGTAATCATAAAACTCCCCTAGCCACACCTGTGATTGAATGTGAGTAAATAAAGATGCTTCTTAGTTCCAGGACACCAGATAAGATCCCTATCAGTCATAATTATCCAACCCTTTGTTCCGGACACCACTATCTATAGACCAATCTACAAAGCATCTGCTGACTAACAGTACATGTCAGGCTAATTAACATACAAATGTAAGACCACTAAACCTTTGTTCCTTCTTCTGTAAATTTCACCTGTTAACTCCCCTGCAAGCCCCTATAAAAAGAGCCTGGACTCTGGACTACGCCTCCCTAAGCTACTCTGTTTTGGGAGTGCCGTCTGGCCAGACTAAGGTCTGTTTCACTTTCCAACTTGTCAGGTGTGTTCCTTCCTGGGTGTTCTTCACTGCAGTCAGCTCCTTGGAGCATTTGGTAAGGCCTTTGGTCTTACATTCTGGAGGAACCGCTGGGATCCCCGGGTGTGCTCCACTTCAGCTCCTTGGAGCATTTGGTAAGGCCTTGGTCTTACATTCTGGAGACACCACTGGGATCCCCGGGTGTGCTCCACTTCAGCTCCTTGGAGCATTTGGTAAGGCCTTGGTCTTACATTCTGGAGGCACCGCTGGGATCCCTGGGTGTGCTTCACTATAGTCAGCTCCTCGGAGCCTTTGGTAAGGACAGTGGTCTTACAGCCTGACCTCCCCATGGGAGGGTGCGGTGAGCAGCCCGAGCTCTGGTCTATCCTGGAGCTCACTCAGACCCCTCACCCCACAGCAGTGACCCCCCCACTGCCAGGCAGGCTCAGTGTTGCTCAGTGTTTCACACTTCGGTTCTGTTCCTCACCTACAGGCTCCTTTATCTTGTTTTTGAACCAGCCTTTTTCGTGTTTTTCTCCTTTTCCTTTTTCTATTTTGTGTATCTTTATTGTATTTGGACCAAAGAAGTTGATCAAGGGCCGGGGATTTAGCTCTGGTTTCACTGCCTGCTGCCCCAGCGCAAATCGAAGGACCCGAGTTCGATCCCCGTTACAAAAAAAAAAAAACAAATAAAACACAAAGAAGTTGATCAAATATTAATTCACCATGCCATTTAAGAGAACCACATGTTTTGATTTCTAATCATTTTTTTTTTACATGAAAACAAAAACCAAAACCAGGGCTAAAGGTAGAGTAGTTGCTTCTGTTTCAGAGAACTACAGCTGGGAACAGAACATGTTGTAGACCATCAAGGATATTAGAAGGGTGAAGACAGAAGGGGCCAAGCACCAAAGAGACAGCAGTGATTGCAAAGGACCTGAATTCCTATTTCTTTAAAGAAGATACACAAGTGATTAACAAGCACATGAAAAGATGCCCAACATCACTATCATTAGGGAAACACAAATCAAAACTATGAGATAACTCCTCACACCAATAATGGCCTCTACCAAAAAAACGAAATGGCAGAGTGGGCAAGAATGCAGAAAGATTTGTGTCCTGTTGGTAGAAACATAAAATGGTACAGCCACTGTAAAAAACAGTGACGATTCCTTAAAAACTAAACTAGAAATACTATGTAATGCAGCAGTTCCACTTCTGAGAATATTCTCAAAAGAATTGAATACAGGGCTGGGGATTTAGCTCAGTGGTTCTGCCGCCTGCCTCGCAAGCACAAGGATCCAAGTTCGATCCCTGGTACCAAAAAAAAAAAAAAAGAAAAGAATTGAAAGCAGAGTCTCAAAGAGAGATTTGTATACTCATGCTCATAGTAGTATTCTTCACAATAGCTGAAACATAGTAGCTTCCCAAGTGTCCACTGGCAGAAGGATGAATAAGCAAAATTTAGGGGAAAAAATATATGGAATCTTAGTCATGAAAAGGAAATTCTGAAATATGCTACAACATTCATGGACCCTGGCGACATAATATCATTATATTAAGTGATTATGTGACATAAGCCAATTGCGTTTAAAAAAAAAATACTGTAAGAGTCCTTTTACACAAGACAGCTGGGTTGTCAAAATTGTGGAGACAGGAAATAAAATGGTGGTTGGCAGGGACTAAGGGGAAGGGTGAATGGGGCGTCACTGTATCACAGTTTCACAAGATGGAAAGCGTTCTGGAGATGCGTGGTGGTGGTGGCTGTACATTACACATGTATTTAACAACTAAACTGTACACTTAAAAGATAGTTAAAATGATGAAATTTGTGTTTTGTGTATTTTACCACAAAAAAAGAAATAAAGAATAATTTCAAAAAATGAGTCACTGGGACCATCTGAGTTGGAGTTACACCCGAGTCCATGATGGTGATGTTCAGAAGTTACAAAAATTAGAAAGCTTGCCAGAGGAAAGCCATGTGCTTGGATCTGAATCAGCTGCTTGACTCGCACAAGCACAGACTACAGGAGAATGGGCTTTTGCCTGTGGTACCTGAGCCCACCCAGTCAGAGCTAAAGGGTACTGAAAATTACATCATGGCGCAGACCATGGGGAATGCATGCAGATCATGACTTTGGGTATTGGCTTTTTCTCTAAGAAGAGGCTGAGACCTTGTAAACATACCTTTAAATGCAAACACACAAAGCTGGGGATGTAGCTCAGTGGCACAGCACCTGCCTGGCAAGCAGAAGGCCCTGAGTTTGATTCCCAAAAAGAAAACACATAGATCTTTTCTAGAAAGGCGATATGAGGTCCAATATCTAGAACACTGGTGGCGAACCTATGACGCACATGCCCCAGCCAGCTGTTTCTCATCATTGGAAGCTCTAAAAGGTTCACCATCACTGGTCTGGAAGGACAGGGTGCAGCAAGAACTGAGCTCTCGAGATCTGGTGAGGTCGAACCTCTGACAGGAGATGGCACAGGGGCCCCACGCAGGCAGCCCTCCTGCTTCTCACTTCCAAAATAATCCTGTATCTTTGGCTAATTCTGTTAGGTGGGGTCTCTCTGCCTGTCACATTCTAGATGTATTTGAAACATGTTAAGAAAAAATACTGAGGCCATAATAAAACCAAAGAGGGCCGGGGGTGTAGCTCAGTGGTTCCACCACCTGCCTCACAAGCGCAAGGTCCTGAGTTCGGTCCCCAGTACCGAAAAAAAAAAAAGCAAAGAGAAATAATCCAGAACCTAGAAAGAGCTGTGTAAGAAATCATTGAATCACCAGGCGTGGTGGGGCACACCCGTAATCCCAGCACTCGGGAGGCTGATGCAGGAGGATCACCACGAGTTCAAGGCCAGCCTGGGCTACACAGTGAATTCAGGGCCAGCCTGAACTACAAAGGGAGACCCTCCCTCAAAAAACCAAACCAAAACAAAACAAAAATCATTGCATTACACTATTTAGTACACTCTAATTGTAATAGGAATGTTACGTTGCTTTTCAGCTTTTAGACTAAATCCTTAGACAAAGTACAGAAGATTTCATTACATGCAACAGAATGTAAATATTACAAAAACCAAACAACCTCTGATGGTGTAAGTGAAAGGGCAGATGTCCCGAGTTAGAAATGAGAAAAGGAAACAAGCCACGGGGAGCTCACTGGTCTGTTTTATCAAGCAGGTGACAAGAGATCCTGGCCATGGTGAGGCTGGAAAAGCAAGAATGTTTTGAAGGACAATTTGGAGGAATCTACTGGAATTTTTAAACCCCATCTACAGAGAGCCTGACATGGTTGGCAAGGCTTTAATCCCAGCACTTGGGCAGGAGGGTCACTGCAAGTTCAAGGCCAGCCTGGGCTACATAGTGAGACCCTGTCTCAAAAAAAAATAAAAGGATCTATCTGGAGGGATCCACACAAAGCCAGCAACAATGGATGTCTCCAAAAGTGGGTGAGTGACCGAGGATTAAACATTTTAAAATAAAGGTGAATAACCAACAGTCCAACTTCCAGGACTATTCCCTACCAGAAGAGGAACATCAGCACAAAAACTTGCCTGAGAACCCCTGGAGCTCTGGAGGCTCAGCACACCTTAGGGGGCTGACAGGCGTGCTGTCGAATGACTGTGACTGGACACCACGAGGCAGTTAAGCAATAGGTGGATCTACAGTGACCAAGTGGAAAGGCGTCCCTATTATCTCACGGAAAAAGTGAGCTGCTCTGCACCTGTGGTAGCCATATTTAAAACTTTTGTGTGCATGATTTGCACATGATCATAAAACAGTCTGGTAGGACCACAGCTAGCTGTGCACAGTGGTTTCCTCTGGGGACAAGGGTGGGAAAACAATTTCCACTGCAGCATGTCTTATTTCACTTGCTGTGGGACATCTGTATAGCACATGGACACTGTTCGATAGTTTTGTGAAAGTGTAGCATTGCTCTGTCAAGTGGAAGAAGGGCTTTGGGCTGAGGATGTGGTTCAGTGGCAGAGCACTTGTTTACCACGTGTAAGACCTGGCTTCAATCCCTGGGCTGAAATGAAAATAAAAAGGGGGCTTTGGAAGGACTGGGCATGTGGCTCAGTGACAGTGTGCTCAGTTTACACAAGGGCCTGAGTTTGATGCCCAGCACCAAAAAGAGAAGAGACGAAGGCTTTGGAGCTGGGGGAGTGAATTCAGCTGAGGAACCCAGGGAGGGAGCCCGCTCTGGGCATCTGCCTCCTCAAAAGAAGGCATCTCCTCTGGTTTAGCCCGCGATGGTCATTTTAATGTCAAATGTGTCAAGACCCTCCACCTGGTGATCTGTCCCATCTCTGAACCCTTAACTGTCAAAAAAAAAAAAAAAGAAGTGGATGGCAAACCACGTGTGACTATCAGCTGGACATCCGGGAGACCCTTGGTCCTCTCGGGGCTCACACAACCGCAGTACTGCCTGAATGAAGGCCCCCCAGGGCATCTTCCCTGAAGCCCACACAGCCTGCAGCTTTTCCCCTCTGCTCCCTCAGCAACTGCCTGAAGGGGCTGAGTCCCCCAGAAGTGTACAGGGAGGCAGCAGCCCAGGGCCGAGGCCATGGTCCCTGGACAAGGACTCAGCCAGCCGTCCCCAAAGTGGAGCTGCCTCAGTTAACAGCACAGGGCTTCTCCCGGCCAGCAGGGTGGGGAATTTCCACTCTGTTGAGCCTGGCAAACGGAGGCCTGTTGCCTGGAGGACAGTGACACTGCAGACAGCCACAGAGACAGCCACGGCTGCGACTGTTTATTGCACAAGAAACTGGCAATACCGACGCAGGGGCAGGCATTACAAAACAATCCGGTGACCAACCCAGTGCTACTGCAGGGCATTCCACACAGACACTTCGGCTATACACACGTATGCACGTGCACACACAAACACACATGAACACCCATGAGCCTGCTGCTCCTGCGCCACCCTGGCGACTCGCAGCTCTGCCCACCTGCTGGAGTAGTCTTCGAGGGGCAATACCAGAAGTGACTGAGAGGAGAGAGGCCAAGCTGCAGTGAGCTGAGCCACTCAAATGTGGGGGGACATGGCTGTCCCTCCATGGACCCGGGAAGGACGAGATGCAGGAGGGCGAGACTGTCCTTGAAGGCTCCTGGATGGACATGAAAGCCACCCTGGGGTCCCCGGAAGCTGGTCTGCAGCTGGGGGCCTGGACTAGGGAGTGTGCCACCATCGTTACTCCAAAGTCCAGAGGAGCCTGCACAACCGGAAGACTTCAGTCAAAGGCAGAATCCCCAAGGCAGAGGCTGCCGGGAGCTCGGCAAACCAAGCCAGGCTGTGGCAGGAGCTCAGCGCCCTCTGCTGGTTCTCAGTGGTGCCATGTCCTGGGTGCAGATAAAGCAGAGTGAGCACGCTCCAATTGCCAGGATTCAAGCCTTTGTATGGAGGAGACTAAGGGCCATCTGGGCCACTAGGGGCTGCCAGGGGGGAGCAGTCGGGCTCCTCTGCACCTCCCTGGGGCCCAGCAAGGGACTATCTAGCAAAGGGAACTCTTCCATATGGAAGGCGCAGGCTGGGAGTGGCGCTCGGGACACCCCGCCCTTTCTCTGTGGCAAGCTAGGGGACTTGGCCACTGGGTAACTGAGTGGCTGGGTCAGGCCTGCCTGAGCTCGCAGACTGCTGAGCTGGTTCCTGAGAGGAGCAGCTGTTTAGGAAACTCTTAGACCAACAAGGCTGGGTCCCCCAAGGCCCTGGGACACCTAGGGTTCCACGTCCTCCACAGAAAGTGGCAGCAGCATACCAAGAGCAAAACAAAAAGCAACCCTACACACAAACGCTTCAAGTTTATGTAAAAGGACAACTTCTGGGGGAGTTTGCTGCCCCCCCTCCCACTGATCCCCAGGCAGGCGGCTTGTCCAACCCTTTTGTCTGCTGAGAAAGGACGAGCTGGGGGCCCCCAGTCCCTGCTGCTCAGCCTCTGTGGCTGGAGACAGCCGGGGAGGGAAGCAAAGACGGTCTTTCCTCAGACCCATGTTTCATACAGATCTTGGAAAGTTCTAGTTAAGACAGAGCCTCTTCTGCTGGCAAAGACCTGGCTTTCTCACTGTACCTGAAGTGGCCAATTTCCTCCTCTAAGTAGGAGGTGAGGCCCAGGCTTCTGCCGCACCCTTTGGGACCAGGCACTTTCCCTCGCACACTCACGCACACCCAGGCTGGTCCAAGGGGAGTGGGAGAGTTTTGCAGAGAGGGTCACCCTGAAGACTTCACCCGGGTGATGGGGCCAAGGTGACTCAGGGCTTTATTCCAGACTGCCACCTGTGGGTAGGAGGGAAATTCTTCTGCCATTGGGAGACGGCGGTGTGGTCCCATGCAGGGCCACCATCCACAGGGACCTCCTGAGGGGCGTGTGGCCAGTGGGCTTTCAGGCAGGGAGGACTTGGGACTACGTGCGCGCTGGGGGCTTGGGTGGGCAGCCTCTGCTACTCCTGTCCAAAGCCCTCAGTCTCCTCGATAGCATACAGCAGCTTTTCCTTCAGCTGTTCATAGCTCTTGTAGGGTGGGAGATCCAGACGGTTGAAGCTGTGGAGAGGCAAGGACAGGACAGCGGTCATGAGGGGCCAGGGCTCCCACAGCCCTGCTGTGCCCAGGGAGCTCAATGTCTGGGCTCCACCATGTCGGGCTCAGTGCCATAGGCTCCTAGAGCCCCGGAGAGTTAGCGGGAAGAGTGAGGTGGGAACACAGGGGGGCACCTGGGTCAGCCACTCTCGCCCACGGGAAGAGAACAGACGTCAGAGGCCTGAGGCAGAGGCCGACGCACATCCACCTCTCCAACCCAACAGCCCAAAGCCACGCAAATGTCGTCGGAGTGGAGGCCCTGACGCTGCCATGTCCGCTGGGCTGTGAGGAGTTCATCTGGTCCATGAGGCTCTCCCACCTCCCACCAAACCAGCCTGCTCACCAGGTGTGGCTTCTGGGCAGCCAGGTTTCCTTGCCAACCTTGTCAATGCAGAACTTCTGCGGTCCGTTGCTCCCTGTTATCCGAGAAAAAGTCACCATTTGTGAGCAGAACCAGCCTTCCCACCTCAGGGCCTGCACCCTCAGCCAGGGCACCAGCAGGACACAGAAAAACATACCAATGAGCTCAGCAAAGCCCCCAACAGGCAGGCGGCAGGTTCCGGTAACGAACTGCAGCAGCCGGATCCTTTTCTCATTGTCCATCTCCTTCACGACCTGCAAGGCCACAAGCAAGGCACGGTCCCGAGACCCACCCAGCCCCGGCGCTTCTCCTTAACACGGAATCTGCAGGCCAGCTGGGCTGCTCCGGGCAGAGGACACAATACCATGCTGGGCAGGCTGACAACCATGGCCCAGGAGAGCTCAGCGGTGCTTTCTCTAGGGTGCTGTGTCTGTAGAACACTCCCACCCATCGTGGACCATCTTTCAGTCTCTGGGAGGTTTCTTTTGGGAGAGATGAAGTGTTCTGAGATTTGTGGTGATAGTTGCACAACACTGTGAAGGTACTAGAAGCCGCCGAATTGTGTATCTTAAAATATTTATGATGGTGAATTGCATTTTATGTGAATTTCACCACCACAAAAAAATTTATATACATATACACACACACACATACACTAAAGATAGCTGTTACAGTTATTCTTTTATATATATGTGTGTGCTATACTTCATAATCACAGTGGAACCCACACATACATAAAGGAATTGGGTCGCTGAATCCTGAGTGACAAGCTCACTCTGTTTTTCTGGAGCCAAGGGCCCGCCTTCCCATCCCATCTGGAGGAGGGAAACCAGAGGACCAACAGCAGCTGCGCTTCCTGCCTACAGAGCCTTGGGCCCCTGCCAGCTGGCCCCAGGCTGACCACTGACAACCGCCCGCACAGGCCAGCGTCCATCGTCTCCTTCTGCAAGATGGGGGAGGCAAGGAGTGTCAAAGACGAAGGATCCTTGAGCTGAGGTCTAATCAGGTCCCATTTTCTCAGAGCGGCTATGAAAATGTCCCTGCCAAGACACTTGGCCCCAGCCCGACAGACAGCACCCAGCACCCACCTGCCAGAACCACTGGATCTGCTTGCTGTTCTTGGTGTAGTGCCGGTAGATAGTGTTCTTCTGCCAGTCACTCATGTCGATCTCCTGCATGCCGCACAGCATGAGCTGCAGGGAGGAGGGGGCAGGAAGGAGGGCGTCAGCTACCCGGTACCAGCTCCTCGCTGGGATGCTTTACCCACCAGCTGGCAGGTAAAATACTCCACATCTCTTAAACTGGCTATTTTTGCCAGAAGTTTGAATAATATGGGTGACACAAGTCCCTGCCCTCTCAACACATGTGTCCAGGCCAAGTGAAGGCTGAAGACCCCAACAGACACCGTCTGCCCTCCACCCCCATGCTGCTCAAGTCCAGGGTCAGGTCAGTGGGTTTCTCAGGGAGCACATCACAGAGCTGGAGGCACCGGAAGCAGCTCAGGGTCCCGACATCCACACTCACCTCCAGCTCTTTCTCGTCAAAGTAGCGCAGCCACTCCAGCGGGGCCACCTCATTGAAGCCATCCAGGAAGGCTTTGGTCTGCTCTTCCACACCACGGGTGAAACGCCAGTCGGTCAGCAGCCTAAGACCAAAGACCAGCCACTGCTGCAGCCCAACACACCCTGCCAGGTGCACAACCAGCCTGCCCACCCAGGAGGCATTGTCAGCACCTCTGGCACACCTACACCAGTGTGCAGAAGGCCCCAGAAAACCTCACAGTAACCCCACGATTCCCCCGAATCTTTGAAATCCCTCCTGCCCTCTGCCCCTGCTGCTCACTGAACTGCAGATGTGCAGAAGCATGGAGATTAAAGATTGCACCAAGGCCAGGAGACCGTGCGGGGGGAGGTCTGCATACCAGCACACTCGGGGTGGTGGATGTTAAGCATGCGGGACACAGAAATCCTCGGTCAGGAGAGAGGTGGTGACACCTAAGCTACACCTCTTCAAAAGAAATTTCCAGCAATTGGGAAGTCTCCCACGTGGAAAAAAGCAACCAGGAGCTACTGGGGCCCCGACTCCCCTAACACGTGTCATCACATGACCAGACCCAGGCTCCCCACCAAGGCAGGTACAGCTGAGAGGTCCCTGAAGTCCGTGGAGACCTATGGGCCCTGTGTGGAGGCCTGGCCAGGGAGGGGACCCAGACCAGAGCGGGAAAACCCTTCTCTGCAACCCACCCTCCCCTGGCTTACATGATATACTCTTCCTTGTTCTCCTCGGTGACACGGATACTCTCGCCGCCCTCCTTCAGCTCGTGGGTTGTCACCTTGCCCAGGATCTCCATGTCCTGGATGAAGAACAGCTCCAGGCCACACTCCTCTAGGTTGTTTTCCCTGGGGGGCCGGGGGGCAAGATGTCCTCCTTGGCAGGGTCTCCCTTGGTCCTGCCCCACTCCTTGCTTTTAGCACCCACAGGGCACCAAGGACTCGTGGGTGGCCTAGATTCCTGAACAGTGGCAAGGGATAGCTCCTGATGAAAGGGGAGAACTGCCTGTCACCAGGCACTTAGCAAGGTGGGTGAACAGAGTCACACAAGGCCACGGTGCCCACTGCCCCCTCAGAGCCCCTGCGTGCATGGCGAGCAAGGGACTCACTTGATCCAGAGGATGGAGTTGTAGAACTCAGGGTCGATGGATTCCAGGTCTTTCAGTGTGGGTCTCTTGTTGAGCATCCGCTTGTAAAAGGGGAGGGTGAAGCCGGTGTCGATGAACTTCCCATGGTACAGAGCCTGAGGGAGGACGAGGCATGGCTAGAGCTTCGGGGCAGTGTCTGAGGCAGGCCCCGGGAAGCTTGTATGAAAGGCCACTGATCTTCCCTCCCTGACCCAACTTGAGCAGCAGCTGCCTCAAGTGCCCTAGGCAGTCTGGGAAATGAGCCCTTCATCCTGACATGGACTTGGAGGGGGATCTCATCCGGCCCAGCAGCCACAGGGAGGCTCCCGGCCAGGCTGCTCCCAGTGGAGCAGAGGCCTGCGCCACGCGAACAGGGGAGACTTGCTCAGAACAGCTCCAGGTGGCAGCCCTGACTCACGGGCACTCCGAGCCGGTGGCAGAGACAGCCAAGAATAATGCAGACACCGTGCAGGGCGCGAGCTGCCAGCCAGCAGTGAGTAAGAGTCTAGGGTTTCACGGGTCTGTCCTGTCGGCTGCTGGGCCAGGCGGGTCTCTAGACCTGGGAAGAATGTGCCCACTTCTGGAGCCGCTACCTTGGCCAAGAACTTCTAGATGAATCAAAGACCATATTTAGTCACAGACCCTTAGGGCCCGCGGGTTCTCCTGAGGGGCGGGGCAGGACTTGTGGACGTCAGGGGAGGACGCAGTCAGCACTGCAGTCTCCAGCCAGCTCCCGTGCTTGGTGCTGGGTCCCCACTCATAGCAGCCTCCACCGGGATGTGGCGTGGCCCCCGCCACAGACACACAGGGCCCCTCCTCGGGACGGATGCCCCCCAGCCTGTGCCAGCCGGTGTGCTGGAGTCCTGTTCTAAGCCCACGTGGATTCCAGTCCCTTCCTGGAGGCCTCAGGGTCCCAGCTGGGGATCCCCGAACACGGCCACCCGTGGCTCGTGACAGGCAGCGGCATCTTCCAGAGACAGGCAGCAGGTGGGCAGCTTCGGCTTCATGAGCTGCCGTCCCAGTGCCACCCAAGGGTGCGCACTTGACACTAAGTTGAGTCTGTGGCCAGGAGCCCGGGCTTCCGCCTGACGAACCCGACCCAAATCAACATGAGAAAAGGAGGCCACTGGGCAGGCTCTGGCTTCCCACATTCTTGTCAGAAGTTCTGAGAAGGAGGAGGCCCAGAGAGGGGGTGCTGCCCTTCCTGGGGCTCTCAGCAAAGCCCCTCGCTCTTCACCAGGAGGAAGAAGGGTGTAAGAAGGAGACAGGCATTCCCGGCACTGGGGACCCTAGCACCCTTACCATGGCAATGAACCTGCCAATGAAGCGGAAGTAGGTGAGGTGGTCGGGGTTGATGGAGGAGGCAGGGTTGATCTGCAGGCAGTAGTTGTTCTTCCCGGCGTACTCAAACAAGCAGTACATGGGGTTGAGCACCTCGTGGGACAGAAGGAAGAACCACTCTCTAGGAGGGAGGGGAGAGAAGAAACAGGACGATGGATCCCTCCGCTCCCCCTCTCAGCAGTCAGGGCTCTACGGAGTGTCTTGAGAAGTCTGGAGTCACATGCCTGGGAGTTAAGCCCTGGTGATCACTGCCCGGGCTGACCTGTATCTCCAGCTGGTCAGGAAGCCGGCCTGGCTCAGACCCAGGGCAAACCAGCACAATGACACTTGGGGATGGTGCTGAGGAAAACCTGTGCGTGTGCCCATCAGCTCCACATGGTGCATCTTAGGACTCTGCATCACAATATCCAAAGATTCTAATGGGGCTCTGGGCCACCATGCACAGCTGGGTAGGCTGTGCACTGCACAAGGCCACTATGTTCAAATATCATAGACATGCACATTTATAACAATTTTCTGCCATGGTGCTGTATGATACTGACCACACTGCTTCCATCCTGAGTGAGCAGCATAATGTGAATCTATGGTAACATGTTCCCAACTCCTGAACCACGAAAACTCCATGATCCATGCCGCCTCCAGATTATGTGTGGGTTTTTTTTTGGTACCAGGGATCAAACTCGGGACCTTGCGCTTGCGAGGCAGGCGCCGGAACCACTGAGCTAAATCCCCAGCCCCCCAGATTATGAACTTCACTCCCACCAACCACAGCGTGAGCACCTCACTTCCCCTGCACTCTGCCCTCCCCTCACCCCAGACCCATGACCACATCCTTCTCCCACATGTTCATCTGAAAAGACACCCACGCCATGGCGTCTATTTGCATGCAAGGCACAAGCCTCAGGCCAGAACTCAGAGTCCTTTCAGGCTGGAGCTAAAGCGGCAGGGGGACATCCCGAGGGGGCCAGTCCCTGGCTGCCGGGCTGTTTGTGGCTGAGCAGACGAGGAGTCCTTCGACGCAGAGGGTGCCCCGGTATCCTGTCCGTGGTTCTACCCTGTGGTAGAACAGCATGACGTAACCTACCATAGGGTAAAACCACTGGCAGGACACAGAGAGAGACACACAGGGCGGAGCCACACCAGAAGCCCACCAAGCACAGCCTGGAGAGGAGGTCACCACGGAAAAAGAACAATCCGTCCACAGGAGGCCAACACAGAAGGCAACACCCCCAGCAAACAGAAGACCAGAAGCGCGTTAGCCCAACACCAGGTGAGAAGACATCCCCACACCACAAGAGGCAGCGGGCTGAGCAGGGCCCCGGCCAAGGTGCTCTCTCTGCAAGGCCTTCCGCCCTGTCGTCCAGACACCTGCTACCTTTTGTAGGTGACTGGGCCGAGGGCGGGACAGTGCTCTGGGCTCTTGCTAGGGCCGCTTCAGCCATTTTAGTTGTACTGGCCCATGCACAGGACATGCAGCTAAGTATAGGGCAAGGCCCCTAACCATGACATAGCTTATGCCTGCTCTGAGACACCCGCCTTCGCCTGCCCCAGCTGTATCTGGACAAAGGGAAACCTCGGGTCAACTCTAAGAGACACCTATGTGGCCACTGCCCACCGATGCAGCTGGCCTGGTTGTGAAAGTAGTAAATAATAATGTGTGGCTTGGTAAAGCACCACGTCCCGGCCCCATCCTCTCCTGCGAGCCCCCAGCCTCCCCACAGCCAGGCACCCGAGGGGCTGATGCCTGTCCCTGCTCCAGTGTCCTCTGGGACAGGCCAGAGAGGTAGATGTCTTAGACACCCACTCTGTGCCCCTGCTGAAGACGCAGGAGATCTCTGGCTGTGAGTGCGAGCAGGGAGGAGGCGGCTTTCTGGCCATGGGGTACAGCAGAGGACAGCACAGCCTTCGGGCAGACTGAGCTCACCTGGCGATGCCTCCGTAGTCCAGGCCCTCCTCACCCCGCATGATGATGTAGAGCCGGCGGCGCAGGTCGTAGGGCTTCATGTTCATGATCTGGGGAGACAGAGCATCTGGCCAGCCTGCCCTTCCCCAGTACAGCAGGTAGGGTGGAGGGCAGGAGACTCCAAGGCGGGCTATCCAGCAGATGTGGTCACCAAGGACCCCGTCTTGGAAACTCCGCAGAGTGTGTTCGACCAAACATGTGACTGCGGCAGAGTGGTGGAAGGAGGGGCCCTGCCTGCCCCTGGTCTCGGCACCACGATTATTCTCTAACCTGTTGGAAAGAATCCTCAAAGAGTGTCTGCCTGGAAACGCTGATCTTCACGTGGCTGGGGAGGGCATTGGACTGAGAAGAAAAGAAAGGAACTTCAAGTCAGGGCCACATAGGGCATCTGCTCACTGTGGTCTCCCGTCTGGACAAACAGGCATCCCTGTCCTGCCCCAGGACAACCAGCTGAGGGCTGGGACAGGCATCTCTCCCCCATCTATGACACAGATATCCCAATGCCTGTGCAGCGTCAAGAAGTCAGGTGGAAATAACTCAACATCCCCAGCTCCACGGCAGCCCCGAACCAGAACTCACATGGCAGAGGAACCGGAACTGGTGATACTTCCACCGAAAACTCCGGTCATAGGCACCGGGGGATCCTTGCTTCGCCCTGGGAAGAGCAGAGATGTTCTGAAATCCATGTGGTTTTTCAAAAAATGAACCACTTATCTTTGTTATTTAGACCTAGAGAAAGCTAATGCTTTTTGCATTTAAAGTTGAATAAAACAAGGCATAAAAGAAGGGAAGAGACTGCCTAAGAGCTTTGAAAAGTCGAAAGAAAAACTTGAAACAATGCCCGACTTCTTGCTCTTAGAGAAATACTTCTACCGCTGTTCCCCATGAGCAGGCTCGCCTCTTACTCGCCCTCACTTCAAGGCAGCATCAAAAGCAGCCACTAGAGGGCAGTGAGCAGCACGGAGCAGCTGCCCAGAACAAGCTGGGCCAGAGCTGAGGACACTGCTGTGGCCGGTGGGAGTCCTCACCCGGATTCAAAGCCTGGGCGAGGGTCCTTAAAAGTGGTGGTGCGGGTATTGTGGTCCACAAAGTACCGCACCCCCTCGCTGGTATATTTCATCTCCCATCCTGGGGGCAGAGCTGGTTCCTGCATCATCCTGGAAACACAAGAAAGACGGGTTCAGGGCTGGCCCCACCTTGTGGGCCTCCGCTGCTCTGCCTCTGCTGAGCCCTCGAGGGGTGTCTTGAGGGTATGCACCTGGACTGACTCAAACGGCGAGGACCCAAGTCATGACCAAAAGGAAGTCCCCCGGCCAAAAGGCCAGGACTGAGTGGATGGCACTGGCCCCAGTGGACACTAGTGACCCTGAGACAATAAGCACCCTCGCCCTTCAGGCCGATGCCATATCCTGGGACTTTCGGGGACTTTGTGTGTGGCTCATGGGACTTTCGGGGACTTTGTGTGGTGCCATGGCCAATGCTGGAACTGCAGAAGCCCCCCAATCCCGAGTTCTCACCCCTGCGTCCGAGGGTCCTCCCACTGGGTAGTGCGTGTGTTATGGTTCACGTAATACACTCTTCCGTTGTCCTGTCTCTTCTCTGCCTCGGGGAAAAGGAGAGAAAGTGATCAGACTCAAAGATCTTGAGCCAGGTCCTTTCTCTCAGCTCCCACCTCCTAGGCATTGGGGCCAAATCTCAAGCCCTGTGACCAATCTAGTAGAGAAGTTTAGCTGGCCAGAGCCTGGCACACCCATGTTTGTCCCTAGGAAAAAGGCAAGGGAGGCAAGGGAGGGACGCACACTGTCCCAGCTTCTGTGGCTGTCTGGCTTGTCGGAGGGAAGGGGCAGCGCGGCAGCACGGAGAGGACAGTCAGGCCGACCAGAGTGTAACTGCATCCAGCTGTGCACAGCAGTCACCCTGCCACCCCCTCACCCCCAGAGGGAGGCACAGAGAGCAACCCCTCAGCTCCAGGGGGTGGGGGAATCAGGAGCAGGGCTCCCAAGGCCAAGGAGGCCACCTTCCCCAGGCAGTTCCTGAGCCTGCCAAGCTGCTTCTGTCCTGGAAACAAGCAACACTAATGGCTCCACGACTCTTCTACAACAGAGTGTGGTTAAAGAAATGACGGCCACCAGTTACAGAAGCGACAGGGCACCCAAAACTGAAAAGGGGACAGAACTAGGGAGGCCAGTCCTCATCACCAGCACAAATTCCTGCCTCTGACTGACTGACCTGCTATCGGCTACACGACCGGGATTTTACAAATACAGATGCTATCAGTCAATCATACTTCGAAACACTGGGAAAATAATAAAATAAAATAAATATATAGACAAAAGGAGAGAAAGAACGGGAGGCAGCCCAAACTGTTATGGAGCTACCACCCGAGGCCAGATGTGCGACCAGTAGCAGGAGGCAGGCGTCCCCAGAGGCTCCTTCGAGACAGCCACTCCCAGGCCAGGAGCTGCTGCTGGGAAGTGGATCCTCCCGGGCTGCTCTGCAAGGGCCAGAGCCACGGCCAACCACTGGGCTGGGGGACCTGCCCAGCGGGTAAGGCCAGGGCCGTCAGCCCTGGCACTGGTGCAGCACAAGCTTCTCAGGGCCCCGCTGAGGGCCCGAAGGATACGACGGGGGCGGGGGGTGAGTCCTCCAGGGAGCACTGTGCATGGCGTTCCGGGAGCAAGAGGACTGGAGAGCACTCGTCACATGCCTAGGGAGGCCTGCCAGGAGCGCCTATGTGTGGGGATAGCTGTGGGGTCTCCTGCGGGGTGGCAGGAAGGGCCTGGGAACAGAGGGCAGGAGCAGCACTGGCAGGCTGGCCATCAATGCCATTGCTGTTTGTTTGGGGGCTCTTTCTGTCCATTCTCACCATCCCTGGGGAGGTGGCGACCCATGCCAGGGATGCCAAGGCCGAGCCCAGAGGACTGCAGTGGGGAGGCCCCCTGGCCTATGGCCAGAATGTTCTTTTTCTCACTTCTGGACTAGTTCTGTGACTGTTCCACAGTGCTGACTCTGACGGGGTCTCCTCTGTTCCTGTCTGAAGTATTTGCCCACTGAGTACTTACGCAGGAGCAGTTTTCAGGTCTCTATAGCTGCTTATGGGTGACCATTATTTACCAAAACTGCTTCAGAAATAAACTCACCTGACTGGGCTACACTGCCTGCCTCTACTGAGCCAGAAACAAACTTCAGGTCCTGGGCTTCGGGTCACTGATGCACCTTCCCTGTCTGTGTAAGGATCCTAAGGGTTTTACCCTCTCAAGCTTGACCTGCTGCCAACCCCTGAGATACCAATGGCTTTACTTCGGTCCAGGGAGCCAGGCAGGTCACCTAGGTGCACCAGGATTGCCTAGCTGAAGTGAAAATCAACACATTCGTGGAAGCCTTGCTACCTGGAATCTCCCACTGGAAGGACAGGTCCCCCGGCACCCTGCAGTGCAGTGCTAATGGACTAAGTGACATCCTGTGCGCTAGGGAGAGCTACAACCTCTTCCATTACTCCCAGGGAGCGCCTGGGTCTGTCTCAAGGGGACCCAGCCCCAGAGCCAGGCTCCTCCAGGTGCTGCCCATTCTGCCACTGCCAGCTTCCCAGCAGTGCCTCGCCACCTCTGTGGGGAAGCGCACCTCACCTGGGGTTAAGGCCATCTGAGAACACCACCAAGCCAGCACGTATGTCTCTGCTGGCCCAACCAACAGGTGAAACCAAACACCTGCCGACTCCTGTGAAAACTGCCCTCTCGGGTGCTAGGGGGATCTTGCAGGCCTGACCCAAGCCCTCCCCAGCTCAGAGAGCTGCAGAACGCACCAAGTCGCACCATCGCTAATGACCCCGATGACCTCCCTGGTGACCTAGTGGTCAGGATTCGGCACACTCACCACTAATGACCCCTGTTATGCATGGTCACTCCTTCCTAGAACAGCTACAAGGCCCTCAGTCTCTCCTAAGTCATGGTGTCCCCACCTTAACTCACTCTGGGTAAGTCACACCGAGGGCTTGGAAGAAGAAGAGGCAGCTAACAGCAAAGAGGACCCAGCATGATGTTGTGGTAGCAGTGCCACACTTTAGAATCATGACCCGGGGCTCAATGCTCAGCTTCCCTTCAGCCTCTTTCATAGCTGTGTTGCAAATAAAAATGTGGCTACCAGTAGTTGAGATTAGGCTGGAGTTCTCCAACATCTCAGCTGCAAAGAAAGGTTTGCTAAGATGGCTCCTTCCAACCACAGATACAGAGATCTGAAGCAAGTCCACTTGGAAATCAGACAGGGTCAACATATCTCAGTGACAGGAGCCACTGAGGACCAAAACCCAACGGTTGCACAGCAGCTTGGGCACCTCTTCCTCAGGGTCACGTGCCCTTAGCTGTCGCTGTGAATGCTAACATGGCACGGACTGCCTCAGGCTGCCAGCTCGCCACTTTCCTTGCCAGCTGTGCATCCCCAGAGTGGGTGCTGCCGTAGGTGGTGGCATGGGGAGCCAAGGGATGGGAGTGAGGAGGAAGATGCTCAGGAGAAGTTCTCAGCCCAGAAGCCGGAGCGCACGGAGGCAGAACTGAGTACTTACCCCAGCCAGGAGGGAGGGGGCCCAGGGGATCATGGTCAGTCGAAGTGCTCGAAGACTAAATAGAAGAAACACAGGAATACAGAGGTTAAAAAACAGCCACTGGTTAAAAATACATCGATCAACAAAAATCAAAATGCCAACAACTCACTTCTGCATTTTAGTACTTTGTAGAGGATGCAGCAGGACCTTAGGTGGCATAAACTCCTCTCAAAAGTCTTTGTTGAGAGAGAAGAGAAGAGAAGAGAAGAGAAGAGAAGAGAAGAGAAGAGAAGAGAAGAGAAGAGAAGAGAAGAGAAGAGAAGAGAAGAGAAGAGAAGAGAA
>NW_004624746.1:16514478-16549889 GCF_000247695.1 Heterocephalus glaber
AAGAGAAGAGAAGAGAAGAGAAGAGAAGAGAAGAGAAGAGAAGAGAAGAGAAGAGAAGAGAAGAGAAGAGAAGAGAAGAGAAGAGAAGAGAAGAGGAGGAGAAGAGAAGAGAGGAGAGCTCTGCTCTGAGAACCCAAGAGGGCTTTGGGAAGGGTGGAGCGAGCGGAGGAAGAGGTACGCAGCAGTAGGTGGCCAGAGCTGCGGAGGCCAGAGCCGGCCGCCCAGGGCAGGACAGGACAGGGCAGGACAGGAGGGCTCGGAGCAGGGCTGCCCCGCAAGCTCCCCGATGGCCACTGCTCCACTCCTGCGCAAAAGAGCCAAGGCGACTGAAATCACCACCACCTCCAACTTTCTCCAAGAACCACACACAGGAGGGAAAAAATATCGCAGGCCTTTCCAATGAAATCATTCCCACAAGCCCTGCCCACGCCCGAGCTTCCTGGCTGGGCCCGGTCCTCCTCCCTCCACCTCACCACTGGCCCCCACCGCCCGCCGCCCGCCGCTCTCCCACCAGACTGAGGGCACATTCAGGCCCAAGCCCCTCACCTCCCCCAGGAATGTTTTCCTTCCCCTTCACAAAGCACCTTTATTCTCCCCGGCCTGAACCTGAACTTGCTCTGTGCTCTGTGTCTGCCTGTCTGGGGAGGTGGGGGTGGGGCGGGGAGGGGAGGGGGAGAAGGAAGGGGGACCGGCTGCAGGACTTCAGGGCTCTGCTTACATTAACGGCGCCCCCACCACCACCTAATTCCGCTTCGAGGTCCCCAGGGAAGGGCTGCAGGGGACAGAGAGGTCTTGCATCCTTTGGGGAAGGGGTGCTGTCAAAAAGTTTTCGTGGTTAAATAAAACAAGTATTGTTCTGCTCGCTCTTTCCCGCTTTTTTTTTTCTTCCTCTGAAAGCATTTTTATTTCACTTACTAAAATTTAATCATTATATTATGGGATCAAGTTCTAAATGCAGACTTCAGGCTGCCAGGCAACAGAGCCACACACGGGCAGGAGGATGAATGGAGCTCAGTCTCGCCCTGAGCAAACACTGGCGGAGCCCCACTGCCGCCAGCGAGCCCCCTTTCACAGCGCTCCCACCACCGCCCCAGCAAGGGACACAGGAACTTTCTAAGGTGGCAACGCGAGTGCTGCTTCCAAGCAAGTTTCAACAAAGACGTTTAAGTCTAAACCATAGGTTCCTCGATGGGACAGAGCCCCTTTCAGCAGGGGCCCCTACCCCACGGACTGAAGCTGCATGAAGCTGGCCTCGACCTGGGGCTATCACTGCCAGTCATGTGCTTACAATCTGCATCACAATTCCGAGCTGCCCCTTGCTGAAACACATCACCTGGACTCAAAGTAGTCGTTCTGGTGTGTGTTTTTATGTGTAGGAGGGGTACAGGATGAGCTGGGGCAACATTTGTTCTAATACAGGACGGTCACTAAAAAAACACTTGGCATCAGAAGCGGAGGAATGAACATGAAGACATATCTATTTCAGAAAATAAAGCCAAATACAATCCCATTGCTAAGTTCTGAGCTATAGCTATAACTTTGCAAAGGGTAATTTTAGAAATTAAAAAGAAGCCAGGCATGGTGGCACATGCCTGTAATCCCAGCACTCAGAAGGCTGAGGCAGGAGGATTGCCATGAGTTGGAGGCCAAGCTGGGCTACATAGTGAGTTCAAGGCCAGCCTGAACTACATAGCGAGACCCTGTCTCAAAAAACAAAACAAAACAAAAAAGAGGTATTTGGTACGCAAGGGTCTGCTGCTCCAGGCCTCTTTTTAGAGCGGACAATCTATAAAGTGTCTAGGGACTTTGGTAGAAATCAGCTACCAACCAAGTGGGCCTCTCTACTTAGCTGTGCAAATCAATAGACCAAAGGTCTTTATTGACAGCATTGATCTGAAACAAAAATATTTATCAATCTTTTTCTTTCTTTCTTTTTCTTTTCTTTTCTCTTTTTTTTTTTTTTTTTTTGACACAGGATCTCACTATTTTGCCCAAGCTGGTCTTGAACACCCTCCCGAGTAGCTGGGCGTGTGCCACCACATCCACAGTATCATCCAGTTCTTAATCACTGCCTTTTGTTTTGTTTTGTTTTTTGTACTGGGAATTGAATTGAACCCAGGGCCTTAGCAGTCAGCTACATCCCCAAGCCTTTTTATATTTTTTATTTTGAGACAAGATCTTTCTAAGTCATTAGGTTGTCTAGTCTGGGCTTTGAACTTGTGATCCTCCTGCCTCAGCCCCCTTAAGTGCTAGGGTTACAGGTATATGTCACCACACTGGTTATTGCTTTTACTTTTTAATACCTCTAACTTCACACAGTGTTGACCTTCTTTTGGTAAAATGGGGTACCTTCCCATTCTTATCATAACAGAACTTCATTCACACCCCCACACACACACAACCTGTCAGAAGGGCAGAAAAGAGGCAGCAGATAGGAGAGGGAAAGACAAGAGATTGATAAACAGAAATAACAGGGCTGGGGGTTTAGCTTAGTGGTTCCGTCGCTTGCCTCACAAATGCAAGGACCTGAGTTCGATCCCCGGTACCAAAAGAAAAAAAAACACAAATAACACACAGTATCAGAATCAACAGAATTGCACATTCATATGATTTTTACTTCTTATAGTTAAAGCAAAGCACTTGACTATTTTGGATATTTCTTCCCTGAAGTACATAGTACAACTTGAAAAATAAGAAAAGCTATAAGAAGGAAGTAAACAGTAGCCAAAGAGAAACAAAAAATACAAGCAACACATCATGGCCAGAAAACAAAAAGCCAAAAATTCCACACCGCCAACAAGCCAGCCAATTTCTTCTTCTCTTCTAGCCCAGAGCATCACGGGGAACAGAGCAGGAAAAGCACAGAGGGCAAGGAGAGTCTCAGCCAGAAGAGATCCTGGGGTGCACGGGTCACCCTAAGACACAAGATGGCATCTTTTATGCTTAGGAATGAAAAGGAGTGGGGCTGCAACATTTTCCTGAATGCCCCCAAGTTGGGAGATCTGCGGTGCAGGCCACAAGCCAGAGAGCTCATGTGAGTTCGAGTCCCTCGGGGATGACGCACAAAGTCTCAGCAATATTTTAAGATACAAACTCAGAAATAAAGAACGTCTAGCAAATACAGCCGAGGTCAGGAAAGGTTCTGGGAAGGGCATAAAGGCTGCAGAGGGAAGGTGGACATAGCTCCCTCCTGCCCTGGGCACCGAGGCACTCAGAACAAAACCTGGGTGCCCGGGATTCAATGCAAGGGATTTCAAGTCCACACTTGGGAGCCACAGAAGGATTTGTGCTGGGCCTGCAGACCTGAGCTTTCTCTTTAGCCATCAGGGAAGGACAAAGAGACACAAATGCAGAGATGCCACAGAAACAGCAGGCTGTGTGACGTCCTGGCACAGTGGTACACTGTGTGTGACTGTGCTGGCATCCACAGTGGCAAGAACACGGGTCAGAAGGAAACCTCAGGGTGAAACAAATAATAACACACACAATGATCACAAACAACAAAGGCACACTAGGCATCAGGAAAGGAAAACCTGCCAGAAACAAGGAGAAGAATAACCTAAGAGAACATGGGAAAGGTGTGTGTGGAAGCAGAGGGTGGGAAGGAATAACAGACGCCCACAACCTGGGATTCCCTGGGCTCCCATTACCAACTATGTTTCATGTTCTCTGTGGCTCGGCAAGGAACAAGGTCTCAGTTTAAACCTAGCAAGAGGAGAAGGCAGGGAAGTCGCCAGTACAGTATCAGCTCTTAAGTCTTCCGAGTCAAACCCTGGGCCAAGGCCAAACTCCAGAATAACTGTATGAAAGCAACCCTTCTTACTTGTAACCAGGACATGGCACCACAGCAAACAACAGGGAAAACCAAATGCAGAGGGGGAGGAAAAGCAACAGAGAGACATTGAGACCAGACCAAAAAAAGATTCCCACCATATTTTTCAACATAAGATTTGTTTCATGGAGAAAAGGTAATCCCCGCCACCATGCAGAATCCGCCCACATCTCCAGCTATGCTGAGAAAACCATTTTAGAGTATGCAGAATGAAAATGTTTTTGCACTTCATTTTTTACTTCTAGGGAACCCTCCAAGCCAAAGTTATACCTCTGTCAGCCTGGAATGACGTTGCTAAAATGAGAGAAACAGGGAAAAAGAAAGACTGGTCCAAAAAGACCAAGCAGACACAAGACTTTTTTAGCAAAGTTGGATAATCACAGAGACAAATCCATGGAAAATCCCTAAGCTGTTTCCTTGTCTCTAAACCAAAGGACAGACAGGTTAAGGAAAGATAATCCAGATCCCCCCGGTTTTGGAGACAGGACCCCCCAAACAAATGCCAGACAGTCTTTGGGGCCTGGCTCAAGAACAATCTCTGAATTGCAGAGGACCAGATCCTATCCAATGTTTGAAACAGACCAGAGCTGGATGCCAGGCTCTGGTGCATGGGGTGGCCAGGGCAGCATAAGGACATAACACAGTGACAGAGTGGGTACGACCACCAAGGCACAGGCTGTAGGCAGGCATGACAGGTAACCTTGAAGGCAACTTCCTGTGGCAAACATCACATTTTCTCCTCATCCATATAAAGGAGCTGGGGTTCTCCTCAGCTTCCCCACTTTCCGATGAGCAGTCAGCCTCACAGAAGAGGTGAGCTAGCTAAGGGAGATGCTACCATGACTTACAGTAACCAGTAGAGCTCCTGCTTCAGAGGAACAGCAAAAGAGCTGCAAAGGAAGGCAAAGATGATAAATGACTACTACTTTTTTTTGAGACAGGATCTCACTAGAAAGTCCAAGCTAGGCTTGAGCTCATTACATGGTCCAGGCTGGCCTTAAAAAATTTGCAATCCTCCTGCCTCAGCCTCCTACATGCTGGAATCATAGGCATGTGCCACCATGCCCAGCTATGACTGCTATTTAATTTAGTGGAATTAAGGAATTTCTGATCATCTAACCAGGATGGTATCCAATCGAGAAATGGGTTGTCGGATTAAAATTCATTTCAAATAGAAATAAGGTTAAACACGTGATTAAAATTGAGGTCCTGGGCCAGGGATTTAGCTCAGTGGTTTTGCCCCCTGCTGCGCAAGCACAAGGACCCAAGTTCGATCCCCGGTACCAAAAAAAAAAAGTAAGAAATTGAGGTCCAGCTCCAAATACTTCCAACCTGCAATACAGGGCCCCATCTGTGCTGGTGTGATCCCATAAACAACCTTTGTGCTTAAGGTACCCTAAGATATAGAATCAGGGCTCCAGCTGAGAACACCGCTTCCCCCTGCTAAAGAGCCTGTGTGGCTAGGCTACGAGAGGACAAGGGCTCCAGGAGGTGGGGCTGGGGGGGTTCCTCACGGGATACGGTATGGGAAGCCGTGAAGACAGTTAACTTGGGAGCAGGGCACTCTGAATATTGGACTAGAAAACGGAATCATTATTCAGTAGGTGGTGACCACAGAAGGCCTGAGCGAGGAAAAGGATGCAGTGACAGTGACAAATGAAGACTGCTGTGGCAGGGAGAGGCAGCACAGACTGGGCCAGGACAGCCAACAGGGACAGTGACACAGAGGTTGCCTTGGCAACTCAGATGGGAGGAGGCAGAGGAAAAACAGGCATTGCATAGAAGGAGCTTGGTCAAGATCAGGGGTCAACAAATTTTGGAAAGGGCCAGAGAATCTAGGCATGCAGCGCACACCTGTAATCCCAGAGCTCAGAAGCCTGAGGTGGGGGGATCACAAGTTCAAAGCTAACCTGGGCTATATAGCAAAAAAAAGATCTATTGTGGTAGCATGAAAGGGGATACAGTTCACTCACAAACTACCAACCATGCCTGTGTTCCAATAAAACTTTATTTACAAAACCAGGTGGTGGACTGGTTTGGCCCCTGGGCTTTCATTGCCAACTTCTGATGCAGATGAGCTTTTACGGGCCCTTCATCCTTGAGACTGTTAGAGAGTAAAGATCCAGAGAAACAATGTAGGAACGGGAGGGAGTAAAATGAGTCAAGATGCAAAATGTGTACGTATCAATACTCCACGACAAGTATATGCACTACATATTGCAGACATATACTAATAAAAAAGAAAAGAAACGCCATAGCAGCAACAGACGAGGGAAGGACTGGGTGACTACTGTGATCTGGAGAGTGCAGAGCAGGCAAAGGCAAAACTGACCTTAGGCTTCAAGTCCAGAAAACGGACTTGAATGGAGGGGCAGAAAAGAAAGCCAGTGTTGGAAGAAAGACGGAGAATACAGTTTCAGAGGCTGGTCACAGAGCTACTCAGAGACACTGGAATTCGAGGAATTTCACTGTGATGAGTAAAATCTCCAGGCCACCCGCCTCTCACCTGGTAGAGGAATCTTTGGCTGAAGTGCTGCATGGCCCCCTGCAGCTGACTGCGCTGAGACTGCCACTGCTCGTAGTTCCGCACATACTCTGCTGTTGGCCGCTGCCAGGTGGTGGTCCGAGTGTTGTGATCCACGTAGTAAAACCTCCCTCGGGGGTCTGTGCGTTTTTCCCAGCTGCAAACGTTAAGCTCAGAGTGAATATAGCGACCACCCTACCCCCAAAATGTAGGGGAAAAAAAATCTCAGGATGGGCAAAGTGGGACTCGGGGGCTTGGATACCCCAGGGAGGTGCAGGCCCCAGTCACAGAGGCTTCTGGGGCCCAGATGATGATGGGGTACATCTGTGGTTGCCTTGCCAGCAACTCACCCCTCCTTGCCATTAGCTCCTGATTTCCATCTCGGGATCCATGCAGTTCTGGGAAGCTGACTCCATTCCCAACCCCAGAGCTGACCGACTGACCAGACTGGGAATGGGCATATGATTCATGCTGGGACAATCAAGGTGAATATCACCACTTGGGTTGGAATGCTGGGAATGCTAGGAAAAAATATAGCCTCTCATCCTTACTGGATATGAGTGGGAAAGCACACAGTTCTAGGAACCACTGGCTACCAGTTTGGACCTAAGTACAGTATGAAGCTGACTCAGTGGATGGCAGAGCAGAAAAGTGGAAGGCCAGCTGCTTGGTAATACTGTAGCGTCCCTAGTTCAGAATTTACTTGAAATCAGGATTTACAGCTAATTAATGTTCAGTTATATGAGCCAATACATTTCCTTTATTATTTAAGCTAATTTGGATACCAATTTTTGTTACTCCTGAGTGATATAAGGCACCAACAAAAACAAGTTGTATGGTCATGAGAAGGGTTGATCCACACAACAGCATGTTACCTGGTGAGGAAGCAGTTTGTCCAAAGTTGGTCCTAACAGCCCCCACCCAGGCAAGACAGGGCTGGAACAGAAGGTATTAATCCTCAGCCCAGCTTGGTAGGTGTAGTAATTTCATTTTCACACCACAGGGAAAAAGTGATAAAAAGAAAGTAGGAAGGAAAAATCTCTAGGATGATGGAAAGTTTTCTACATCTTGATAGGTATGGGTCGCATGAGTGAGGGTTGTTAAAACTCAGTGACTAAGCACCTGGGAACGTGTGTCTCACTGTTTATAGATTATACCTTAATGGGGTTATTTTCCCAGTACTAGGAATCGAATTTAAGACCTTGCACTTGCCAGGCAGGTGCGACGCCAGTGAGCTACATCCCTAGCCCTGATTATACCTTAATGTTAAAGTGACTCTGAATCTAATCAAGCCTTCATGTCTAGTTACCAGTTTACAGAAAAGACACAGGATAGAACAGGTCATACAGCCCACAAGATCACAATCAGCCTCATCCTGAATATAAGAAATTCTACAGCCAGGTGTGGTGGCGCATGCCTGTAGTCCCAGCACTCAGGAGACTGAGGCAGGAGGATTACTGCGAGTTCAAGGCCAGCCTGGGCTACGTAGTGAATTCAAGGCCAGCCTGAACTACATAGGAAGACTCTGTCTCAAAAAAGAGAAACAGAAACAGAAACAAGAAAGAAAGAAAGAAAGAAAGAAAGAAAGAAAGAAAGAAAGAAAGAAAGAAAGAAAGAAAGAAAGAGAGAGAAAGAAAGAAAATTCTGTAAGACAAATACCCAGGTTCTTCAAGAAATAAATGGTCTGATAAAAATAAGAAAAGGCAGGGAAAATTACAGATCAAGAGAAACTTAAGATACCTATCAGCCAAAAGCACTGGATATGAGTCAAACAAATCAGGTAAAAAAATATTTTTAAGATAACTGGGAAGAATGGGATATAGCTGGATATGACATGACGCAAGGAAATGGTAGTAATTTCGTTGGGTAGGATATATATTTTTAACCTCGTGTTAGAGACATATATGATGTATTTATGGATCAAAGGATATGATGTCTGGGGTTTTCTTTAAAATCCATTAGTAGCTCTCCTGAGAGTGGAGGTCAAATGAAACAAACTGACTCATTGTTAGAACCAGCAGAGTTACAAGGGATTCACTGTACTATTCTTTCAAATTTGGTATATGCTTAAAATTTTCCATTATAAATTTGAAAACTGGTGGGCATGAGCTGAAAAACTCAGGAAAGCTAATGCAGATGCCCCAGGAGGCCCCAGAGCAGAGGCCCTGCCCCTCTGTCCCTTGTCACAATGCCATCTCCTGCTGACATGATGACTGTCTGCCGGAGGTCTGCAGCCTGCCCTCATGTCCTGCATTAGCCTCCTGGTTGATTCTTTCTTGGCCACCTTTTCAAGAACCCTTTTAAAACTCAAAGCTGCCCTAGAAGTGGCTTCTCCTTAAGCAGCTCCCGGGCCCCGGGGCCGGCACCCAGATTGTGCTTGGCGTCTACCAGACCCTTTCACCTTTGTAACCTGTGCCGTGCATGCAACTGAACACCACAGCTCGCTCTCTCCTCACCTGAGTCTTCCCCAGACCCCAGGATGTAACTACATCCAGATCTGTTATCACCTCTTCCCCCTGGAGTACTGCAGCCATCCCTGAGCTGACCTCTCTGCTCTGGTCCAGATTGTAATCCACCATCAGAGGCCACACTATACTGGCCCCAAGGTCCTGAGCCTGCTCAAAATCTCCCCTTGATTTCCCCTGCCCTTAAGCCAGAATCCTTTAGTCAGCATTCAAGGCGCACAACAGTCTGGAGCCATCCCACCTTTCTTGGAATTTCTCTAGTCATTTTCATTTATTATCAAAGAAATCACGGTATAGCTTTCAAATGCAAAGACTACAATGGATACAAAGAAAAACAGATGCTGGGTATGGTGATGCACACGTGTAATCCCAGCACACGAGAGGCTGAGGCAGGAAGATCCCCACAAGTTCGAGGCCAGCTTGGGCTACAAAGTGAGACCCTGTCTCAAAAAAATAAAAATTTAAAATAAATAAATAGAAAGAAAAACAGTCATCTCCCCCCTCCCTTTTTTTTTTTTTTTTTTTTTTTTGGTTACCGGGGATCGAACTCGGATCCTTGTGCTTGTGAGGCAGGCAGCAGAACTACTGAGCTAAATCCCCGGCCCGCTCCCCCGTTTTTCTACATAACATGTCTACTCCATTACTTCTTTACTTGGGCCATAGTCCATGTCACTCATGGGCTTTCCACTAAGAAGATGGTTATGTCACGTTAACCCCTACCACACAGACTCCCATCTCCTCTCCTCTTCCTCCAACACAGAGGAAAATCATGGTTCGATTTAGGGTTTGTACTATGATGCGGAAGAATATTATAATAAACACATTTCCTAGTTGTAGAACTTCTTGGGTTTTGTTTCAGAAAGTAAGAACTGCCTTGTTTCCTTCTGTTTGGTTTTTAAGAATCTATGGCTATTTCACCTCCTGATTCAAATTCACTATGAAGCTGACCAGTGGCTGGCAGGGCAGAAGATGAGAAGGAAGGAAAGCTCCTTGGGAAGATTGTTGAGTCATTAGATCAAGTTTTTTCTGAAAACAGGATTTATATCTAGAATTTTCAGTTGTATGAGCCAATAAACGCCTTCATTATTTAAATCAATTTGATACCTATTTTTGTGACTTGTTTCTCTGACGGGACAGGAAGCCTCTCAGTGGCATTAATCCTTTAGCTCCTCTCTCCTGTCCCGTCCTCTAACATGGCCAGCTGGACACCCACATCACCACTGCTCCACTCTGTGTCCTGAGCTGTGTCCCTGCCTCTGCCTGCTGGGCACTCCCAGGCCTGGCAGCTGGGCCCCTGCATCCTGTGGCTTCTTCCTTCTCAGCTTCCTCTCATTTGGTGGAATGCATCACCTAGTAGCCTCTGAGAAAGGAGGCACCAAAGTTATTTTCTGAAACCCTGCATATCTGAGGAGCCTTTACTTCTACCCTTACATTTGAATATTTGAATTAATAAAAGATGATTTAAACGTTGATTTCGGGGGAGGAAATCTTTTTCCATCACAACTGTGATTGTTCCATTCTGTGGCTGCTGTGGCATTCGTGATTGCCAAGCATTTCTGTGTACTTTTTTCTCCCTCTGGGAGTTTCTGAGATCTTCTCTTGGCACTGAAATTCCCTTGGGTGGGCTTTCAGATGGGCCCTTGAAATATAGACACTTTATATACTTTACTTCTGGCAACTTTCTTTTTTATTTTATTTTGTCTTTGGATCATTTCCTATCCTGTTTCTCTGTTCTTTTTTGCTGGAACTACTATTTAGATACTGGATATCCAGAACTCATCTTCTCCAAACTTATCTTTCAACCACTGTGTTGAATTTTCATTCCTGCTGTCATATATGTTAAATGCTTCCCACATGGTTTATTTCAAAGTTCTCCTGTTCTTATTCCATCAAGGTCATATTTTCTCCCAAATCTTTGAGGATATTAATTATAATTTAATTTGTTCTCTGAAGTTTTTTTTTTCCCAGCTCCCCATATTATTTTCAGGAACTATCTTTTTTTTTTTTTTTCTGTCTGCTGCTTTTTGGTTATTCATTCACATTTTTCCTTTTTTATTAGTATATGTTTGCAATATTATTCACATTTAAAAGTGAGCTGCTGACATGCTGTGTGCTAGGATGGAGCTGCTGACTACGGCTTCACTGTACAGTGACCAGGAAGAGGCTAAACTACCTCATTAGAAGGTCCCCAAATACTGCAATCTGTAGTTATTTGCAGGGTCACTTTCCCCAGCATAACAAAATGCAACCCTGCAGTCCTCGTCCTGAGGGCTCGGTACAACATCCCCACTTACCCTCTTCGCAGTTCATCTCTTTCTACAGCTATGTCTGTGTCCCCAAGGCTGGTCCAGCTCTCTGAAGAGCTTCTCAGGGTCAGCAGCAGTCATGTGGCTGCATGTGTGCGGGCGTGTGTGTGTTCGGGGACACACACGTGACACTGGGATGGCAGTGATGGCTGACACGCTGGGAACCTAACTGCCCTCCGCACAGAGGTTCCCGCTTCCGCCCACACCCCGCAGCGTCTCCATGCGCTGAGGCTGCCCAGAGCCCCGTGTTGCTCTGGGCACCTCGGCACCACAGACCTGGGTTTCAGCTCCCTCGGTTCTGCCACTTATCTACCAGCAACAAATATATTAACATCTCCCTCACATGCTGTTTGTCCTTTTTCATTCCTTTATTTTTGAGGGTTGATGCTTCTTTTTATGAAGCTTTATTGCCATTTTAGCGAGTTTTCAGGAAAAACAGAAATAAAGACATCTCGACCCATAGGTTTCATTAGAAGTCCTCTGCTTGGTGAATTTCTGAGGGGCAAAATCCCACCTTTTGTTTCAGATAAAAGCTCCCACAGATTCCTAGAAGCGGAGCAGTGGCTGGAGGCCCAGCAGCCCTTCGCCCACAAACCCGAGGCCTCACGGGACACACTCGAGCATCTTTGTTTCACACAAATCTTCTACTCCTGCACGCCCACTCCCACAGCACCTCCAACATCCTTCACATCCCCTGTGCATGCCGGCACCTGACCGTCTTCTTGCTCGAGTCCAGCTCTTCCTGCAAGAGCCTGGTCTACTTTCCTCTAGCGGCTCCCCTCACCCTGGTGCTCTACAGTGCTCCTCTCTGCTTCCCGCTGGCCTGAGCACTGCTAAAGGGCGACTAGACAGCAACGCTGCACTCATCCTTAGCTGCCAGCCCAGGAGTTTGTGCTCCCGGATAAAATGACTGCCTGCATACACGTTTGCTACAAGGTGATGACCACGATAAAGCGAACCCTTTGGCTCAACTTCACTCCCTGAGTCTGCTGAGATAATGGCTTTAACTGTAGATTCAAGGTCACTCTCAAAATGGACTTTTCCCACTAATTAATGATAAAATCGTAAACATTCAAATTACTGTGTTCTCTCTGGGTTTCCTACTATTACATACTGAAGTAAGAGCCAGGGGCTCAAAGATCTTTGCCTAAAATTTAGGAAGAACTAATAAGCTATGATGGGACGCCTCCCAGAAGAACACTAAGCTATCCTGGAAAGAAGACAGCTAGTGTCCACCTCAATACTTTTTTTTTTTGGTACCAGGGATCGAGCTGGGGTCCTTCCACTTGTGCAGCAGGCGGCGAAACCACTGAGCTAAATCCCTGGCCCCCCACCTCAATACTTAAGAGCAAGTCCCCGCCAGCCTTACAACTTAGTCCTTTAATTCTATCAAAATATTTCTCAGATCAAAGTCCACAAACCTTACTGACAAGAGAATTAAGAGCCAGTAACAGCACAGTTCCTGCTACTTTCAAACACACATGTTGTGAATACACTAAGTACAAACATGTGACACAGCACCACTGAGGTCAACGTTTAGTCTGTGACACATTTAGAGAAATTCAGATATTGATGAGATATTTGATGGTATGAAGGAAAATACTATAAATGATACTTGTGGTTTTATTTTTAGTGAGAACATTTCTTAGAAATATGTACTGAAATATAGATAGATGATATGATGTTTGGGATATGCTTCAAAATAATCTAGATCAGAGCATGGGGGAGGGTAGATGAGGGTTACAGACCAAGAACTGGCAAACTGTTTCTAGAAAGGACTATAAAGTCAATATTTTAGGCTTTGCAGGCTGTATAGTATCTGTTGCAATGATTCAATCCTGCCACTGAAGTACGAAAGCAGCCACTAAAGAAAGTAAGCAGGGTTAGGGATGTGGTTGAGTGGTAGAGTGCTTGCCAGCATGCACAGGCCCTAGGTTTCATCCCAGCACCACAAAACAAAAATGAACTGTTCCAATAAAACTTTATTTATAAAAGCAGGCAAAGGGCCAGGTTTTGTGCACATGCCCTTATAGTGAGCCAATCCTCATACAAATGAAACAAAACTGGCCACAAATTGTTTAATTACTGAAACTGAGTGTTGAGTATGTGAGGACTCATTATACTAGTCTCTCTACTTTGCATATACTTGAAAATTTCCCTAACAGTATGAAAATTTCCATCATCTCCCCAATAAAATGCCTGTTTATTTTTTTAACTCAGGAAGTCTACATTTAACTTCATAACTTCATTCAATTTCAAGTCAAAGCAGAAAATAAAGTGAGCCCTAGTGATGACAAATGCTGAGATCCATTCCCAGGCGGGGAAGGAAGAAAAGGAAAACCCAAGCGTTCTCCTGGAAACTGAAGCTGAAAGCACCCCATCCGTGGAAAGTTGCAGGGCCAGAAGGTGAGGTGGTATCTGCCTGGCACACGCCTGACAGCAGAACCAAACAACACAGGGGCTCTCCTGAGACTCACCATCTCCGACACACCTCCCCTCTGCAAATTAAGGAGGCGAAGTGTTCATATTTTATGCAGGAGCCCTTCAGGGCTGCATTAGTTAGGGCTGATTCTTTCCTGAAAGCAGAACACATTCCTTCTGAAAGCTCCTAGGACCAGGAGACACCCTGGAAAGAACGTTCTGTCCCTGGCAGAGGGCATCAAACCCCTAGTCCTTGCATTTGGACAGTCTCTGGCCCACTGGAAGCTACTCACTCTTCGGTTTGGAGAACTTGGCTATGTTCTCGTCAAGCCCAGCTGAATGAGCAGGACTCTGTCTTTCTAGGCAGAGTGGAGCCAGTGTGCACCAAAAGGCATCAACATTCTTTCTTTACCAGTCTCCCCACACCCTTTCCCCCCCTCTGGAGTGCTCAGGACTGAACCCAGGGCTCAGTGTGGGCTAGACAAGTCTCTATGCCCCTAGCCTGTTCCCTACAGATTCTCTAAAAATTCCAGTCTGTCTTAAAAAATGAGAGCAGAATTAAGGTAACGGGATGGAAAAAGCAATCAATGACACAGGATAAATGTCACTATACTCTGCTACTTCTTGTTCAGCAGCAAACATAGAGTATAAGAAGAAAGGAACTGAACACGTGGCCCTAACAAGGCTGTCTCTGTATGATGACCTGACTGAAGACTCAAGACACTAAAGCCCAACAAGCTTTCCCAGTCCCTCTTCTTTTAGGACTTGCCAGCTTTGAATACCACTTGGTAAAGCAATGGCCATCAGTCGTGCCCAACACAATGCAGGTGGAGAGAAAGCAAAAAAGAAAGAAAAGACAGAATGTAAAAAGGGAAAACTGGAAGGAAGGGAAAAATACCAGAGAAAGGAGGAGAGCAGGGTAAACTAGAGAAAAGGCAGTGGCAGGAAGTAGCAGAGAAGTCGTTCAGGCCTTACATACCCTGGAGGAAGAGGCCGCTCCCAGGTGGTGGTCTTGGTATTGTGGTCAACATAGTAGACGCGCCCATTGGGCAGCTCCCGCTGCTCCCACCTGGAAAATAAAGCAAGAGGGGCGTGAGATACACGGCTGAAAGGAATACCCTTGTTAGAAAGGAAATCCTTCACCACTGTGACTGATTTAGAGGAAACATCAAAGATGGTGCACAAGGTTGTCACAGTGGTCACACCAGCTCCACGCTGGTGCTGGAATGAAGGTGGCATCCAGGAGTGCTTCCAGAGCTCCCCTGTATGAGATCAGTGTACTGGAATACAACACAGACTGCTGTGATTTCCTCTGAGCCACCTCAGTGAGTCTACACTTCATGGATTTTTTTAAATCAGCAGTTTTTGGTATCAGGGTCAAAAATTGCTTCAGGGGTGTGATGAAAGCTGAGGATCCTTTCCTTCTAATACACACATACAGCAAAAATGTGTGGGCAATTTCTGCATTTCATACACCTTCAGTAAAGTTTACTTATTGACTCTACTGCCCTTTCAGCCAACACACGTGTGAAAGTCATGAATTATATGACTACCCCTGTTCTCCCAGCATTGTATGTATTCACATACATACAATATGTGTAAAATCAATGTGATCACATTGATTTTTAAAATATAGGGCCCATTAGCAGGAAATCTTTGAAAGATCTTGGGTGGATCAAGAAATATGGCATGGAGTTATTTACTGACCTCCCACGAGGTTCAGTCTGCACGTAAGGTCACGGGTGGCCCACCTGTGCTAACGGAAGGACAACACAGTACAGAGAACCCAAGAGCAGGAACAGCGCCACCAACCACAACCCCACTATTTGCACACAATCTGACAGTAACTCCAACAACTCAGAACACAGTAACCACTATATAAAGAGTACAGGCATTTTATATTATGCATCCTACTTTTGATCTGTATGTTTTACATTGATTCCATTTATTTCCACTTCTGAGTACTCCCTGGGGGAAGGCAGCCTTTTCCGGGAAGCCACTACACAGTCTGTTCTGCTGTCTTGCTTGTTTTGAAAATGAAGCGTTAGGCCAGGGATTTAGCTCAGTGGTGCCACATCTGCCTTGAAAGTGCAAAGTCCTGAGTTTGATCCCCGGTACAAAAAAAAAGAAAAAGAAAAAGAAAATGCAGCGTGTTCCAAAGGAACCAAATGACAGAAGGATGTGAGCATGATATCAATTCTTTATGTCTGCTTACACATGACTATCGGTGGGAAGCACTAGACGAACGCAGAGACTCCTCTCAGTTAAACCTGGCCACACAGAAACATACAAAAGCCACAGGCATCTACCAGGAGTTACACACCAAGCTGTCCACATCTGGTATGCGCAGGTCATGTCCCATCTGACTGCAGGTAACCCCCGGACCCCACTTCACAACAGCCACACCCACTCTCCCAACATCTGCTCCCACAAGCAAACCTCAGGTCTCAGGGAAAGGGCCACATGGGCTGTAGTGAAATGTTTTTGTTTTTTCCAGGGCCAGAGATTGACCCTGCGGCCTTCTCACCAAGCTATATCCTCAGTCCTTTCCTTTTTTTAAATTCTAAGACAGGGTCTCACTAAGTTGCCCAAGCTGGGCTCAAAGTTGCAGTCCTTCTGCCTCAGCCTCCCAGAGTGCTGAGATTATAGGCATGTGCCAACACACCTGGCTTGTTATGTATTTCTTAATTATTTAACATAGGTAAAACTGTGCTACTGCTACTATTAAGTTCCTAGTTTTTTGTTTGGTTTTTTTTTTTTAATGTGTCACTGACAAATTTCTTGGGTGTTATGCCTCTAATGCATTTTTGTTCATAAGCCCTATGGCTGTTTTATTTTGTTTTGCAGTACAGGTGAATGAACCCAGAACCTTCTCACTGAGCTATGTCCCCAGTTTTTTGATTTTTTGTTTTGTTTTGTTTTTGTTTTTGTTTTTGTTTTGAGACAAGGTCTCACTAAGTTGCCCAGGTGGGACTCAAACTTGCAAACCTCCTGCCTCAGCCTCCCTCAGTGCTGGGATTATAGGTACGTGCCACCATACCCAGCTAAGCCCTGTAGTTTTTACTACATGATTTCAAATAGCATGGTGACTCTTAGAACCATTTAAGCTTTAGTAGGACTGACTGCATACTAAAATAAGTGCCCGCCCTTCTATTATTAAGCCTGGTGTGTCTACTTGATATAGACTGGCAGTGTTCAATACTGGTTTTCATTCAAATGGGGCTGTCTGATCAGTTACTGCACTGATCTTCCCCAAAAAACTAGTTCATAAACAGACTTACCTGAGGCTAATGCTTTGACTCATGCAATCCTTGTCCCCATTCTTTACCAAGGAGGAAACGGCCCCAGAGAAGCCAAGTCACTTTTGGGTGGAATTCATACTTAGCTCTGCCCCCTAAGCCTATGAATTTTGCACATTTTGCTCAAAGGAAGAAAAGAAGAGGAAGGTGAGGGACTTCTGGGAAGACAGCAGAGTGGTAAGCAGCTGAGAAAGAGCCTCTCCAAGATTTGGTGTCCTGACATTGGAATATAGTGGCACAAGGAGAAGAGGAAGGGAAGTGGAGGCCCAGGACCTAGGAAGGATCTGAAGTGAGAATCGAAGTCCATTGGGAGAGTGAAGAGAGAGACTTCAACGAAGAGGAGGGAGATAACAAGCAGAGCTCTTTGCCAGAGCTGGTGTGGGAACAGTGGGCCAAACCTATAGATACACAGTGACTACTGGTGACCCCAGAGGCCTCCACGGAGAAACGGACCAGTGGACACAGGAGACTGCAGTGGCTGGTGAGATATCCAGGTTCAGATGTCACCCAGGAGAGGGCGATTGGCTGGGAGCCATCCTGGAGAGGAGCCAACTGAGCTCAGAACTCAGAAATAGCTACAGGCAGACCCCAGCTAGTGGCTCCCAGTGTCTCAGTGCGGGTGTCAAGTTCAAGTCAGCAGAAGGCCAAGGAGCAGAATTCAAGCTGGCAGGAGGCACATGGACTATTGTAGGCTCAAGCCGGAAGAGAAAGGTGAGCTGGGATTTAGAGGGACCTTACTACACAGCAGACAAGGTGCCTTCCCTGTCCTGGTCTCCAAGGGAAACAAGTGTTCCCAGCACTGGCATTGAGGGAGGGGCCCTCTAGGATTACCTCAATCACAGCCCTCCTCTCAGGCAGAATCCACTGGAAGGAGGTCACATTTGCCATCATAGGGAGGGTGGGGCCTAGGGAGCCACAATATCTGGTAGACACACACACACACACACACACACACACACACACACACACACACGCACAGTCAACGACTAGGCTGAGGACCAGGGTGGTACTGTTAAAAGAAAAACTTTACACAAATTCGATACAACCAAGTTTATCCAAACAAAGAACAATTCTTGAATGAGACAGCACTCAGAACCAGGAGGGGTTCAGGGACCTCGGCCAGCAGCATGAGCAGTGGGCTTCTGCCTTCTCTGGCTAAGGGGTGATCAGCTGGCTGCCTGTGATTGGCTGAAACCTAAATGTCTGTTACAAGAAAATATATAGCATACATATGTGCTCCTAAATTATGTTTCAGTTGGTTTACATACTAAGGTACCCTGTGATTTAGTATAGAAAAACTCAAAGTATGAGATATCAGGCTGTCTAATACCTACTTACTTAACAGTACAAATGCCACTAAAATATACTCAGGACCATTTCCTCTCCTGGGTCTTCTTGTTCAGGCTCTGACTGAACAGAGCCCTGGGCATCTGACCTAAGTACTCGGCTTCCTTCCACAGCACAAGGAAGATCTCCAGGCTCCGTTCAGTATTTTATTTATATTCATGAAAAGGGCAGAATATTCTGAAAAAAGTGGCCAGATGAAAACACAGATTGGGAAAAGATCTCCTTCTGGATGCCCTTCAGAATTAAAGACAGAAGAGGAGCAAACACTGCCAGCTCCGGAGTCTGGTGGCCCGCCTGGGAAGACGTGGCAGGGACTCTTGAGCGAAGATAGTGGGTGCTCATACAGGGGCTTCACACTGTAACCCCCCTGACTTTCTGCTTGTGCAGCAACAGGAGCAAACGCGATGCCCTCTTCATTCATCTGAACTGAGAACTGAGAAAAGTCCTGAGAAAAAGACGCAGCCTAAGAGTAGGTACTGAAAATGGAAGCTCCTGCAGACAATGACAGCAGCAAACATTTGCTCCTGGTATAATTCAAGAACCTCAGGGCCAGGGATTTAGCTCAGTGGTTCCGCTGCCTGCCTCGTAAGTGCAAGGACCTGAGTTCGATCCCCGGTACCAAAAAAAACCCAAAAAACAAAAAATACCTCAGAGCACTCCAGCCTTCTCTAAGCAGTTAGCTAAATCCCTCCTTTCCTTGAACACAGGGCTCCTTTGGGCAGTTTTACAACACAAAAGTCCCAGTGACACTCATTTTACAGTCACTACTTGGAAAACCACCCATAATATGTGGGTAGAACACCCCTTTAATAGTAACAAAATATCTGCTGTAGCAATTAGAGATTAAGAGACACTGAACACAGTTTTCTTTTATTCCAAAAAAGTCTTTCATTACAACTTTCGGTTTATAAGTCGTGTCTACTTTTGACTTCATTTATATTTTATTGAGACAAATTTGATTTTGTCACATGCTATTATTTTAATTTAAAGATAGGATAATACTTTAAATTCCAACAGACTCTAATCGGCACAGTGGCATTCCCATATACCACCAGGAACAAAATTGATGTTAACCTTCTCTCCTTATATTCCACAGTTTCAGCAGCCTTTTCAAGCACCCAGGCCCAGACGAGAGCTACCCCTTCTGTCTTTGATCACCACTGATCCTAGAAACAAAAGTCCCTCTTGGGGAGACTGCCATTGTCCAGCAAAAAGCAGTGTCCTTCTGTAGCCTTCTCAAATGGCTGAGCTAGAAAAATGGTTACCAAAGGAACAAGACCTTTCTTCTACTGCCTTTTTTCATATCTACATTTTTCCTTTTAAAATTGGACTCCTGCTCAGATCAAATGTCCATGTGGGTCCTCCCTGATTCCTGACCTGGCCTGCCTCCCTTTCTTAGAGTACTCTCCTCCCTCACCTGCCCAGCTGTTGAATCGTACAAATCTCTTCCCTTCCTCCATGCAACACAGTCAGACAATTCTGACGGCAGCCAAATGAGCCCCCATTCTCACTTTCCTTTGGTAACTGCTGCCCCACACAGATTAAGCCTTCCCACTGTCTTGTCTCCTCGCCAAGAATGTGACACAGGCATTGATTTCATCAGCGCATCCCCGTCAAGGCTTAGTTCTCTGTACCTCATGAGCATCTTCACACTGAGATTAAAAGGCTTTTCAATCCAACTGTCCACACGTCTCACTCAATACTGCATCTTAGTCACATGGGTCACACCGGCTCCTGCTGAATGGCTTTCTTTGATACCCCTGGAACAGTGTTCAAAGGACTGGGTTTGCTTTAGGTGCCCACCCCACACATTGCTCTTTGGCCCTCAGTGAACAGCATTCCGATGGACCATGGGCGGCATGGGGTCTTTGTGTTTGGAAGTCCTTAAAAAGTAGTTTCCAATTTCAATTAATCTCATATAATTTTTCTTTTACCTGAATTATCTTTGTTCCTATGGATACCCTTTGTATATCTTTCACGTTCACACCCCAATCTCCCCACAATTGCCATCCTTATAAGGTTAAAGGTTAGGTCAGGCGTGATGGCTCACACCTGTCATCCCAGCACTTGGGAGGCTGAGACAGGAGGAACATCATGAGTTCGAGGCCAGCCTAGGCTTCGTAATGAGTCAAGGCCAGACTGAACTACATAACAAGACCTTGTCTCAACAACAAAAGTTAAAGGGTAAAAATCTTATTGGGATGATAGAATGTTATCTGAAAGGAAATGGTCTGGTCGGTCACCTGACTATAGTTTCTTGTAGAATGCTTCCTAAAAGATCTTTAGGAGGGCCGGGAATTTAGCTCAGTGGTTTCGCCGCCTGCTGCGCAAGCACAAAGAACAGAGTTCAATCCCTGGTACCAAAAAAAAAAGATCTTCAGGAAATTAATTCTCCATTATCTGCCAGTACAGTGTGTGTACAACCATCATGATCAACATATTTCTTAGTCAGATCCTGTGTTTGGACAGAATCTCAGTTTTACCAAAAGAAGGGTAAAGCTGGGAAGGGATTAAAGCTAGAGAAATAGCTCAAGTTAGTTATCAGAAAAGTTCTCCTTAAATGACCCTTATAAATTTACCTATCAAAATGCTTAACAATTCTACCTTAGTAAGAGCTTTATTAACTTATATTAGTCATTTATTTACTCACTTTTTATCAGCGCAAGCACTGGGCATCAGTAAACCTGACAAGCAAAATACACTTTCTTCATTGGAAAAGAAAAGAAAAGAAAAGAAAAGAAAGCAAGCTCTCCAGCAAATGCAGCTTAATGTTAAGATTTGATAAAGTTGGCTGGTCATCCTGCAGGAATTTCTTTTATTATTCACCATTCTTATCGGCATACTTATGATATTTTATAATAAAAATAAATAAATTGTAAAAGAACATACTGTAAGATTATCAAATTTTGGTAGATGTGTGTTCCAGAGTGTAGGTCTGTTTATGTGGCCTCTAGCAAATTCCTTAAGGTTTCCTGTCTTGCAAGACCTCACAATGTTGCACAAATCTTTGCAGTCCCCCCACACTGTAAATGTTTATAACACATGAAAGCTATTACCAATGGTCAGGAAAAACACATATGAGATGCACAGGAAACACCAATGGGTAAATCTACACAGGTGTTTATTGTTGCTACTGTTGTTGTTGCTCATTTCCCTCTATTTCTTTTCTAAGTTTTTATCCATGGGCTTTTATAGTAAGTTCAAAAAAGAAACTGATTTTAAGTGAAATCACCTATCCATTCACTCAACAGATATTTATCACTACATCTCCCTCAATGGCAAATATTGTGTGGCGAGGTGAAGATGCGAAGATGGACATAATAATCACTGCTCTTGCAGCTCTCATAGTGAAGAAGAGCAATCATATAGTGCACGATTACACACACATAGGCATGGCAAGAACATCTTACTGCCCAGCTGCGGGTGAGGCTTGGAAATGAGGCCTGTTCTGAGACGATGATGCGGGGAGCCAGAATGCGTAAGATTCGTCATTACGTACACATGAAATAATCATTGCAGAGTCCAGAACTAAGCCGTGGTCAGCAGTAAAAGCTGGGGAAAGGCATATAAAATCCTTTAATCCACAGCTACAGAAAGTATGGTCCACAGCTCAACCTGTTAGAGTTTTACAACCAGAAAAGTATAAAAGCTTCTCAGCATTTAGAAATTTTGTTGCCTCTGACACTGCCTCATCCGAATACATGAATACATGAATACACGATCAGTAGTGCATCCCTTTGAACAGATTACAGAACAAAGTAAGGGCTGGGTGTGGCGACCCATGCCCATAATCTCAGCACTCTGGGAGAACCACAAGTTCAAACCCAGCCTGGGAAACCTGGCAACTTAGTAAGACCTTGTCTCAAAATAAAAAATAAAAAGGAAGGGGATGTAGCTCAGTGCAAAGGCCCGAGGTTCAATCCCTAGAATAAAAAACAGGAGAGGAGGGTTGGGGAGTTAGCTCAGTGGCGCCACACCTGTCTTGCAAATGCAAGGTCCTGAGTTCGATCTTCGGTACCAAAAAACAAAAAAGAGGAGAGGAGAAGAGGGGAGGAGAGGGAAGGAAGGGGGAGGGGAAAGAAAGAATAAAAGTATAGATTCACAGTAGACTGAATTTTTTTAAATGAAACAAAACAAAACAACACAACACCAACAGAAACAACAACAACAAAAAAGGACAAGTTCTTCACAGTTGGAGAAACACTGTTTCAGAACTCCTTGGGTAAGGCTCTGGCTACCACTAAAATTGAGTTTGGAAAGAAATCCAATGGCAGCAGCTGGTTTATAGCTTAGCAGAGACGCTCCAAATTCCAACATCTCTTAGCGTCTCCCCAAACAAAACAAAAACACCAAAGAACTGTGACAAAGCTGTCCTCCTTGACAGTGTCTCCAGGACCACCTTCACAAAGTACCTCTGGGTCCAAACATCAACCTGGGGGCAGGGCAGATGCCAAAGCCAAAAGATCCAGAAAATAGCCCTCCTCAATCGATTCTGCCCTGAGGCAGGAAACAGGACAGCCTACCACTGACTGTGGGAGACAGGGCTGGTGTGAAATGGCAGAAGCCAACACAACGCCCTCCCTTATGTAAGAAACCACAGCAGTGTGCCGGCTGCCAGGGGGAAATAACGTGCAAGGGAGCAGGGAGCTCAGAGACTCAGCGCGCTTGCAGTGTATCGCAGCCTTGTGCATGGGACGCGTTAATGAGCGTGCCGACCCCAGAATGGGCTCGGCGCTGACAAAAACCAGATGGGAGCCAGCTGACCGAAGTGGCCTCACTTCCCTTTGCCCCAACTGGACCGGTATGCACAGCCTCCTGAGCTCCTTCCTTTAACAGACATTTGCAACATGGAAACCTCAGACCCTTGCAGTGGCTTCTTTCTCCATAATTAAATTAACAGCTACAGGACACAGGAGAGCATAGAGACGGGGAGAAGAGGAATGAGGAGTGCCATAGTGGAACTGATGCTGCCCAGGTTTCCGGGGCCTTCGGGCCTTGAGATACACAGATGTGTGTGATCGCTTCAGGACCAGTGTCCTCTGCTGCAATCCAGAAGGGCAATAAACAGCAACCCGAAAAGCAGACCCACAGGACCAAAAGTGAGCCTTGTTCCCGTTACTCAATAAAGGAGGCTGAAGACTTGAGAAGAGAGAGCTGGAACCAGACGGAGTCAGCTGGAGGCCTTAGAAAACAATCTAGTCTGGCTCCAGAATGCCCTAGCAAAGAGAAGCCATGCTCCACAGCATCTGCCAGTGCCCGGAGGTCCTTCGGGACCAAAGAAGAGCATTCTGACCCGTGAGAGACATGGATTTGAGCCCAAAACCAGTCAACCCAGTGAATGACAGACATCAGGCTCAACTTTCTTGCTCTTGGAAGGAAAATGCAATACTCTTGTCACAGCTGCTCTTTCTCTGAAGCATCAGAGAAGCAGGAAACATTCACCTAGGTGGAGGAAAGGGGGAAAAGATAGCACTTGAATGCATTCATTTATTCATTACAAGTATGTCATGGGTCCCGCTCTGTGCCAGGCTCCTGCCATCTTGGCATTCATAGCCCAATAGGGAGGAGGCACGAACAAGCAGCTCTGAGTTCGAGAAGAGTTAGGCAGAAATGTGGCGGTTTCACTGACTGCCAGAGAAGGATTCCCAGAATTTCTGATTGAGTTGTGGCTTGAGGATGCATAGGAATGAACGGACAAAATGTTGAGAAGGCTTTCAGAAAGGGAAATCAGCATGGAGGAGGGTCTTCTGTCTCAGGGGAGAGGGTGGTACATTTGCCAAATGAAAGTAAATTACTGGGAGAGGGATTTAGCTCAGTGGTTCTGCTGCCTGCCTTGCAAGCTCAAGGACCCGAGTTTGATTCCTGGTACCAAAAAAAAAAAAAGAAGTAAATTACTATGGCTGGAGCTCAGAGAGCAGCAGAGAGTGGCTTCCAGGGAAGGCTGGAGGGTGAGGTGCAGTTATATCAGGTGGGGCTTATGGCTTAAGGTTTTGGGAATTTATCCCTAAAGATAGTAGGAGCCACTGTAGAATTCCAAATGGTGAAAGGTCACAGCCAGAGTTTTATTTAAAAAGATTAAAAGAGCTGGGTGCAGTGCCACACATCTGTGATCCCAGAACTCTGGGAAGCTGAGGCAGGAGGACAGCAAGTTCGAGCCCACCCTGGGCAACTTAGTGACTTGGCAAGAATTTGTCCCAAAATAAAATATTTTTTTAAAAGGAGTGGGGATGACCAAGATACATCATGTAAAGGTACAATATCCCAATGATGAATGTAACTGTATTGTATACCTAAAATGTACCAATAAACTTAATGAAAAAAATAAAATGAAATAAAAAAGTTAAAAGGAGTGGGGATGTAGCTTAGTGTGAAGGCTATTGGTTCAATCCCTAGTATAGTATTAAGGAAAAAAAGGTTAAAAATAAATTGGAAGGGCAAGAACAGTTATATGGCAGATAATGGTACTTTGGTCTGGAACACAGCACAAGCATGTAGCCAAGTGGGAAGACTTGAGCATTATTCAAGAAATAGAGTCATTCTTTCATTTAACTAATTCCTGGACTACCACTATCTGCCAGGCACCGTGTTAGGTGCTGGACATGCAGTGGTAAATAGAAGGACACGATCCCTGTCTGTATTGGCACTCAGAGAATGGAAGGGGAGATGGCCACTCAGTCAATCATTTTTTAAATTACACTTGTGATAAATGCTAAGGAGGAGAAGCAAGGGGAGATGACAGCACAGTCCAGAGAGCCAGAGGCAAGGCTTGATGACAGGCTGCTGTCAGGAAGAAGTGAAGGACGGTGGCCTGATGCTTGGCTGGGGAACAGTGGCACCATAATGAGGAGGGAGGCTAGATTCCAGCCAGCATGGGGTGGCAGGATAATGAGCTCTGTTATACAGGTTGGGTTAAGATACCCCAATGGAGAAATGGCTTTGAGATACAGAAAAAGGAGTTGGCAAAGGAAGCCAAGGGAAGGGACAAGGTGACCAGGAGGAGAACGCAGAGTGACCAGAGCAGATACTGTAAAACACGGAGCTCAAAGACCATCCTTTGTGTAGCCATACATTTGCTATCCCCAGTCCTGGACCTGCCAACTCTTACACAGTAGCAAATATTAGTTTAATGAAAAAAATGTATCATGGGAAATCTTTGGACTGTAACTTGGGTACTAACAGATGATCAATTTAGATGCTACAGTTATATATCCTCCAAAAAGATAAAGGAAATTAAATTCAAATTAAGAAGGTTATGTACTATGTGGGGAACTTCAATCCCTCTGCCACAACATGCCCTCTGTTGGTCCCTAATTCCTAAAGTCAAGATACCAAGAATAAATTAATTATCTGTCTCTTCTGGATCTCTTAAACTTGTAAATAACCCAAGGAGGATGGGGATAGCAGGTTTACAAATTGAAAGGGTCACTGGAGAAACCATGCCCATTCTGGCTGTCACCACAGAAGACTCAATAGCAAGCCTGTTGTCTTCACACTGTACACACAGCAGTGCTGGCAGCCATCTCCAGTTAGGTAGCTGTTTGAGACAGTCTTCAAAGTACTGAAGATTCCACATCATCTTAGGTTTGGACACCAAGAAGCCCTTTTGGGCTGGAAGACTGGGACTCTCATACCCTTCTCTGGGCCATCATTTATGTTCAAGTGAGTGCTAGCTACCCCAGACCCAAACAGGGCCTTGTCACATTCTAAATGCTCCAAGGAAAAGATGCTGCTCAAATAGCCTCAGAAAAGTGTTTCGGCCTCTGGCCACATGAGAGAGGGGAATGTCTTCCCTGGGCTGCTCAGTCCGCCAGAGGAGAATAAAGAGCGTTTTCAGAACCTGGAGTTTTCCAGCTGCCTGGAAACAGGAAGTGCCCAATCCCAGAGAACAGTAACCCTCACACACACCCTACATAAAGACATGGTGAGCCATTAGCCCTAATTGCCTGTGACTGACACAGGAGTGAGGCTGACCTTACAGGCATTTGCTCAGCGGAAAGAAAACAAACAGTTCACTGGGGAAACAGGCGGCCATTTTCCCTCCTTTCTGCCAAAGTGATTCTGCTCTGTTCCCCCTAAATTATACCATACAGATTTGAAATTACAAACCAAACAAAGGTCTTTCGAGTATTCTGCACCACACACGAAAGAGAAATCTCTACAGGGAGTAGTTAAGACACAAGCAATTGGTTAGTAATCTTTTCACAAAATCTAAAACTTGACAAAGAGTTTTCAGAGCTGCCTCTCAAATCCCCCCCTTTCTCACCAGATTTAGGGTGTTACGAAGTATTTGCAAAATTTTCATTTGGTCAACACACTTTATAAAAAGACAGGAGTTAGGTAGCATACTGAATGTATGGGATAAAAATAGCATCTCTTCAGACTTTGGGTTTTAACAATTGGGTTTTCAAAAGTGGCTTTCAGAACAATACAGCACATTATACAAGAGACCTTACAGCCCTCCTTTCTCCTTTAAGAATTATAAGGTCTCAGGGCCAGGGATTTAGCTCAGTGGTTTCGCTACCTGCTGCGCAAGCGCAAGGACCCAAGTTCAATCCCCGGTACCAAAAAAAACCAGAATTATAAGGGCTCAGAGGACACACACTACGTCCAAGCCAATTTCAGCCAGATCACCAGTGACTGAGCAACATGGACACTGGTTTCTTCCATACCAAACAAGTGACGAGGATGGACACCAGGACTAGCCCTGACTACAATCTGCAGTTGCTGAGATAAGGCTTTGTTTCCCAGGTCAGAGGCAATCTTTTCCTTTATGATTCCTTGACAACCACTTCACAAACATCACTCACCAGGTATAATGTCCATCACTGGGCAAGTGCTTCATGTACCCATCTAGTTGAGTTCCTTATCTTCCTGGGGAGATGTGTATGCTTTTTACCTCCACCTTACCAAGCTGCAAGTCACTAGGACAAATGTCAGTCACATAGGTGGGGTGGAGACAGGGGTTCAACTCCAGATCTGTTTGATTCCCAAATCCCTCCTCTTAATCTCCACTTACTATATAGGCAACCTTGAACTTCCTTTCACTTTTGGGATCATCTTCTCATTCAAGGCTTTTACCATCAGATTTCATTTCAAACTAAAGGATGGCATGAAAACTAGGAGTCCAGGTTAACATCAGCCTCAGCTACAGGAATAACACACAGTAACATTCACCATTCCAAGGCCAAGTCCTCCATAGGCTGCTGAGATAAAATTCAGAGCCAGGCATGGTGCCACACGCCTGTAATCCCAGCACTTGGGAAGCTGAGGCAGGAGGATCATCGTGAGTTCAAGGCCAGCCTGAACTACATAGTGAGCTCGAGGCCAGCCTGAACTATACAGTGAGACTTTTTCTCAAAAAAAAAAAAAAAATAACAACAACAAAAAGATAAAATTCATTGGCTGAAGATGTAGCTCAGGAGTGCAGCACCTGCCTGAAAAGCTTGAGTCCCTCAGTTCTATTCCAGGTACCAAAAAAAGACAAAATTCAGGATAGAAAAGCTGTTTTCTAGACAGGATATATGTAAGTGGTGGTGAACCTTTTAGAGCTTTCAATGATACAAACAGCCCACAGCGGCACGTGTGCTATAGGTTTGCAAACACCCTCTCCCACAATTCAGGAAGGCAAAATGAGCTCCTTGTTCCACAGAAGCCTCTCTCTTTGAGTCAAGCTGTTCAAGTCATGCCACAAGGTAGCATTGATTCTGCCCATATGATTTAGAGGCTTTTTAAGATTTATGTAGAACAAGCAGTTCTCCACACCTCCCTTGTTTCTATACATGGCGGGCACCCCAGGGACTACTCGCCACTAGCTAATAAATAACCACGTTGTTTTGGACCTGCTGAAGGAGGCTCAGTCTCTCAGAGGAATGTGCTGCTGCAGGACAGAAGGCTACTCACCCGGCAGGCAAAGCATCGGGGGCCTGGGCAGCTGCAGGGAGCTGCTGTGTGCCCGAGGTGCTGGGCTCCTCTCCTTCAGCCGGTGTGGCCGGAGCGGGAAGAGATGTCGTGCTGAGGTTGGGGGTCACACTCAAGGCGGAAGCAGGTGGGGACATCACACCAACAACAGAAGGTTCTTCAGGATCAGTGGCTGCAGTGGATTCATCATTCACTGCAAATGCACAAACCATACTTTGAAGATCAACTACGAATAAGAATTTTGTTTACATTTATGAGGTTCGGTTTATGGGCTGACACATAAATAGGGTACACTGTTACCCTGTTATGTATCGGGCAACAGTAAAAATTTCGCAGAACATAACTTTGAAAATTACAGCAAGTCAATAATGCCTGTAATAAAGGAAACTGGGGAATGAATCTCAAATAGATATATTAAATAGAGGTAGCTCTTCTATAACTTTATATTAGAGTTTTCTACCATGCTATAGTTACATTTATTAATTTTAAAAGCATAAAGATGAGGACAAAAGGGAAGCGTGGTGGTAAATGGAGCAAGACCAATGCCAGGTTTGCAGGGTCACATTTTTTCTTTAAATTTGCCATCTGTCTGCTAGACACAAGTAACATCTTCCTTCAAAAAACTTCACACACACTAGAGGCAGAAAACTTCCAATAATGTGCTTGTTCTTTTAAAGATTCATGCTCAAACGAAGAAGTAGGTATTTAAGCTCTAGATGAAAAAGGAGGGACCCGAAAACTAAGGACTCATCTCCAAGGTAACAACAGACAAAGAAACAGTGAAATAAGCTAGCTAGTCTCCTATTTCCCAAGTCTTATTTCACCATTTCTTTACATTTTTGATGATCACTTATGCCCACAAGGCTCTGCAATGTCCTCTAACTCTAAAAATGATCAAACAAGGTTTCAAAGACTTGTAATTCTTTGAAAATGGATGAGCCATATGCAGAATTTTTTACATATGTGATTGCATATGTGTATATTTATATTTGAATTTCATCCAAAAACACAGTAGTCAGCATTTAGCAACCACTTCCTAATTCAAAAATCCATTTTGTAGTTTTCCTAACAAACAGATACCCAAATTTTTTCTCCAACATTTCTTCTGGCAGGGCACTCACTACAGTCCATTGCTGAGCAGATGGACTTGCAAGAAAGTTTTTTCTTATGTTAAGAAGAATTCCACAAGGTAGTCTGAGTCCCCCAGCCCCAAAGCGATGCAAAAGAAGTATTGGTGTACTTTCTGTTTCTCATTAGTCTTCTCTTTTCCAGTAAGAAGGCCTACTATTTCTTCAATGTTTCTGGGCCACTTCTCTTAGATAACTACTTCTACCACTTTTCTGAAATAACGAAATCAGAAATGGAACATAGGAAATTAGATGCCATCAGATCAGCAGACTCAGATTACCAATTTTAGGGGCTGGGGATTTAGCACAGTGGTGCCTCACCTGCCTCACAAGCACAAGGTCTGAGTTCAATCCCTCCTATGGGGGCAGGGATTACCAATTTAAATGAGACTAGTTAATATTTACAGAACAGTGGTGGGTGTGCCTAGTAAGATCCAAAGCACTTTCTTTCAATTGTCTCTTTTAAGGCTTCACAAGCAACTCTACAAGTTAGGTACTATGGATTGGTCCTGGTTTACACTGAGGAAATAAAAAATCAGAGGTTAAATAGCCTGCTGAGGTCACAGTGCATCCAATCCACATCCTGATTTCTGCCTCTAGGGCCTGAATCACTCACTCCCCGATACTTCTTTTCATACATCCTCGAATGCGACACAAGATGAGGACACTTCTGAGCAACCACTGGATCTTATGGGCTAACCTGAGACTGGTGGAGAGCTGCCACTCAAAGGTCTTCAAATGATGTGGCCCCAGCTTGATGCTAACGAATGCCTAAGAGCTGGAGGCTGGGAAGTGCCCTGATAGATTGACTTGGTTTCTCCCTGGTATAAATGCTGCCTGGCACATAGGCTAAATTAATTGTGTAATGGATGGCTAAATCTTGTGCAAAAATGTTTCCCCAACATAAATGCAAGACTTTATATTTGTATTCCTTATTCTAACTCAGCCAAACTAGGAACACACAACAGATGGTCATTCTCTTTATGCAAATCTATAAATTTTACTCAATTCCAATTTTATACAAAAATTATATCATGACTTTTTTCAAAGCCAGATAAATTCATTCTAAAATTTATAAGGAAAGCTAAATATGGAAGAATAACCATGAAAAGCCTAAAGTTATGGGAGACAGGCGTTTGCTAAAGTGTTAAAACATACTATAAAGCTACAATTAAAACAGCACAGTATCAGTGCATGAATAGGCAAATGTCAGTTAAATAAATAAGAAATCTCAGAACTAGATTTAAATAATTAATTCATTGGAACTTGCAAAATAATGATATTCTAATTCTATTGTCCCATTTTCATATGTTTGTTGGACTACTTCTATGTAAGGAAATGTCTTTTATTTACTATTTGGCTACCCTGAGGTTCAGATTGTGAAGGAATGGCCAAGAGAAATGCTTGATTCTTCTCCCTTATTAGATTTCAGAATAATGAGTTGATTTCCTGGCATTATCTAAAAATAAAGTTTTGTTTGAAAGTATTAAGTATTAGATTTAAACATATTTAAGGTATTTCTACTATGGTGTTCTTATAGATACTAAAATTGTCCCCATTTTTGGTAGGATTAGTAGGAGAACATCAGGGAAAAAAACCTCTTAGTTAACTTTAAATTCTACTGAAAAACTGCAAATTATCTATGAAGTGGGAATGTGCCAAACACTGGACATATTATCTTATCGTTTGTGTGAGAATGTGTGTATGTGCACACACATTTATTTATGTATATGCTTGTATGGTCAAAGAATATCTTTGCAAGAATAACAAGAAACACAATAATAACAGTTGCCAGTAGGGAGAAAACTAGAGATTGGATAAATAGTAAAAAGGCATTCTTTATGCTGTTTTTAAAGCTTTCATAATATATATGTACTATTATTAAAAATAATTATTATGAAGTTGTTGACTGGAAAAAGAACCAAAGCAGAGCCCCAGAGCATGCCAGTGGAGAAGCACCGCCAAATGACACTCTTGGGAACCGACTGCTCGCACAGCTGCCAATCTAGTTAAAGGGCTCCTAACAGGACCACATCTGTCCCTGGGCTCATGCATGGGCCTGTGATTTATCAGGGAAGCTCATCTGGGTAAGAGTTCTGTGCCATACTTTATGAGTTCAGATTTGGAAACTGTTGTGGCTTGTTTCCACCTGTCCCCACAAAGCCTCATACAGTCATAGATGGTGCTTTTCAGAGGTACAGAATCCAGAGTGTGTGACACTGGTATTAAGGGTGTGTGATTACTAAATTAGTCCTGCCCTAATAGCAAGTAGTCTAGATACAATATAAAGAGACAGAATCTGTTGCTTGTAGCTTGCTGCTTATTGCCTTTCTGCCTTCTGCCTGCCATGACCTTTTTCTCCTGCGCAATGCCCCTCTGCCATGCCACCTTGCCTTGGAGCCAGCCAATTATGAACTGAAAACTCTATAAATTGTGAGTTAAATAAACCCTTCCTCCTTTAACTTCAGGTGTCAGGTATTTTGTCTCAGCAATGAGAAAAGTAACTAAGACAATTTGGTACCGAGTGGTACCCTCTCAGGGGTATACTCCCTGGCCTCCTAGGCCTTCTGAAATCCAGGTGGAAGCCTTTCTGACCCCATGACTCTTGCACTCTGCATGTACCTAAACCCACTACCACATGGATGATGCCAAGGTCCACCACCAGCTGGAGCAGTAGCCAGACTTCCTTCTCTTTTGGGTGTAGGGGCTGAGTGCCTATGAACCAAATCCTGAGGAACAACTTCCATAGGCTGCTGCCATTCTAGAACATGGTGCTCTGGGGGATCTCTTCTCAAAACAAAGTCTCCTTTTTGCAATTTTGAGGCTGCAAACAGTGGAATACTACTGGTTCTTGTGATATCTTCAGGCCATCTTTTCTATTGTCCTCTTCTGAAATACTTGACTTTTTCTTGCTAGTCTTTTCAGCATCTAATTTCTCCTCTGTTCCATCTTTGTAGGCCGCAATTTTATTAGAGCTTCCTTTCTGGTCAAACTCAATAGTTTTAAATCATTCTGCTAGGCTCTTTACTCTTGAGTCTCAACATAGATCTGGCTAAAAGTACCCAACAGTAGCCATGCCACCACCTCAACATTAGACTGCCTTGAAATTTCTTCTGCCAGGTTAATTAGTCCACTGTCCTTAATCTCAGGCTCAGGCAAAATGGACATGAGCAAAATGCAGACAAATTTTCTGTCAAGACATAGTACACATTGTCTGGAGTCCAACAACCAATGTAGTCCTTCCCAGCAGAAAGCTCCTGAGCCTGGTCTTTACCAGCGGCATTTCTATCAGTATTCTGGTCTTCTGAGCTCTGACCAGAATCTCCCATCAAGTACAGCTTTAAGGAATTCCAGGGCTGCTTCTTCAGCTGGCCTCTCCAAACCTCTCTGAACTTTTCCCACAAGCCAGTTCCAAAGTCTCCTGAACCACATGGTCAAGGACAGTCACAGCAATGACCCTACTTCTCTGGTACCAAATTCTGCCTTGGTTACTTTTCTTGTTGCTGAGACAAAATACCCAACACACCCAAAGTTAAAGGAGAAAGGGTTTATTTTGGCTCACAGACTGTAGAGGTTTCAACTCATAAGTGGCTGGCTCCAAAGCAGGATGGCATGGCAGAGGGGCATTGCAGAAGAGAAACAATCCATGGTAAGGCAGGGCAGCAAAAAACAAGCAGCAGTAGCAAAAAGCAACACGTGACAAGTGACCATAGCAGCCCTTTCTATCCTTTATATTCTTATCCAAGTTACCTGCCCTTCGGGTGAGTAGTACTCAAACACTCTTAATTCTAGCATCACAGACTCCAGATTCAGTCACCTTCAAAAAGCCCCACCTATGACTGCATGAGGTTTTGGGGGTCACCTAGATAAAAGCTACAAAAGAAACAGAGAAATATGAAACCCAAATATTGAGCCTCCTATGTCCATACTGAAAACCTTCTGCTCTCAGAGTGTGTGTGTGTGTGTGTGTGTGTGTGTGTGTGTGTGTGTGTGTCTGTATGTATGTACAGCCATGCACTACATAATGACGTTCTGGACAAAGGCAGATTACATATATGATGGTGGCCCCATAAGATTACAGGGCCTCGTGACATTGTAACCATCTTGATTTGTGTAAGCCTATCCTACGATGTTCAATTTCATTGCAACAATGAAATCACCGATGAGTTTGCCAGAATGTGCCCATCCCTGAGCCACAAATGAGTGTCCATACATTCTTACAACATGAGAGCTCCAGAGAACCTCTGAGACAAAGCTACCCCACCACCAATCATAGTCAGAAGAAACTGGATGCAGATACTTAGCCACTGGCCCATCATCACTCTGTAAACAGGTGTCAGGGTGCCACAGTAAAGCGTGACAAGGTGCTCAGTGGAGAGAAAAACTAGACTGTCAAAGATGAAAAGCTATAATTTCGTCTGCCTTGGAGAACCACTGTGCTTTCCATGTTAGGTGGGTTCCACACAGGCAACATTCTCTAACCTTTAAGCCTAATTATTTGATGCATGCACCTTGTCTCCCCTTAAAGACTGTGCCCTTCTTGAGAGTGAGAAGAAATCTGCTTTCCTCATTTTTCACTGCTTTGGTTCCCATGTTCTTGCTCTCCCCCTCCCCACACAGTCCTGTGAGAGGCCATGGCACCTATGGTGTCTCAGCCCACAGCCCTGCAAACCATGGTGTCAGGACCTCGCTGAGGTGAGTCTTCAACTGAGAGAACGGAGGGCAGAGGCCTCACCTTAGAGCCTTACCCTGTTCACAGCGCTTGGCAAAGCAGCACCTGATAAATATCTGTTCAACAAGTACTCATCCAATAAACCTAATGATCTAGCAAAAACAAAGATATTTGAAATAAAATTCTTTGACATTTTTATAACACTATGATTTGCAAAACAGGTTCTTTGAAAAAAAACTTTTTTAAATTTGGGAATAATTTTTGAGGTAGGGTTTCGCTATGTAGCCCAGGCTGCCTCGAACTTGGAATGCTCCTGCCTCGGCCTCCCAAGTGCTGAGATTACAGTAATAGTGCCATCTTACATAATCATGGCACATCTGTCAAAGCTAAAATATTAATTAATACATTATTTAACTAGACTCCAGACTTTATTTGGATTTTGCCAGCTTTTCCACTAAGGCTCTTTGCCTAGTCAAGGATCCAATCCAGGATTCTTCAATGCCTTTAGCAAGTACACTTTTTTTTTTTTCCTTGTACCGGGAATCAAACTTGGGACCTTGCGCTTGCAAGGCAGGCGCTGGAACCACTGAGTTAAATCCCCGGCCCAGCAAGTACATTTTTATAGCTCATTTATCTTCCCAATAGCCTCATGGGGAAAATATTTTTCCCATTTCCCTGAAGCCAACACCGAGGCTCACTGAGAGACCACTCAGAAAGGAACCACATAGTCAGCAAATAGCAGACTCAGAACTCAAACCAGTGCTCAAAGTGGGGACAGGGTGGTGAAGATGGCTCTGATGGTGTCCCATCCAGGCACCAAGGGCAGATGGGGTAAGTGCGTAAATCGCCAGAATAGGCTTTGGTTTTTGCAACTGTGGGTATTTCACAAGGCTCCTTCTGTGATGTCAGTTAAACACACTAACTTTATGAATCATGTATTCATTCAGAACTAAGACACTCTAGTCATAGCCAAAAAAAAGATCAGGAATTAATTGGAAATTCTTTTTTCTTAATCCTTGACAGGCTGCCAGCTGGCTGCGCATTCCTGATGTTCACTGTGAGTGATGTCCCCAGACTCAGGTGTACACAGGGGTCTTTTCAGCCCCCACATCCAGGGTGTGGAAGGTGACCACTACCGACAGTCTTTTTTGACTAAATTAAGCTCCTAACAGACCCATGAGAAGCAGCCAGGATTGCTCACCTGTGAGACACAACCCATGTTATTGCAATGCAGCTGCTTGTCAGCTCTTCACAAAAGCACCAAGACCACCGGGCATAATGGTGCACACCTGTGATCCCAGCACTAGGCACTAGGAAGGCTGCGGAGTGAGGCAGTAGGATTGCCACGAGACCAGCCTAGACTACATATTGAGTTCAAGGCCAACCTGAACAACAAAGTGAGACTCTGTCTCAAAAAACCAAAAAAAAAAAAAGGGGGCCGGGGATTTAGCTCAGTGGTTTCACCGCCTGCTGTGCAAGCCCAAGGACCCAAGTTTGATC
>NW_004624746.1:16555400-16618079 GCF_000247695.1 Heterocephalus glaber
AAAGAAAGAAAGAAAGAAAGAAAGAGAGAGAGAGAAAGAAAGAAAGAAGGAAAGAAAGAAAGAAAGAAAGAAAGAAAGAAAGAAAGAAAGAAAGAAAGAAAGAAAGAAAGAAAGAGAAAGACAGACAGACAGACCTGATCTTTGGCTGGAGGATAAGGGTGGGAAGACTGGACTTATGCTGAATTCTTCCTAGGCTATTCTTTCACTGGCCACATGGCCAATGGTAAGCCTAGAAAGCTCCCTGCTGGGAGGATCCACACCCACCAGAGCATCCCAGTTGGTGAGTCTCTGGCCCGGCGTATTGGGATGAGCCTGCAGAGCAATGAGCAGAAGGTCCCTGGGGGAATATGAACTGCCCCCATGACTTGCCTTCTCAGTGACAGGTATTTCCTTTTTTTTTTTCTTTTGGTACTGGGGAACAAACTCAGGACCTCGCGCTTGCCAGGAAGGCGGTGTGCCACTGAGCTATATCCCTGGCCCTAGTGACAAGTATTTCTGACAGCCTAGATATAAACCAAAATGTTAGCAGTGATTATCTTTGGATCCTGGGAATATGGATGCTTTGGTTTTCCTGTGCTCTTCTAGATATTTCTAGTTTCTTTCATTGACCTTACTAACATACTTTTGAGTAAGGGGGAAAAAAATCACAGAAAAAAATAGTCTTAAGAAGAGAGAGAGAGAGATACATAGAGGGAGACCAGTAAACTCTGAAGTCTGTCGTACCTAAAGATCACATGGCAGTTTAAAATGGAGAGAGGGTACAAGTGAACTATGGAAATAAAGATTCAGTTTGGACTCTTTTTCCACCCTATTTTTCCCTGAGCTAATTTCATAAATCAAAAGCTGTCAACTATACCCCAGTCAAAAAAAAAAAATAGTTCAAAGTCCCCACTTCATGGGAAGAAACACTAGTATTAAGCACTTTACCACAAGTCCTCATCGAGCAGAATAGGCACAGACTAGTTCCAAAAGGAAGGGCGGTCTTTAGCAACTGGCCAGCGTGGATCTGTGGGGCGGGCGGGGGAGGCAGAGAGTCTGGGAGAGATACAACTGGTTAATATGAGGTTTATTTCAGCCAAGAATCCCCTGACAAGGACAAAAAGGCCTCCCAGATTTGGAGCTCGCAGTCCAGGGAGAGGCCCACATCCCTCAAGGAACAGGAGGCCCTGTGCAGGCAGCACTGAAACTCGACATCAACCCTGTCAGCCACATGGGCTGTGACAGCTCTGTGATGGCTTCCAGTGGCCAGGGCTCCTCGTCCCTCTGCGGAGCAGCTGGGCATGGCGACAGGGTGGGTCCCATTACTCTCCTGACTCCTCCTCCCTTCTGCGAAAGGGCATGCGGTCAGAGTTGAGAGAGAATGCTTTCAGAATGCTTAACCACTAATGACAGCCGCTTGCCCTGAATGACAGGCTGGAGCAGGGCCGGGATTAGCCCGTAAACCAGTGGCAGCTGGGACCACTTTGCATGAATGGCTGCCTCCCCACCCGTGGCCAACCGCCACCCCCACTGCCACCTCCCCCACTGACACACACCCCACACCCATGAACCTTTCCAGAATCTCCCCCTGCCCTGAATCTACAGCTTCCAGGATTTTTCTTGCTCTTGTGTTACCTTTAAAATAAGACGCTCTGAAGGAAGAGAAGGCCTCAATAGTTGAGAACCTCCTCAGCAGCTTCTGCTCCTGGAAGGCACAGCACTTAAGATACGACTGTGTCGTGATTAGGAACTGGCCAACATGCTGAAACCACACACCACGGGCCAAAATAGCACCAGGACACACTTCGGGTGATGGGCTGGAAAGGAGCTGGCCTTCGCCACAGCAGCCTGGCTCCAGCTCTGCCAGTGACTTCAACCTTGGCCTGATCCCCTTCAACATTTGGGGGGCAGGAAGGAGTGATGTCTCCCCCGGCAGTCAGAACAGGGCTGAGTGGCTGGGCCAGTCATGCCAAATTCCAAAAGTGGTTTCATGTCACCTAGTTACAGAAATTCAGCTCTCTTTACAACATGCCCTTCCCAGAATGTTGGTGCGTCTTTACCCAAGAGCCTCTCTTGGGGACCAGAACCACCAAGGAATGTGGATGAAGGCCAGGCCCTACTAGAAGTCTCTCTCCATACTTCTCAAAGAGGTCCCTATGCAGATGAAGTCCCAGGAGGGGTCCTGGCTGTTCCTTGGCATTTATGCTTTGCTATCACACCACTGGCCTCAGTCCTCAGCTGCACGTGGACCCCAGAGCCTTGGATGCCTCAGGACATCTTGCCTTACCCTTCACAAAGGTCACAGAATTGTACCCAACCGCTACTTTCTGGGTGCCAGGTCCTGTATGTGGGCTGGTAACAGAGCAGAAAGAGTCCCTGACCTGCACAAGCTTACAGTTTGGTGGAAATGCTGTGATTGGGGTTTCTGACCCTGCAGTGCTGGTGTGTCAGAGCCGCTTGGCAAGCCTGGCTGACCACTTGGCATTGTCACCTCAAAGCAGCCTGCTTGGCCCTCATCACAGATTTAATAGTTTATGTGGAGTAATTAAATAAAACAAAATCCTGTTTCTTTAGTTTAAAAAAGGAAGCCTTCTTTCACAACAATGTGGACAGACTTAATACAACTGAGCTGTACATTTAAAAGTGGTTAAGATTGTAAATTTCATTTTTTTTTTTCCCCACAATCTGAGCGGGAAAAAAAGAAGCCAGCTCTAGCACTGCACTGGTAAAGTAAGTGAAAACAAAGTGAGTCTAAAAAAGCAATGGCTCAGGGCCGGGGATTTAGCTCAGTGGTTCCAGCACCTGCCTCAAAAGCGCAAGGGCCCGAGTTCGATCCCCAGTACCAAAAAAAAAAAAAAAGTAATGGCTCTCAAGTCAGAAAACAAAATTTTCTTGCAAAATTAAAAAAAATTAAAAATCTGGTACTAGCTCAGATTTTGATATTGCTGAGCCCATCATACACCTTACGTAGAAACTGATTTCAACGAGCAGTTTATTCCTAGAACTCAACAATAACAAAAAGAAATCTAATTAAAAATGAACAAAGGACATATAAAAAATTCTCCGAAGATGATATACAAATGGCCAACAAGCATATGAAGATGCTAAAATTCAACAACCATAGAAATGTAAATAAAAACTACAATGATGTATCAACTCACATCCATTAGGCCAGCTACTATCAAAGGAGCAGAAAGTAACAAGGATCAGCAAGGATGCAGTGAAACTGGAACCCTTGTGCACTGTTGGTAGGAATATTAAACGGTGTAGCCACTAGGGAAAACAGTATGGTGGTTCCTCAAAAAATTGAAATCAGAATTCCCATATGACCCAGTAACCCACTTCTGGTTCTCTGAGATTTCTGCACACCCACGTTCACGGCAGCCCTGTTCACCATGGAAGCAACCCCACCGTGGTCAGAGGAGTGGACACTGAGAATGTGGTGTGTATATATGCAAAGGAAGGAGATTCTGACGAACGCTGCAACGGTGAGCCATGAAGACATGCGAAGCGAAATAAGCCAACCGCCAAAGGGCAAACCCTGGACAATCCCACTACGTGGCATCTGGAGTAATCAAACTCACAGAGTCTTAAAAAGAACAATGGTTTGCAAGGGCCTGCGGGAGGCAATGGCAAAAAAACTTGGAGATAAGCAAAAATATCTAAATAAATGTTAACCCCAAAAGAAGCATTTTGTAGCTTTATGAACATTTAAGACTCTTGCTTTTCCAAAGACAGTATTAGGAAAATAAAAAGACATTCTATAAACTGTAAATACATGCAGTATTTGATAAAAGACAAGCCTAGAATATATAAAGAACTCTCAAAGCTCAGCAATAGGAAAACAACTCAAATTTTTAAAAATAACCAAAAGATTTGAACAGACATTTCACCAAAGATCTGCAGGCAGCAAATAAGCACAACAAAAAATGACAGCAGCAAGTCCTGGTGAGGATGCAGAGTAGCTGAAATTCTCTTCTATACCTCTAAGAGGGAAGGGAATATGGTTTGGTCACTTTGGAAAACAGTTCAAACCATTCCTTACGAAATCAAACATGCACTGAGCATACAAACCAACAATCTTACTCCAAGGTATTTACCCAAGAGAAATGAAAACATTTGCTTACATCATTATTTGTAGGCAAATGTCGTAATGATTATTCATAACGAACAAAGCATAAATAAGCCCAGGCGAAGTATGATCCATCCATACCGTGGAAACACAAGGAGCACTCTACTGGTACACATACCACAGGTGGCTCATTGCACAGATGGATTTTGCTAAGTAAAAGATTCAAAAGGGCTTTTACCCTAGTGGATCAGTCCATTATTTTTTTGCCACTCAGGAAAATACAAAACTTTGGGGGAAAGGAAACAGGTCAAAGTTTGCCAGGGGCTGAGGGAGAAGGTAGGGCCTGTCTCCCAAGGAGACACAGGACAACTTTCTGTAACTTCTATACCCTGACTATGACAGTGGCTACTGTGTGCCTCTGTCAAAACTTATAAACCTATATGTGACAAAGAAGAATTTTTTTTGTAAATTATACCTCAATAAACTTAATTTCATAATTTAGCAAAAGCAACCAGTATCAGGCTTGGCGAACCTTGTAATCCCAGTTACCTGGGGTGCTGAGGCTGGGGGATCAAAAGTTTGAGGTCAGCCTGGGCAACTTAGCAAGACCCTGTCTCAAAATCTTAAAAATTAAAAAAGAGGTTGGAGATGTAGCTCAGTGTTAGAGTGCTTGCTAACAAGGGTAGGGCCTGGGTTCAATCCCAAGTTCCACCAAAATAAAAAGCAAAAACATCAAGCGAGAAAAAAAATAAAAGTGAGCACAAATTTTAGAAGGCAGGTAACTTTAGGCAAGAGGATGCTCCAAAAGAAAACAAAACAAACACCTTGACAGGACTGCGATTTAAGCAAAATCCAAGACCCCTACATTTTTGTATTAGTGAATGTTAAAATTTAGGGCCACGCCCATCCCTTAAAGTGTTAAGAATTCACGGCCGGGCCGGGGATTTAGCTCAGTGGTTCCAGCGCCTGCCTCGTAAGCTCAAGGTCCCAAGTTTGATCCCCAGTACCAAAAAAAAAAAAAAAAAAAATTTCACAGCTGGCTCAATACCAAGCACATTTGTCTACCACAGTAAAAGGGTCCAGAACATAGAAGGGGCCTCAGATTCAGGCCCCGTGGTATTCAAGCTCAGGAAAGACAGACTTCAGGACCTAACAATGGATGACTGGTTCTCCTCTGTTTTAATATTGCCTACTAAGCTTAACTCATCTCATTCTAATCCAGGGATTTGGAACCAGTATTTGCCTGGGATTACTAGAACTAAGAGGGCTCCTATCCTCAACTCTGCCCCGCCCCTGAGTGCTCTTAACTGGTCATTGTCTTTTAATAGCAGCATGGAAAAAGAAACTGAGTGGAATTGGGCCAGTTTCCAGCAAGACAGAACCAGCAAGAAACAGGTACTTAAAATAGAAGCATGGAGGAAAAAAAGAAAGAGATGGTGATGGGAAAAGAAAAGGTCTCCACCATTCAGAGATATCAATAAGTAAGGCCCCTCCCACTGTGCTCCCTCGAAATTCTTTCTCCGAATTCACATGGGGGCAGGGGGCAAGGGGCAGAGGGGTGTAATAAGGGGAGGTGAACTGGGAAGGGTGCAATTACAGCTAAAATGGGGCCATTCTAGGCATCCCAAGGGTAATTTATGGCTCCATTCCACACCCCACCTCTAGGCTGCCAGCCTCACAAATGACAGGGAAGGTGAAAATAAAACTGCTGCCAAGTCCATTCTAAATTACAGAAGACAAATGACTTACTTTTGCCCAACCTGGAGTACAGAGCAATCGTCTCAGTGGTGCCAGCTTTACCTGGCTCAGTCATTTCGTCCTAAGAGAGAAAGTCCAATAAACTGTGACTCATCACGTCTAATTCCAGGTTGAACAATGGGCTTAACAGAAAAGAACGCTCAGACACCCTCCAGGCCTTGAGAAAAGCCGAAGTTCAGAGAGGAAATGTTCACGGCGGATGGTGGGCAGATGACTTGCAGTCCCAGAAATAGGGATGGCAGCCGTGATTTGTCCTATGACCCAAGGCCATCTGAACCTGAATTACAAGAGCCACAGATGCTCTCACAGCTAAGTACCCTCAGTGATGAACCCCCCAACCTATAGGAGGAATCTGAGTGGGCCGGAAGTGGAACGGATGCTGATCACCAACTTGTACAAGAGACCAGGAAAGCATCTTTCCCTTCTTTCCCATGGTACCACATTGAATTTGAACCTGGTCCCCACTACCTCAGTGGGGGACTGCACAGGACTTTGAGCTAGCTGTCCATATCTGCTGAGTTCTGCCTCCACCAACTAAACCAACTGCAGATTTAAAATATTCAGGAAAAGCTAGGTGTAGTGGCACATGCCTGTAAACCCAGCACTCTGGGAGGCTGAGGCAAGAGGACACAAGTTCCAGCCCCACCTTGGCAACCTGGTGACTTAGCAAGACTCTGTCTCAAAATAAAACTTAAAAAGAGCTATCGCTCAATGTGAAGATTCTGAGTTCATTCCCAAGTGCTGGAAAAAAATTACATCTCTACTGAACTTATACAGACTTTCTTTTATTATTCCCTAAATAATGCAATAGAACAACAATTTACACAGCATTTCGGTATTACAAGTGATCTAAAGATGACTTAATGCACACAGGATGATGTGCATAGGTTGTCTGCCAAATGCTACACCATTTTATAAAAGAACCCGAGCCTGCAGAGGATTTAGCTCAGTGTTGTCAGCGCCTCGAAAGCGCAAGGTCCTGAGTTTGATCCCCAGTACCAAAACAAAAAAAAAGAACCTGAGCATGCCCAGATTTTGGAACTCCAAGGAGGTCCTGAATCTGGATCCCATGGATAGTGAGGACCACTGTGCAGGGACTATAGGGTGCTGGGCATCATTTCTGAAGATCCTGGTATTACAAAGCACAAAGACAGGAATTTAGCAGGAGTAGAGTAAGCTGAGATGGTCAATGGACATGATATCCCTGTAGCCTCCTTCTCCTCAGGAAAATGCAGGCCCTTTGCTGGTCTACTTGCCTGGACTCTGCACCCAGCTGGCTCCTATGCCATCTCTTGATCCAGCTGGTCTCACCCCCGGGCTACAGTCAATCTTTCATCCCTTAGACAGCATCTGAGCTTTCCCTCTGAGATACTTCCATTTGCAATTAGATATTTGCCTGTGTTTACTGGTTTGATGTCTGTTGCCAAAAAGGTCCAGAGGGTAGGGCCATATTTGTTTTGTTTGTTTTGTGTGCACCTGTATACTCAGGGCCCAGCTTGTGCCTGACACCACAGTGGGCGTGCAAGAGATACCTGTAGAATGAATGAAAGAAGCAAGCAGTTAGGTTCGAATGTGCTCTCAGAGGCAGCCATGGTGGCACACCCTTAAGATGCCAGCACCACTCGGGAGGCTGAGGCAGCAGGACTGCCACAAGTTCAAGGCCAGCCTAGACTACATAGTGAGTTAGTTCAGCAAGACCTTGTCTTAAACAAACAAAAAGGGCCAGGGATTTAGCTCAGTGGTGCCGCCGCCTGCCTTGCAAACACAAGGTTCAATCCCTGGTACCAAAAAAAAAAAATGTATATACACTCTCGGGCCTGGAATCTCTAGTGCTTTGTGTTCTTTCCAATCCAGTTACTCATTACCTCCCTCATTTCTTTAAAGAATGGCCAGTGTGGTGATTTGTGCCTGTCCTCCCAACTACTCAGGAGGCTATGGCAGAGGGATCTCTTGAGACCACGAGTTCCAGGCCAGCCTGTGGCAATATAATGAGACCTCATTGAAAAAAGAAGAGAAGCTGGGTGTGGTGGCGCTCCCCTATTATCCCAGCACTTGGGAGGCTGAGGCAGGAGGATCTCCATGAGCTCAAGACCAGCCTGGGCTACACAGTAAATTCAAGGCCTGCCTGAACTACATAGCGAGACCCTGTCCAAAAAAAAAAAATAGAGAGACAGAGACAGAAGAAAAGAAATCAGACCAAAAAAGAATGGAATCTATGCCAAAGGATGAAACTTCATGGTCTACCAGGAATTCAGTAGTATCTTCTAGAAAGGCTAACCCTAAATGGCACATGAATCATCCTCTAATATCAGGGCCTAGAAATAAAAATTATTTCATTAGACTCATATTGTCCCTACATCATCTCCAAATTTTACTTGACATATTTTATTTTGTTCTAGCTATAAGTTTCAAGCATATCCCAACAGGTAAAGGTGATTAAACATGAGAACTGAGAGAAAGACCTTTTACGGTAGGCATTTCTAAGTTGATCCCTCTCAAAGATATTGCACCCTGATATGCAAAACCTGTGAATGTGATGAGGCAGCACATCCTTGGTTATCGAATGTTATACGGCACAGCTGAACTTAAGGTGGCCAATCACAGTCAGGTGTGGTGGTACAAGCTTGTAACCCCCGCACTTTGGGAGACTGAGCCAGGAGGATCCAAGTTTGACCCTGCCTGAGCAACTTAGTGAGATCACCTTTCTCTAGCAGGAGACAGAGGAGAAAGCCAAGAGATTCCAAACACAAGGGAGATTTAACTCATGGCCCCTGGCTAGAAGATAGATGGGCCATGTGACAGGGACACGGAGGAAGACACCAACTCCGAGCTGAGCTGCGTGGCTGGGGAGCAGCCTCAGTGCAGCTGTGCTCGCACCACCTCACTGAGCTCAGAGGGCCTCGTCCTGACTCTGCTCTTTGGAATTCAGTGACCCTCCTGTCCTTTACTTCCAAGACGATAATCACTGGGAACTGGTGCAACTACTTATAGGTGAGATCTTACTATTCTTAGACAATAACATTCTTTTCTGGCAAAGTCAAAATGCATAGACTTTATACGTTCTTTGCCCAAACAAGACTTACAGTATGTATGTATGTATCGGCTCATGCCTGATTCCAATATCAACCCTAAAGCTTGCAAGGATTTGAAAAGAATACTTTGTGAAAAGTGTTCAATACGGAAATATCAATCACGAAAATGGAAAAAAAAAGCCCCAGATGAAACCAGAGGGATGGAGCAGGTGGTGGAAACCCACCATGATCTTGGTGGAGAGGCAAAGCCGGGGAAAGCACAAGGCAGTTTTGATAAAAAGTCCCCTGACACCATCACACCTCAGGCACCAGGGCGCCAAGGAATGTAAACCAGTAGCAAGACCCACCCTGAGGCTCCAGCAGAGGAGGAACAGGAATACAAGGCTCTTTCAACTCAACAAATATTGACTGAGCTGCTGCTACGTGCAGCAAGGCACCACTCGAGGTCCTGTTAGGGACACAAAGATGAATGAGGCACACACAGCCCCGGACATGCGTTCAGTGGTGGAGCCTCGGCCCAGCTCCCCACAAAACCCAACCGACTACACGGGAGAGGCCCAGGGAACTCCTCCGGACCTCCCATTCATCATTCTAAGTGCAAAGGAAAAGCATGTGATTTGATTTAAAATTGAACTTTTTTTTTCCACTGAGAATACAGCTCAATTGCAGTGTGCTTAGCATATTCAAGGCCCTGGATTTGGCTCCTGGCACCAAAAAAAAAAGTTTTTTATTTTTGTAACTGATTTTTTTAGGTAAAAACTATAAGAAAAAATAATAGAATCAATCTCATCCAAATCCTTACTTTCTCCTCCACAAAATAGCACACCACCCCCACTACCCCTGTGAAGTAGAATTGTACCATATCCTGCTGACTTTTCATTCATTTCATTAAAACTTATTTTGTCATTTTATGATTATTAAAGATTGCAGCTTTAAAGGCCATTTGCAAGCACACAAAGTAGAGAGAATGCAGACATGCTATCGGTCAGCAAAAAGACCAACAGAAAATCTGCAGACAGGGAGCCAGTAAGTTCCTGTTCTCTTCACACAGCTGGATGTGGGATTCGACACTCCATTATCAAATAATCAGTGAGCCTAGATACCTTCACCTTATCAAGACTCTTCTTTAGCAGGACGGCTCATCAATCACCCTTCTTTAAAAGGCAGGTTTCATGAGGAGGGAAACAAAAAGGCAGGACAGACAAAAGACAAAAGGATAAAAAAAAACTTCTCCAATACCCAGAAACACACAAAACGTAAATGCACTAACCGATGGTATAAAGATAGAAGTTATCACAGCAGACATTTTTTAAAAATCTAGTTAAATGCCATTACAAGAAGCACCACCTAAAATAAAACCAAAAAAGTTGAAGCTAAGCAGATGTGAAAAACAGATCAAAATAAAGGCCAGTTGAAGTAATAACTATGCTAATGTGGAACCAAAAAGACTTTTTAAAAGATTTGGAAATTAAAGGATAATTTACCAGCAGTAAATTCACTCTTTGTAAGGGTACCGTTTGATGCGTTTTAACAAATGTATAGAGTCATGTTACTACCACCACAATCAGAACATGGCCCGTTTCCATAGCCCTCCAAATTTCTTTGTGCCCCTGAGCAGTCAGTCCTTCCTTTTAACCCACAGCAACTGCTGAATGGAGTTCTGTCTCTATAATTTGCCTTTTCCAGAAAGTCATATAAATGGAATCACACAAAATGTAACTTTCTGCGTCTGGCTTCTTATGTTTAACATAATGCTTTTGAGAGTGACTTGCATTGTTGGTTGTTCCTTTCTACTGCTCAGACAAAATAAATTTTAAGAGAACAAGCCTTTAAAAAAAAACAACCAGCTGTAGCTATAGCTCAGTGGTAGAGTGCTTGCCTGGCGTCCAAGAAGTCCTGGGCTCAATTCCCACACTGCCAAAAAAAAGAAAAAGAGGATCACACAATAAGGATACAAAGTTCAACTCGCCTATCAGACATATTCCAAATTGTACCATGGACCTAGTCAAATAATCCTGAAATACAGTAGTACCTTGGTACTCATTGTTAATTGTTGCCAGGAGACGTGGTGAGTACCAAACAAACTGTCTTGGCGGGAAAGGGCAGCAAGTCACAGGCAACTGACACTGACAAGTTCTAGCTTGTGTGTCAAAGTACCAAACGAATAACAGGTAGCAGGACAACATTTTCACATTGAAATGTGTCAAGTACCAAATTCAATGGGTTTCAAGCAGCTGAGCGCTAAGGTATGGCTGTACAGAAGCCAGAATTCTGTGGGAACAATCTGACCTGCCCGTTACTGCTATTCCTTCCTCCATCCTTGCCTCCCGGACTACCGTATCTCCTCCTCCTCTGGAGCCCCAGCCTCTCTGCTGTTCCTTCAACTCCAGAGGCTCCAGTCCACCTCACAGCTTCGGCAACAGCCTCTCTTCTTTCCCCTGTACCCTCAAGGCTAAATCCCTCACCTTTTTCAAGGCTTTGCTTAAAAGTCACCTTCTCTATGCCTCTCCAAGGGCCCTATATAATACTGAAAACTCCTCTTACAGAATACATGTACATAATTTTTTGCAACCAGGAATTGAACTCGGGACCTTGTGCTTTCAAGGCAGGCGGTGGAACCACTAAGCTACATCCCTGGGCCTCAAAATTATTTTTTAATAAATATTAATGAGCCAGGGATGTAGCTCAGCAGCACAGTGCCTGCCTGGCAAGCTCGAGGCCCTGAGTTCAATTCCCTGGTACCAAAAAGAAAAAAGATCAATGAAACCAGAAAAAAAAAAAAAAAAAAGAGGAACATTAATGGAGAATGAAAGGTGTGCAGTGTTTCTAGAAAGGACTAGACCGTGACGTTAAGCCTGCAAATAGGCCAGCGGGCTTGGAGCCTCCAGTTTTGCCAGAATGATCAGGACAGGTACCAGAGGAAGTGAATGAGTAAGTAACTGGGAACTGAGGATGAGTGGCCCAAAGAAGACTGAGATAAACAACCCCACTGTATTTTCAGTACATTAAGGGAATATATAAGAACTTCATGAAACCCAGTGCGGGAGAAGCATAGAGCAATATAAATATTCTAAGTCTTGGTTTTGTGACTATTTTTATTCACTACATAATGAAAAGTCTAAACATAGAATGGTTTGAGTGTTTGAAAGTAGTCACTATTTAGGCCATCACAAAGACAGTCACTAAACAAAACCCCAAATCACCACCCCACCAGCCGTGGCACTTTCCAAAGAAGCTATCCAGTTCCCACAGAACCAACCCTAAAGGAACAGGCTAACTTCATCATACCAAACAACACCGCCGACACCATGGCTGGAGCAATGGGCTTTCTCACCAGCCACATCTGCCTGAAGCATCTGCAGCAGTGCTGTTCTTGCCTTCCATCTCCATGTCCCCAAGTCACCTGGGCTCTCAGAGTCATTTCTCCAAGACCCTGACTCTCTTTTTCTCTAAACTCTTTCCCTCTCAATCACATATTGCCAGGACTGAGAAGTCCTGGAATCCACACACAGATCGAGTTAAGACAGAGCTATCACTCCAGTGCCCACACTGTGCTCACCCTTCTCCTGGCCCAACTGTCCATGGCCAGGAATGTAATGTTTTGCTCTGTCTCTTAAGTTTGGGGTTATTCCTCAGAGCCTGCTAGACACCAAAGCCAACCACCACAGAGGATAGAATTTTAAACTCACAGATCCTTTTAAAAAAGAATTATGGGGCCGGGGATTTAGCTCAGTGGTTCCGCCGCCTGCCTCGCAAGCTCAAGGTCTCGAGTTCGATCCCTGGTACCAAAAAAAAAAAAAATTTAGGCTGGGGATTTAGCTCAGTGGTTTCGCCGCCTGCTGCGCAAGCGCAAGGACCCGAGTTTGATCTCCGGTACCAAAAATTAAAAATTAAAAAAAGGATTAAGATGTGTTATGCACATGTACCAACTCCCCACGAGGAATGCAATCATTATGTACTCCAAACATGAACCAATAAAAATAAAATTAAAGTTCTCTGCTATGGATTGAAGTCTTACATTACTCAAAATTTGTATGCTGAAACTCTAATTCTCAATGTGAAAAAAGAGTATAAATTAAGAAATAAATGGACAGACCCTAAGGTCCTCCCCTCCCATGTCTCCATGGACGATGTCACAACTGAAGAGCCGGGAGGGCCCCTCCTCCCGACCGTTCCACAGTGCTTCATGATTATACCTCCAAGTTCATGCTAGATGTTTCTACTGTCTCCTCTCCTTCTCTTCTCTGTCCCTGGCACAAGCCATCAATCCCTACCTCACCAGCTCCAACAGAAGTCCTCTTAATGTCGCCGGTTCTAGTCCTAGCCCCCACTGTGTGAGACATCCCAAAGGAGCTCCCCTCCCAGGGACTAAAAGACTTCCACACCCCCCTGCAGGAAGGCTGTGGATATGACTTAGGTTGCCTGAGTGAGATGCTCTTGGAGGAGACTTGGAAAGCAAAAGGAAGGCAGCAGCCATGAACCGTGGTGGTGGTGACTGGCCCGGGCTCCAGCCTCAATCCCCGGACACAGGCCTGGGGCGTGGGAGGCGGCTGAGGGCAGCAGCCCTTCCCTGACATCTGGATTTCAGCTGCTGGGCTATGAGCTTGACTCACAGACTGGGGAGGACCCCTCACTTCCGCTGGGCCAGCTCATTCAGGGGCTTTTGTAAACACCTAATTCCCCATATCAAATCCCTTTCTGCTTGAAATAACAACCATGTTTCTGTTTCTTGCAATGAACCCTAACTGATATAGCTTCAAACTCATCCATCAATGAACCCTAACTGATACAGCTTCAAATCCAGCCGTCAAACTACTTTGCTGAAGAATTAACCACAGAAAGATTACCTCATGCCATTGCTCAAAATTCAGTGGCTCCCTGTCTCCAAAGAATAAATCTAAAGTCCTCAGTAAAGCACAAAAGGCCCTTTGTGAACTGGTTTTACCGTCTTACCATCTCCTACAGCCACAATCAGCAGACCGTATGAAGGACAGAGAATAAATGTTTTAGGCTTTCCTAACCTCACACATCTCCATCAAACCTATTAATGCTGCCATGGTTGCATGCACATAGCCACAGACAATACATACGTGCTGGAGTACGGCTGAGTTCCAACACAAGTTTACTTACAAAGGTAGGGAAAAGAATGAGAGTTGCAAAAACATATGTGAATGGGCGGGGGATGTAGCTCAGTGGCACTGTGCCTGCCTTGCAAGGTCCTGAGTTTGATCCCCAGGACCAGAAAAAAAAACATATCTGATAATGGACTGCTATTCAAAATATTCAAAGAACTCTTAAGTCTCAACAGTAAGAAAAGTAACAAATTCCTGAGTTCAATCCCCCTACTAAAAAATGAAAAGTAAAAAAAAATGGGCAAAAGACCTGAAGAGTCACCCTTCCAAAGTAGACATACAGATGGCAAATAAGCATATGAAAAGATGCTTCATATTGCATCATCAGGAAAATGCAAGTTAAAACAATGAGATACTACTAGACACTCGTGAGAATGGCCAAAATCCAGACAACACCGAATCCTGGGAAGGATGTGAAACCAAGAAACTTCCACTCACTGCTGGTAGGAATACAAAGTGGTATGACCGTCTGGGAAGTTGTTTTGACGGTTCCTTACAAACCCAAGCACACCTAGTGGGGTGTGGTGGCATGACCTATAGTGCCTGCTACCTGGGAAGCTGAGGCGAGAGGATCATTTGAGCCCAGAAGTTCAAGGCCAGCCTGGGGAACATAGCAAAACTCTCATCTTATTTATTTTTTTAAAATAAATTTTATTTTATTTTATTTTATCCCATTTCCCCCCTCAAGCCCCCTCCCCTCCCTGTGTACAAAAGCTTTATTTCCATTTTTCCCTTCTATTTTCACTTTTTTCTTGTCCCTTCCTTCCTTTCTCCCTCCTTCCTCCCTTGTTCCCCTTCCCATTTGAACACTTTCTTCCCATTTCCCAACATCTATTACACATCTCAGTCCTTATTTTCACATTCAGTTTCTCACATCAGAGAAACAATGCGGTATTTAATCATGTGTGTCCAGTTTATTTCACTTAAAAGTTATGGTCTCAAGGTCCATCCATTTAGCTATAAATGTCTGAAGCTCATCCTTCTTTATGGCAGAGTAGTATTCCATTGTATAAAAAACCCACATCTTTATCCACAAGTCAGTTGATGGGCATTTGGGCTGTTTCCAAGATTTAGCTATTACAAACTGCTGCTATAAACATGGGTGTACATATATTGCTATGATATGATGCTTTCAATTCTTTCAGGAAGACACCAAGAAGAGGTATAGCTGGGTCAAATGGAACCTCTAGTTTTAGTTTTTTGAGAAATCTCCACACTGATTTCCACAGTGGTTGCACCAGTCTACACTCCCACCAACAGTGGAGAAGGGTTCCCCACAGCCCCTCCAGCATTTATTACTGGTTGATTTCTTGATAGCAGCCATTCTTTCTAGAGTGAGATGGAATTTTAGCATTGTTTTAATTTGCATCTCTTGAAGGACCAGTGATGTTGAATCTTTTTTCATATATTTATTTGCCATTTCTAATTCTTTATCTGAGAAGTGTCTTTTTATTTCAGATGCCTATTTTCACATTGATCCCCATCTATTTTAAAAAAGAACAGAAAAAGAAAAAAACATACTAAGCATACTCTTATCATAAGAACCAGCAATCACATTCTTTTATATTACCCAAGTGAGCTAAAAACTATGTCCACACAAAAAGCTGCACACAGATCTTCACAGCAGCTTTACTTATAGTTGCCAAAACTTGGAGGCAACCAAGACATTTTTCAACAAGTGAATGGATGAACTGGTTCATCTAGAAAATGGAACGTTGTTCAGCATTAAAAGCCAATCAAGCCATGAAGAGACATGGAAGAAACATAAACGCATACTACTACGTGAAAGAAACCAATCTGAAAAAGTTACATACTGACTCCAAATATACAGCATTCTAGGAAAGGCAAAACTATGAAGTGAATCAAAGGATCAACACTAGGGTCAGGGGGAGGAACAGATGAAGAACAGGGCAGTGAGACTATTCTGTATGACATCGTAATGGTGGACACGTGTCCTTATGCATTTATCTTAATCCAAGGACTAGACACCACCGAGAGTAAATCTTAACATAAACTGAGTGACAATAGTATGTCACTGTTGGGTCATCATTCTAATAAACATCCTTCTTTGGTGGGAAATGCAACAATGGGGAGACTACTCATGGGGCCAAGACACATACAACTCTTTGTTCCTGATGTTCAGTATCACTGTAAACCTAAAACTACTCCTAAAGAAACTACAAACAAAAACAGGTAGGCATGGTTGTCAGGGAAGCTTAGGCAGCAGGACTGCAAGCTCAAGCCAATTCTGAGCAACAAAATTAAAACAATTTGAAAAGAGGGGAGATGTAGCTCAGTGCAAAAGTCCCAGATTCAGTGCCCAGCACTGACAAAAAAAGAGAGAAAGAAAAAGGACAGAAGGACGGACAGACGGAAGGAAGGAAGGAAAGGAGGAAGAAAAGAAGACAGGTGGCAGGCAGGATTTGGCCTCCAGACCATAGTTAGCTAGCAATCATCTCCAATATCTTACCTGCCAACACTGAGAACACCAAGTTCTCTTATTCTTCCTTGCTGTCACCCATGCTGTATACAGTATTCTACCCACAATGATTTCCCTGACTCCTGCTTCACTGGTCATGCAAACTCCAATGTTCAGCTCAAGTGTGTGAGGTGGCCTCCAAGTCCCCCAGGTAGATTTAGGTAAAGTTCCCTTTCGTGTTTACACACAAGCACTATGGCACCCATCACAGGGAACTGCGATTGTCACCAAGTATCTGTCTCCTGCAAGAGGTAGTCCTGGCTGTCAGGGACCATGACTTTTCATCCTTTTGTGACTGCAACCCAGCTCTGAGCCTGACATTCAGTGTGTGTGCGATGACCACTGCCTTCAACTGCAGGTACCTGTCTTTCCTTCCTTTAGTTCCTAACCAGTTTTCTCCTGAGGTGCATATAGAAGAAAAATTACACAAATACCTATGCAATAAATCTGAGTGAATATATCATAATGTGCCATATATCATTTTAAATAATGCATACTTAACAAATCAGTGTATAAATGAATGTGTGAATAACCTCCACAACCATTTTTCCAGTGGGGCCCTTGCTCAGCCTCCATCTGTTCCACACATACTGACTGCTCCAAAGCCAGCCTGCAAGCTCCCTATGGCAGGGCCTGGGTCTCAGTTATCACTGAATGAATAAATGAATTACACGAATTCCTTTCTCTCCTCTAGCAATCGCAATATGCCCAGAGCCAGATTTTAAGGAGAGGCTGCCCGGTGGGAGGCCTAAATGGAAATGGTAGGTTGCTAAATTCAGTTTCATGCTGACAGGGTGACATCTCCAAATCCAGTGGCCTTTGGTCATCTCAATGGAAGAAGGGATGGCAATGGCCAGTGATGACTGAGAGAATGGCTTGGTGCCTCAAAGCTCAGCTTCTGACTGTCCCCCTCTTTTCCTGTCACTTTGCTTCCCAATTCTCCCTGGCCCTCTCAGGACTTCCTGAAGTGTTCCCAGCAGGCTCACACCCAGCTGGGTTTATTTTTCTTTCCTTTCTGGGATAGGCTGTCTGCAGACAGAGCCGATGAGCTATTTAGAGCTCACCAGAGACCTTGGGGCTTTATAGGGCTCCAAGAATGTTGCTCTTTAAAATCTTCAGAGGTCATCAATGCCAAGGCAAGGGAGCCCATAAATCTGTTATGTTCTCACAAAAAAGAAGCATAAAGGAGGGAGAATCAAAACTATCACAAGAGGTCCTGAAACTTTCACATGTTAAAAAAAAGCCACAGGGAGGGGTAAGTTGGCATGCAGATTCGGAGCAGCCCTGGCTAACGCGACAGCTGGTGAGGAGCCCAGGCAAACTCAAGGCCTCCAGCTCAGCACACCTTACCAAGCGCATCCGTCACACACTCTTACTACAAAATAACTTAAGTCCATATGCACATAATGAAGGCAAACAACATGTTTAGGCCCTGATATCCAGCGGCTTAACCAAGATCTCTTACACCATTTTCACATCTATTAATGCAAAACTTAATGAAGCTAAAGCAAATTAAACACATTTTTTGTTCCATTTTCTGTCTGGCTACGGAAGCATCACAGGGATTGGACAGCTGGTCCCGGAGGCTACATTTCTCCTCACCTCCCTCCCTTCACACAACAGTCAGGGAAGGAAAGAGAAAAATTGCAACTGACCAAGAATTAGCAAACCACAAGGGAACTCAGACATTCTGGCTTTCCAGTCTGCAGCCTGGCCTTGCACAGCCATTTCCAACCTCAGGGTGACTTCAAGAACCCAGGGTCTTCCTCCTCCACACCCACCCCTGGGCCCCTCGGCTCTCTGAGCCAGTTGGCCCTTGAGACATGGGGCAAAGGATGATGGTCTCTCTGCAAACCCCCACCTGCTCTGTCCCTAGTCCTCTTTCTACACAATGATTTCTTCTCCCTCATATTTTTATTTGCCTGTTTCATAAATCTGTCATATCACGAAGACTGAACTTTCCATGGAAAGCAGAGGCCATGCTCCCAGCAGCCCTTGTGTGAAGTGTGCACAATGCCAGGTAGAGACCTGAGCAACCTGAGCTGACTCACGCGAGGTTCCCAAGACTGGCTTCAGTCCACCAAAATAACCAGAGCACTGAGGGAGCCCAGGAGGTGGTCTCCACACCAACACACACTTCCTGGGGGCCTCACAGAGCACCGAGTAAGGACGCTGTGCAGGATGGCACACTTACGCACAATCCCAGCATGCACCACAGTCCACACTGCCATCAGACCCGGAAAGCATTCAGCCAGTTCTCTAGTGCTGCTCTGATGCGGTACCTAGAGGGGACCAGCTTCACCTGGAACCCACTCCCCTCAAATTCCAAACTAAATGCTAGGGCCTGGGGTTTCTGAGGGACAGCAGTGCAGCCCAAGAGGCAATATGGTGCATCAACTTCTAACCACTGGCAACAAAATCACACATAAAGACTTGGTGGAATAAAAGTCAGAGCCCCAGCATGCTGGAGGCTGTGGCAGGAGGATACCAAGTTTGAGCCCAGCCTGGGCAATTTGGCAACTTAGGGAGACCTTGACTCAAAATACAAAATTAAAGATAAAAGAGCTGGGGATGTAGCTCAGTGTGAAGGCCTGGGATTCAATCCTCAGCGTTACCAAAAAAAAAAAAATTTTTTTAAAGTGTCTGTTGCTAGGTGTGGTGGCACATGCCTGTAATCTCAGCTACTCAAGAGGCTGAGGGGGCCGGGGATTTAGCTCAATGGCACTACACCTGCCTCCCAATCAAAAGGTCTTGAGTTTGATCCCTGGTACGGGGCGGGGGGGGGGGTGGCGCTGAGGCAGGAGAATCACAAGTTCAAGCCCAACTTAGGGAACTTAGTGAGACCACGTCTCAAAAATTTTTTAGAAAACTAAATAAAAAGGGCTGGGGGATACACCTCATTGCTCCCTGGGTTTGATCCCCAGTACTACAACAACAACCAAACAAAGTGGCTATTATCAAACCTGGAAAAAACTAAAGATCTAAAAACTGTCATGCCAGGCATGGTGGTGCACGCCTGTAATCCCAGTACTTGGGAGGCTGAGGCAGGAGGATGATCATGAGTTCAAAGCCAGCCTGAACTACACAGGGAGACTCTATCTCAAAACAAACAAAATAAATAAATTCTGTCTTCCTTAAGAGCAAACAGTAATTTTTCCAACCCCAAACCAGTGCCGTTTGGTTTCCTTAGGTTGGTAGTGAACACTTTTTTACTACTGTTGAAGTATGTATCATGTGAACACAAGAATACAAATTCAGTTTTGTTTGTTTGTTGTGGGGTTTTTTTGGTACCAAGGATCCAACTTGGGACCTTACACTTGCAAGGCAGGTGGCAGCACCACTGACTAAATCCCCGGCCCACAAATTCAATTTTAAAAAGAATAAAATCAACACCAGGGACCCACCAAGCAAGCAGGCTAAGAAATAATGAGACCTTAGAAATTTTGTGCCCTCTCTTCATTATACCAATCTCCTTCCCCCAAAAGAGAGCCATTCTCCTCCGATTTCAGGGCTCATTATTCCCATCTGTTTTTACAATTCGTTGTTTTATTTGGTCCAGGGACATACTATGTTGCCCTGGCTGGTTCTCAATTTTTGGGCTCAAGCAATTTTCTTGCCTCAGCTTCCCAAGTAGTTAGGCCTATAGGTCCATGCCACTGTATCCAGCTACCCCATACTTTTTTTAATTTTACCACCTACGAAGACATCCATTTTGCTGGGGATTTACCTCAGTAGTTCTGCCACCTGTCTGCATTTTAATTAATTTTTTTTTTTGAGATAGGGTCTCACTATATAGTTCAGGCTGGCCTTTAACTCACTATGTAGGCCACCCTGGCCTCAGACTTGTGGCACTCCTCCTGCCTCATCCTCCTGAGTGCTGGAGGTGTCTGCTACTATGCCCAGCTACTTTTTAAAACTTTATATAATGGCATCATACTATATACATTTTTCCATGACCTGCTTCTCTTGCTCAACATAATGCTTCTGAGATTCCGCCATGCTGATGCACCTGTCTTTCTGTCTTACGGTAGGACAGAATTCCACTGTAGGGGCAGAGGACAAGCTATGGTAGTACTCTAAAGTCAGCCAGACCCTCTGACTGTGCCTGAGTGAAGGCTGTCTGCAAACAAATGTGTGAACTGTGCCGCAATCCCATGCTGGCTTCCACGAAGTGGAACAGGTAGGGGAACAATTATAGATGCTCCCCGATTGTTCTTTAGGAGCTTGGCTGAGATCTCACCCCAGCATGGAGGCCTGAGGCCTTGCTGTAGCAAGCAGAAACTTGGGCAGATGCAGCCCTCAGTGCAAACTCATCCCAGTTCCAGCTCCACAAAGCAGGAAAAGAAGGAGGGGCTGCTTTGTCCAGAGTCCTCACCTTCAAGGGCACAACAAACACCTTTGTTTGATCACAGTGAACAGCACCCAGGTCCAAGAAAAACCTACCCTTCAGACAGCAAAGCTAAATACTTAGTCTAGGAGGCAGCAAGCCAAAGGCCACCAATCTCTGTCCCAGGAAGCAAGGACAGCCCTTGAGTCTTAAAGGTTCGACTCACCATCTCCCACCATAGACCTTGAAAAGTGCATCATTGGCTGTACCTCACTTCTCAGGTTTTGGGGGTTGCAGGAAGGGATGCTGCACACAACAGTCCAGACATGAGGAAAAACCACTGCTGCCTTCACTGAGTCACTTCCAGAATGGACGCGAGACCCTCAGACTGACTCAGTTCGTTCCTATAATAACCTTGGGAAGCAGGTAATATCTTCTTTCTACACTTCAGAAAACTGGGGCTCCGAGAGATTTAGTGACTCCTCTAGCATCACACAGCAGGTAAATGACAGGACAGGCTTTGATCCATCCTCTGATTCAAAAGCCCTACACTCTTTTTTTTTTTTTTTTTTGGTACCGGGGATTGAACTTGGGACCTTGCGCTTGTGCAGCAAGCGCCAGAACCACTGAGCTAAATCCCTGGCCCAAAAGCCCTACAACTCTTATCCAGCAGACCAGCTGGAGCAGCACGTGCACAGGTGACCTTCACACACACAGAAGGTGCTGCCTTAGGTTGCGCTGAGTGGCAGCCAGGTCCGTGTGAACACAGGTCAAGTGCCAGGCTCCCCAAGAGGGTGCAGGAAGGCACTGTGCCCCACAGTGAGCCAGCACTGAATGTCTACCATTTTCTGCTGAGGTCTAGCTGCTGTTTGAAGAGGAACAATCCTCTACAGGGAGGACAACAAAGAAGAGTTATCGGAATTTAGGAATTTCAAGGTTGATCAACTAGAGAAATTCAGAGCCTAATAAACAGATGGAGAGTTCAGGTCCAAACTTGTCAAGAGCTGCCTTCCAGCCCCTGTCCAAGTCCAGCTAAAAGACCAAGAGAGCAGTTACTAAACACCAAAGCTCAACAGGTGTCCCTTTCCCCCAGCTGGTCCCTCCTGTCTGGACCATGCCTTTGTGGACATGGGATGAGTCAGTCACACCGTCGGTCCCAGTCCCGCACATCTGACAATGGATCCCATCTTGTGAGCCATCTAGCAAGTCATGGAAAATACAGCTGGTCCTCAGGCATCAGGTGACACTTCTGCAGACTCAGAGAAGAGACAGCAGGGAAATGGACCTCAGTTTCTATGGACAAACGTCCACCCTCTCTGGCCCCGATAGCTCCCAGTCCACTGCAACCTAGTAAAGCCATGAAACAGCCAAATCTGGAGAAGCCGACAGCTGTCCTTGGAGGGACCTGTCAAGAGGCTGTGGGCACTGCCTGCTATCAGGCTCCATTGTTAGAGAATTATCCCTCGCTCCCTGGGATTTGCATGAGGGGATTTTTACCAGTTACCCTTTCTTGGTAGGTGATAAAGATTTATGAAGTATATGCATAGGATTCTTTTCCTTAAAATGTCTGGGCATTCTGTATACTGTAATAAGCATTAAACAAAGAAGCAATCCCTTCCTTCATCTCTCTCAATGTAACACGCTTAAAGCTATTCAGTTGCTTTGCCTTTAACACAAGTTGTACCATTAATACAGATGTAAGATGGGAATTGTAATCAATAATATGACATTACTCGTGATATGAATAACAAGTAAAATATAACTCAGACTCTAAGTGTAGAAGGTTTTAACCAACACTCCAAAGGGAACCAAGAACCACGCCCAATTGTAGAAATGCAGTCAGGAACTTTCACATCCAAAGAACTATGCTGTGAGTACTTCTATGTGTATCCTAGAAGGGTAACTGTAGCCACCTCAGCCCTTTATGTATGAAAAAGCAGTCAGGGTCTCTGATCAACAGGTGCTTTTATCTAAACAACCAACCTACCCAGCCCCAATCTTTATCAAGGAACCATGGAGCCTTCTAAGAACCCCGAGTTCTACAGTCAGCTCTGGAACCCCTTCACATGGTCAATCAGTTGTAAGACCTCTGAAATTTGCAGCAGTTTCTGACATAAGTTTCATGACATTGCTTAGCCTGCTTTCAGTAGCTTCGAGCATGTTCCCAGCTCCTCCTCATCAACAACAGGGGTCTTACCGGGATCTCCCACCAAAGCAGTTTGTGCTGGTGGACGGGTGCCGGTTCTCTGAAGTTACACTTGACCCGCTGGACTCTCTCGAAGGCAGCTGTGATCCTAGAAAGGGGATCAATCAGAAGCAAGGACAGAAATGTTGAGAAACTCAGCCCTTATTTGAGAATTGGATTCCAGGCCCAGAACCCTGTGTACTGGGATCACCTGTCAGGATGCAGTACGGACATCTCACCAGCTGCAGACATTGGCACGAGAAGGAATAAGCACAATCGTGTGAGATTTGATTCACACCATGACACAGGGGGCTTAAACCCAGGAAACCGCTTCTCTTCTCCAAGACACCCAAGAATATCCATGGCACTAACAAGAAAATTGCCTTACACATCACGTGAACGTGGGCCTCACGAGGGTGAAATCAGATGCTAACATGCAAAGTGGTGCATGCCTGTAATTCCAGCGCCCAGGAAGCTGAGGCAGGAGGATCAAAGTTTAAGCCCAGCCTAAACAACTTAGTGACTTAGCAAGACTCTGGCTTTAAAAAATAAAAAATTTAAAAGGGTTGGAGATGTAGCTCAGACCAAAGGCCCAGGTCCAATCCCTAGTACTGCAAAAATAAAAATAATAAAACAAAAAGTCAAATCACACCATGATACTTTTACTAAAATCACAGCTTTCCTCGTCTCAGGTGAGGGCCGACAGCCTCTCCGTGGTCTCCAGGCAGTGTGACGAGGGTGGACCGGCCTCGTGCTCCCCTGATGCCGATGCCCAGGCACCTCTGTCCCACTGCAGACCTGGCCACCCTGCTCCCAAGGACCCAGCCTGCCTGTCTGAACCCCTCACAGCCCAAATCTCAGCATCCTCGGAGGACCCTTCCCTGACACCCCAGCCTAGGTGAGATCCCCCAGAGAACAGGCATCTCAGACCACTCTGTGCTTTCCCTTCCTAGCCTCTGCCACAGGATATGGCATTATTCGTGTTTATTCACTTGACATCTGACTTCTCCTGCCCCCACCATGTAGGTTACGGACTTCGAGGAATGGAAATCAGGGGAATGCTGCCCACCACCACCTGGCTAGCACTGGCCGAAACCCTGGCACACGAGAGCTGTCCAATTATGTTGGTCTGTGCCAAGTGAGGGAAGGACACTTGTTCTTCTCTGGACACTAATAGGTCCCCAAGTGCTGTCCAACCCACTAGAGGGGTTCTGGTCAGTAGTCCAACCAGTCGCTGAGATGCCACCCAACTGTCCTTGAATTAGAATGCAAACTTCACCCTCTTGAAGCTACAGAAAGCTTGTTTAGGGCCTGAGAAGTGCCACAGTTACAGTACATCTAACAAAACATTTAATGGGAGGGCTGGAGATTTAGCTCAGTGGCACCACACCTGCCTCGAAAGCACAAGGTCCTGAGTTCAATCCCTGGTACCAAAAAAAAACATTTAATGGGAAAAAATATGGAGAAACCCAGCTCGTTTCAGACCTCAGACTTCAGGGAAGAATTTCCTGCTCCACTGAAAGGTGACTAATTTCAGACTAAACAAAAGAAACAAACTACCAGCCTTCAGGACAGAGCAGGCGACACTCCAATTTCTCTGCTTTGGCCTGTCCTTTGCCAGCCTGCACCTCTAGAGCCTGTGCAGTGCCCTGCCAACCAATGCCACCTCCTCAAAACACCTTCAACCACATCAGGGTCATAACTGGACTCGGGAGAGGAAAAATGGGCCAAAGTCACATTTGCTAAAGATGTTTTCTTTTCCAAAGCCCGGGAGGGATGAAAAGATGTTTTTCTCTGCTTTCAACACGAACAATAACACACAAAGATGTGACATTTATTTTAGTCCTTGATCAGAATGCAGTCCTTGAAAAATCACATGGTGATTTTGATCGGGAGGTTAAGAAGAGTCAGGGCTGGCTGTGGGCTAAGCAACCACGAACCCTCTAGACCAGCAGCTCGCGGCACAGCCTGCCTCCTCCCGCCCGGCCCGCCCTGTCCCGGCACAGCCTTGGAGAGCAGGGCGGCACTCACCGTCTGTCACAGCACTGCCATTAGGCATGCTTCCCAGGTCAACACTGGGCCCGTCCAGGAAAATCGTCAGCTCTCCGCCTGACACAACACTGCCTTTGTTCTCCGTCTGCAGGTTCAGGGTCAGCTGCGTGTTCTCCACTGTGGGGCACAAAACGCAACATGGGTGGACTAAATCATATGCACCCCAAGTTCTGATTAGGACCTCCCATTCCACCTACTCCAGGTCCCCTGGCAATGCCTGCCTCATCTTCCAATCTGTCCCGTGCCATGAAAAAAAGAATAGGAAAGAACGTGTCTGATGGTGAATGTTGTTCTGTTAGGCTGGTAGGAAAGAATTGCTCATTTTTTTTTAAACATTTTATATCACCAGACTAGGTGCAGGGCTGTAAGAAAAAGGGGGATAAATGGTGTACAGAAGGTAATGTTGGTCATGCCCACAACCCACAGGAAGAATTAAAAGAAGAGAAACAAGCCAGGATCCCCAAGGAAATGCCAACAGGAGTCCCCTCTAGAGGAGGAAGGCAGAGGCCTAGTCTCTTCTTAACTGAGTTAAAAAGTACTTCTTGCCCTGGACATGGTGGTGCATGGCTCTAGTCTCAGCACTCAGGAGCGTGAGGCAGGAGGGTCACTGTGAGTTCGAGGCCAGCCTGAACTCCATGGCAAAACCCAGTATCAAACAAAGAAAAAGGCATTTCTTGTTTTGTTTTGGTGCTAGGGATCAAGCCCAGGGCCTGTGCATGCTAAATTTGTGCTGTACCTCTGGCTACACCCTCAACCTCAAAAGATATTCTTAAAATTTTTAATCCCGCCAAACATAGTGTACACACCTGGAGTCCCAGTTACTCAGAAGGCTGAGGCAGGACAATCACAAGTTCAAGGCTAGCCTGGGCCACAAAGTGAGACTTTGTATCATAAAAAAAGACTTTAATCCTACAAATGTATCATTTTTTAAAATAGGGGGGAATTTTAAAACCGTCAAAGCTCACTAGCATCAAGTCACCCCCATCAGTCCTGGAGAGAGACCAGGCTGTGTAACTGAGGTGAGGCCCAGCTCACCAGACCACCAGGCAAGTAAGAGATGGGCAAGCACGACAGGAAACGGAACAATTCCATAGGAGTAGAAGCACGAAACCGGGTAGGCCAGAGATGCCCGTACACACCTCAGCTCCACCACTCAGCCTGGCCACACCGAACAGTTTCAATCCAGGGAAATGCTCTGTCCCCGTCAACTGCTTCCTCCTGCTCAGTTCCTCGGTCAGGGCCGTCAGTGGTTCCCGAGCTCCCAAGTACTGAGCTCCCTCACTCCGGGAAAGCACCGCAGGTTGGAATTTCTCTCCTCCCCTGCCCCGCACTCAACCCACTACTTCATTTTCCTCCTCAGTTGCTGCTGTGTTATTAAAAGCTACCTTACCTGTTTTCAAAACAAGGCAGGGGATGATAAATAAGTTGTCTCCATCAGCCCTAAGGTAAATTTGAACTCTTTCTAGGGATTACCTCCTCTACTCCCAAACAAAATAACAAGCCAGCTTCAAATCTAAGAAACAGAAAGCCAGGTGTGGTGCGCACACCTGTGATCCCAGCACTTGAGAAGCTGAGGCAGGAGGATCACTGTGAGTTCAAGGCCAACCTGAACTACAGAGTGAAACCCTGTCTCAAAAAAAAAAAAAAAAAGAAAGAAAGAAAGAAAAAGAAATAGGCCCTCAAAAGCATCACAAAAAAAAATCTGAATGGATGCCAGGATCTCTTCCAGTAAGGTAGAAGCCAGGTAGCCTTCAGCCCTCCTAAGCATCTCTACTTCTTTAATCTCTCTTTTCGCTGCAGGAGCTCTCCAGCCCCTTTGTGTGCCTGCCCTGTTCAATGTCAAAATGTTTCTATAAAGTAACACTTGTAATTTGGAAGCTGGCCAGCTCCACTCCTTGATGTGCGTCCACAGCATCAGGGGCGGAGCCTCTGGTCCATCAAGTCCATGGGTGACTGCAGTCCAGTGACAGTGGTCAGTGCCTCCTCGTGAGATCCCAGGCCAGCTGAGCTGCTCCCAAACCCTGACCCACTCAAACTGGAGGTGATACACCTTTGTTTCTTTCCTTGCTTTTCAGTGGCAATGGGGATTGAACCCAGAGCCTTCGAATTCACCTATAGCCCCACACCTTTTTTTATTCTGAGACATGGTCTCACTTACATTCCCCAGGCTGGGCTCAAACTTGTAATCCTTCTGTCTTAGCCTCTAAGAGTAGTGGGATTCCAGACTAATGCCTCCATGCTCTGCCATTTGCTTTTTAAAGTCAGGTCGGCTGGCCATGGTGGCACGTGCTTCTAATCCTAGCACTCAGGAGGCTGAGGCAGAAGGATCGCTAAGGCCAGACTGCGTTACATAATGAGTTCAAGGACAGCCTGGAATACCCAGCAAGACTCTGTCTCAAAAATATAAAAAAGGGTCAGTGGAAGAACAGGAGAAAGAAGGAAGGAAGGGAGGGAGGGAAGGAGCGAGGAAGAGAAGCCTCTCCACTCCTATCTCCAGGTGAGGTCCAGCACCTAAGTCTCAGGCTACACACCCCGGGGCAGGGGGGCTAAGTGGGCAGGCGCTGTGAGGCACCCCAGGTTCCAACCTCACTGTTACCTAAGAGCTGTGCGGCAATTAACAAATTTCTTAGCCTGAGCATTGGCCTGCCTCCCTCTCCAGGCAAAATAGGAGGAGTCACAGCACCTCTGCACAGGACACCTGGAAAGACCTCAGCAGCCCCAAGTAAGCTCCTAAGGAGCTGCAATTTCTGTTTCTTCCTGTTGGCTTTCCTGGTTTTAGACTAAGGAGTTCTGATTTCTCTTGGTCTAACTTACTCATTTTTTGTGTGTGCTGCTCTTGGCCTTTCTGAGGCTTCTTTTTGGATTGTGGCAATAAACTCCTCAGAATCTTACAAGGTAGGCCACACAGCCATCAGGGGTGAACTGCCTTGCTTCTAGGACACCCCTGAAGGCGCCGAGCCTTGGGTTCAGAGCAGCACCGTTGGGACGGCTCCAACACGGGCACTGGAGAAGGCCTCCCGGCGTCCCTTCCTCCTGTCTCCGAGCCCCTCTGTTCTCACACGGATATGGGGTGCTTCCCCAATCCCCAACAGTAAGGTGGAGGACACCAAAGCTGCCAACTTCACCCCACGACAGTCACCTTGCACCAGTCCTCTGACAGAAGCCACAGGGACAACCTGAGCTTTCGTCCCCATGTCTCATCCCACGGCTCCCACTTGGCTCTTTTTTTTTGGTACCGGGGATCAAACTCAGGACCTTGTGCTTGTGAGGCAGGCGTCAGTGGAACCACTGAGCTAAATCCCTGGCCCCCTACTTGGCTCTTCTATCTAATTTATCCGACAACGTCTCAGCAGTGTCCTTACCTCAGAGGCTCAGAGGTCACTCTGCAAGCCTTGGGGACACACTTTACCTTCAAGAAGAGCTAGTGGGGGTGGAAGGGTGTCTTTTCTCTTTAAACATCTGAAAATATAACCATCCACTGTTTTATTTATCAAAAAGAGAGCCAGAGGGGCTGGAGATTTAGCTCAGTGGTTCTGCTGCCTGCCTCGCAAGCACAAGGTAATGAGTTCAATCCCTGGTACTAAAAAAATAAAAACAGAAATAAAAAAAAATTTTTTAAAGACAGCCAGAGAGACCCCTAGCCGTCATGATCACAACCAAGTGATCAGTTGGTGTCACTAAGAACAAGTCGCCTGATGGCTTACAGGGTGAAGCACACAATGTCACTCTTCAAGTCCTCTTGCTAAATGCATCTGACCTGAATCTAATCAGGTCTCTAAAGCCCAGGTCACATGAACTAAGGGGCAGAGAAACAGACTCAATGATACCATGAGACAAGCAGACAGATCCAGGGTGCAGAACACCTCCAGGCTAACTCTCCTGGGTGCGTGAAAGGTCAGTGGCGTTAGATACACTTTTATTTCTTAACAAGGGAGGAAAGACTCTTCTAGATTTAAAGAAAAATAACCAAATGGCACACAAAAATTTTTAACTCCTTGGTTTGAAAAAAAGTATATATTCTTGGGACAACTGAAGAAATTTGTATACAAACTAGCTATTAGCTGTTGTTTGAAATTGTTAATTTTAGGTTCAAAATCAGTACTATGGTTTTCTATAAGAACATTCTTATTCTTAGGAGATGCAAGAGTAGATTATAATACTTATTCTCAAGTGGTTTTTATAGAATAGGCTGAAGATTTTAGAAATAAAGGGTCACGGTAGCTTCCATTTACCCTCACATAGTTCTGGTTTACAAGAAATCCACACCGCCACACGCACAGATGTGGCAAAGCGCTGGGTGTGGGGTCTGGGAGGAGGGAGTGTGAGTGTCCACTGCACTTCTCCTTCAATACTTCTGTATGTCTGCAAATTTCACAACAAACAGTTAGAAAGGGTTTTTTAAAAAACTGGCCGGCTATTAAAAGATTAAACTTCTGAGAACAGAACAGCCTATTATTCTCCTTTAAAAAAAAATCCTGAGCCAAGGGATCCCTACAATGCATAATAGGACTAAAGAAACCATTAGCTAATTGAGTGACAGACTTAAGCACACAAGGAGGCTGAAAGCTAAGTGTGGCTGGAAAACATACTGGAATCTCAGTTATAAATAGCGATCTCAGCCACCTCACCCCTGGGCCCTCTGGTTTCACTACAGCCGCACTGACGACTCTACAAAGGCCCTTTCTCCTCCAGCATGTCTTTCTGGTAGGAGGCACTGCTCAAAAATCAAGAAACACACAGGGCCTGGGGCTGTGGCACGGTGGTGGAGCATGTGCTTGCCAGGTGTGAGGTCCTGGGATCCATCCCCAGCACCAAGGAGGAAAAAAAGAGACAGAAAAAGACTCATGAAGAAGTGAAGGTAGCAAGGCAGTTTCCATAACTGAGTACCACAGGAAGCTCACCATCGCTCCCAGCCTCAGCAAGTCCTGCTCTAGCTGGATTCTTTCCGTTCGAAGATGTTCACTGAATGCCTACTGTATTACAGTCATCCGCAGGAACAAGACAGACTCAAATCTGTGCTCCTAGAGCATTTAGTGTATTGTAGTCGGAAGGAAACAGACAACAAGCAATTAAAAAAAAAAAGCAAACTGTTTAATCTGTTGGAAGGTGGCAAGTACAATAGGAAAAAATGAAGCAAGAAAAGGGGATGTAAGCCAGGCATGGTAGCACATGGCTGTAATCCTCTAATCCCAGCACTCAGGAGGCTGAGACAAGATGATTCCAAGTACAAGGTCAGATTGAACTACATAGCAAGACCCTGTCTCAAAAATAAGGAAGCAAAGGGCCAGGGATTTAGCTCAGTGGCAACACACCTGCCTCGCAAGCGCAAGGTCCTGAGTTCAATCCCTGGTACCAAAAAATAAATAAATAGGAAGGAAGGGAGGAATTTTTAATTCGGTTTGGAGTGGAAAAGTCCCACTAGGAAGTGATAACTGAGTAAAGCCTTGAAGAGCTCAGTGAGAGCCACTTGCCTGTCAGAAACAGCAGGAAGGCCTGTGCAGCTGGAGCAGAATATAAGAACAGAAGTGTGGAGCAAAAGATGAGGACAGGAGGTAACCGGAGCCCATGACAAAGGCTCTGGAGGCCTTGCCAGGCCTTTGGCATTTACTCTGCATGACACGAGGTTCTGAGCGAGGAAGTGACACGACTCCTATCGCAGCAGGGCTGAAGCAGATGAGACCAGGTGCACCCCTGCAATGACACACGAGACAGCAGACGACGGCCCAGGCCGAGGCAATGGCAGTGTCTTCCAGGAACACAGTGCCCTTGGCTCCTCTCTGGGATGTGTCAGAAAAGACCCTTGAGCACATCAACACTGAGCGCGTCAACTGCCACACAGGCCCACCAGTCTCTGAGAATCAATTTTGGACAAATCACAAGTAGGGGCTGCAAAAACAGGCCAAGTGAGAGCGTGGCTAGAGGGAGTTAGATTCAATTGGGGCCAAATGGAACATATATAATGAAAATATTCTGCTGGCAAAACAGCCAAAGGCCCGAGCCCTGCCTGAGCCCACGCCAACTCCAGGATTTGGTAAATACATCTCTTCAGTTATAAGACTGCAGCCTTCTGTTCTGTCCTAGTCCAAGTACCAACCTCCAGCAGTATCTTATGATGTTACCCTATGGAGGTCGGCAGACAGCAATTGGCTGGCTATTAAGAGTCCTAGCGAAAGAATCTGGGAAATCTCCAAGGCCATGCCAGGAGAGCCCTTTAATGGCCAGCACGTCAGAGAGACAACCAGACACCAGGAACAGCAGGTCCACGGAAGCACGGAGGGACAGAAGGACATGTTGAGCCACACTTAGGGGCAGACTACAAAACCCCGAAGCTCTCCTGTTTCTTCAGCAATAACCTGCAACAGGTACAAAGAGGAAGGAGAGTCTCTAGGGTAGAAGAGACTTGAGAGCCTAGCAAGCTGAGGGTTAGGGTTGCAGCTCAGTGTGAGGCCCTTAGTTCAGTCCCCACCACCCGACAAAGAGAGACGTAGCAATTTTATTTGGTCAGCAATAAAATATTTGACTCAAACAAACCTGGAGTAGAAAAGAAAAACCTTCATAAAACAATGGGGGAGATGTAAAAGCTGGCCAGAAAGCGACTGAGATTAAATAATTGCCCTTAGAAGTGAAACTGTCATCAAGGCTATGTTGTCTGTTTTTGCTTTTGTTTTGGGGGGCTGAGGATCAAACCCAGGACCTTGTATGTGCCAGGCAGGTGGTCTACCACTGAGTTCCACTCTGGCCCAAACTCATAACCCTTAAGGGTCCTAATCTTTTGGAGATACTTACTGAAATACCACTAGATGAAGTAAATCTGGGATTTACATAAAGCTAACCCCGGGGAGGGTAGCTGTGAATGGGGAGTTAGGTAAGAGGGGATGGCTGCTGAGCTGGCAGAGGTGCACAGGGGTTTGGTTACTACTCTTTGCACTTTTGAGTGTGCTCACGTATCCTATTATAGCGCGCATGCGCACACACACAGACACGCACACACGCCAGCCAGCATACCTAAGGCACAAACAGCAACTTCATGTTAACTGAAAAACTTACAAGAACCCAACATTTATATATAGATGGAAATCCAAAAAGGTAGAAAATGTACCAGGCAAGCTGTTTGGGTAATGACTCCTACCCTGATGTTTCCTCATTTCAAAACCTCGGATTTGCAAGTGGCTTCAGGTTAATAATCTCCTATTGCAAATGAGTAATATTTTTCTAAGAGTTACTTTTTCCCTTTCTTGACTTGGACACTTTAATATGTTGTTTGCATGTGGTACTAATAAGTATAGATAAATAGGGCATGGAAGATGCCTTCTTTATTCCAACAAAAGAAAAAAACCCACTTAAACCAGAACTGCCAAACCATGCTACTACAGATGCAATTCGTAACGAAATCCAGAACAGCTGCCTGGACAGTTTCACAGCAGTGCACAAAAAGCTTTCTAGTTTAAGGTCTTTTACCGTCACTGTCTCTCACCATTCCCACACCAATGAGACACACGCGCGTGTACACTCATATCTTTGTTTCTCCGCTGCAGTGCTGGGGATCAAACCCAGGGCCCTGCACATACTGGGCAAGTGCTCTACTGCTGAGCCACCCCCCAGCCCCTAATACACAGCTTTTTCAAAGAAAAACTGTTTTCTTTTTCTTCCTAATTCAGAATGCACTTATGTGGCTTTACCTGGAAATCTTCTGACGCAAAAGTAGGAAGCTTTTAGGGGAGAGCAAGTATTTGGAGGTTAAGAGTCTCTGAAGCGCAATGAAGGTGGGATTAATTTGGCCCCGGCAGAGCCGCTCAGTGGAACAAGCCTCCTTCTTCCTGCCTTCCCACACCCTCATCCCAGAGGGCCATCAAAAGAAAGGGAAAATAAGCAGAGCATTCATTAACAGACCAGCGCTCACTCTACACACGACTGCCAAAGGCCGGTGAGCAGAGGAACGGAACCGGAGGAAATTCCACAAGGCCAGGGAGGAACCGGCCTCCTTCCCACTCCCGGGCTCCCTGTAACTCAGACCCACATGGGCTAGAGTCCACCCGGGCTGAAAGAGAGCGCTCTTTCTTCCACAGGCCCCGCAGGGAGGAGGCCAGGGCCTTCAGGATGCACCAGTACGAGGTCTCTTCGACCTGCCTAACCAGGGAGAATGTTTCCTACCGCGCTGGAATCAGGATGCAAACACCAGAGAACCAAGGGTGACTCTGCTCCGCCCACCTCGCCAGGCCCCGACATTCACACCTTGGTGGGGACTTCCCAGGAGCCTACTTTCCCAGGGCTCGTCTACAGCTTTGGTCTACAGAGCTGCATTAACCTTCTAGAGAAAGGGGCTTCATTTTATTTATTTTTTTAATTGAATTTTTTTATGGTACCGGGGATAGAACTCTGGACCTTGTGCTTTTGAGGCAGGCGGCGGAACCACTGAGCTAAATCCCCGGCCCAGGGGCTTCACTTTATGAAACCAGTTTGTGAACCGTTTTTTCTCTTTTTCTTGTTCATTTATTCCAGAAACATCCACTGGGTGCCTATAACCTGCCAGACATTGCTTGAAGCAGGCTTATGATGGAGAAGCCAAACAGGTATATAGTTCCTGCTTTTAGAACCTCACAAGTCATCCGAAGAAGTGAGAATAACTAAGTAATCTCACCAAGAAATGAGGAAAGTTTCCATGCATGGCATGAGTGGTCCCCTGAGCGGCTGGGTACTCAGCCTGGTCAGAGCACCCACAGAAGTTTCCCAAGGACCCGAGGACAATTTAACTGTGATCTAAGTTTCACAAAGACGCCTAGCAGGTTGGGGTGGGAGGCAGCAAGGAAGACCATTCCAGGCAGAGGAAACACTGTGTGCAATGGCCCTGTGGCACAATGTGCTGAATGCACCCAGAAAACTGAACAGAGGTGTGAGGGGCTGGAATGGCGAGTAACCTGAGTGAGGCAGGAGAGCAAAGCAGCAGCCCAACATTGTAGTACCTTGTGGGCCAGCCAGTTTTTCTCTATTCTAAGAACAACAACATGGTACCCAGAGTTCTTAGTCAAAGTATAAGATGAGCACCACAAGGAGGCAAGAAAAAGGAAGCTTGTTCCACTGAGCAGCTCATCATTCTGTCAGCTGGGTGCAGTAACTCATACCTGTAATCCCAGCTCCTTGGGGGGCTGAGGCACAAGACTGCAAGTTCAGGGCCAGTCTGGGCACGTTAAGGAGACCACAGCTCAGAATGAGAAATGGCTGGGGATGTAGCTGAGCACTTCCTGGGTTCAGTCCCATCACACACACACACACACACACACTCAAGGTATTCTGTCTGCAGTGTGGAAACAAGCTGGAGGGAAGTTAGGGACAGAAGCAAGTGGAGCAGAGACCACTGATGACAAACGGTAGGGACCAGGAAAGCCGCCGTACAAGTAGTAAAGATAGAAGCACTCGCGAGTTTGCAAGGCACAGGCCCAGACACTGGGAACCACGGAGAGGGAGGGAAGGAGTGGAGGATCAGGAACACCCCTGGGTCTGGCAACTTCACTGGACATACGGGGTCTGTGGGTCCTGGGACAGGACAGAGTCTCAGAAGGAGGTGAGGAGCTCAGGCGTGGACACTGATTTGGTTTTTTAATTTTTTTTTGGTACCAGAGATCAATCTCAGGACCTTGAGCTTACGAGGCAGGCAGCGGCACCACTGAGCTAAATCCCGGGCCCTAGACACCGATTTGGACACGGTGAGGTGTTTCTGAGACACCTGCAAGGCGATCACGAGAGCACCCTCGGAGGTGAGGAGTGGTGCTCAGGGAGAGGTCAGGGCTGGAGTTTAGACCTGGAGCAGCCTGCCCTGCAGCACCCCACATGGTGGCTGTCAGGCACAGGGAAGAATGCAGAAGGGGATGAGGTCACGGAAGAAGAGGGCGGAATGAGGTGAAATCTCTTGCTTAGGAGCCAAGCAACTAAAGGTGACTGCAAAGGAGACAGAGGTGGCTGCAGAGGCAAGGAGACCAGGAAGGAGTGCTGCTGGAGGCCTGGGTCTGCCCTTGGTGGGGTGGGTGCGGACCAGGCCCCTGCAAACTCATTTTGGGACACGACAGACTGTCGATCCTGACCGTCTTTGCTTCACTTGATCTGGGGTCCCAGGGCTGTAGTGTACAGCAAAGCCCATGCCACTCCACATGTTTTTCCCCACTTACAAAAAAAAGAAATGTGCACGTGCACACACCCTTCAGAAGCGGTTGTTCATCCCAGTGGTCCATCTAAAGAGGTGCCAGACAATGAGTCTCCTCAACCAGCTGAGGGTCCCCTTCAGACAGGGTACAAAGGCTTCATTCGCCTTTGTAAATCTCAGTTTGTCAAGCGGTAGCATATTTTAAATTTTTTTAAAAATGATATAGAAATAAATGCAGATCTGGAAAAGTTAAGAAGCCTGTAGAATAAACAGTCCGTTCATCTCAGTCAGTGCTGCCTCCTCAGCGGCCCCCTCTGGCCGAGGGGAGGGAAAATCCTCCCCACATCATTCACCTCCCTTCCCAGTCAGCTGCTCTCACAGATCATCCATTCTATGCACCTCCACACCTCCTCGAGGGCCAACTGGGGTCCGAGTCATGTTCATAACCAGGGCAGAGGCGGGCCTTCAAGGAACAAGCCTCTTTCACAAGTTCTTTGCACAGCAAAATGTAGGAGCCTTCCTAGAAGTTTATTTTATTTATTTATTTTTGGTACCGGGGATCAAACTCGGGACCTTGCGCTTGCAAGCCAGGCAGTGGCACCACTGAGCTAAATCCCCGGCCCCTAGGAAATTTTTTTTTTTTTTGGTATCGGGGATCGAACTCAGGTCCTTGAGCTAGGAAATTATTTTTTAAGGCTACAATTCTGCTTGTAAAATATCTGGGTTTTTTTTTAGAAATTATAATTTCAGATGCATGAAATATGATGGCCCAATTGAGATTTGGATTAATGAAGACAAAGCATACAAACAACATAAAAAACTGTTTGAACTACAATGTTAAAAGAAATGACATTGTAGAATGATCCTTCTATTTGAGCCATATAAAAATAAGTATATCAAGGGGCAAAGGAATAAAGGAACCAAAGAAAAAGGTTAAGTTGTGTTTGAAGAGTAAGATTATGAAAGGCTTTACTTCACTTCACGGCACATACATTATTTTCTTAATTTCTGTATCAGTCAGACACGTATGTGGAAGTGCTGGCAAGTGAAATGCCATAGCATCTAAAGTCTTATCTCAGATATCCCCCAAACAGTGGGGCTGAAGATGAAAAGCAACTGGAGATGTGCTGATCACTGATAAAGCGGGGCAATGGGTACAGGATAGTTAGCTACTTCTATTTATGGATGAAGTTTTCCATAACAAAACGTCTAAAATACATTTCTCCATCTATGCTAAATAGTACCATTTTACAATCAATAATATTAAGTTTAAAAAATAATACCATGCTCATTATAAAAACAATCCAAATACAGAAAAAGCACTGCACACATTCCAAATCTCTTGCTCATGGTATCAACCACTTTTAACAACTCTGTATAAAGTCATTGTATCTGCAAGAGCAAATTCACTTAGGAAAACTACAGATGCAGCCAGGCATGGTGCCGCAGGCCTGTGATCTCTGCACTCAGGAGGCTGAGGCAGGAAGATCACTGAGTTCAAGGCCAGCCTGGACTACATAGTGAGTTCAAGCCCAGCCTAACCTATGTACTAAGACCCTGTCTCAAAAAACAAGCAAAACAAAGCTATAACAAAAAACTACAGATGCAAAATTGAGGTCAGCCTAGACCAGTGGTGATGAACCTATGGCACAACCCCTGCACCCATCTGTTTGTTATCACTGAGCACTCTAAAAGGTTCGCCATCACTGCCCTAGACCCAAATGTTCCACTCTTTAATTTTTCACCTGATGTACTTTACAATTTGAGAAAGAGGTGGTACTGGGGACTGAACCCAGGACCTTTGCACTGAGCTACATTCACAGCCCTTTTTTTATTTTTTATTTTGAGACAAAGTCCAAGTCACTAAATGGCTGAGACTAGGCTCAAACTCTCTAGCCGTCTGCCTCAGCCTGTCAGAGTGCTGACCCATGCAAGGCATGGGCCACCAAATCCAGTGTCTTACTTTTCTCTTATTGTTGAGCCAAAATACCTGACACCCAAAGTTGAGGAGGAAAGGTTTATTTAGCTCACAGTTTGTAGGGGTTTCAGTCCATAGTTGGCTGGCTCCAAAGCAGGGTGGCAGAGCAGAGGGGCCTCTCAGAGAAGAAGCAGTTCATGGAGGGTAGAAGACAGCAAAAGCAACAAGGGACGCCCACAGCTCTTTCTATCCCTTATATCTTATCTGGGCTACTCAGGGCAGGTAGCACTCACACCCTTAATGTCCTAGAGCCCTTGTTCCTGGCATTACACCATGAGCCAATCCCAGCATCACACACTCTACATCCAGCCACTCTGAAAAAGCCCCACCTATGACAGCATGAGCCCTTGGGGGACAGCTAGACACAAGCCATAACACCCAGCTTCTATAAATCCTTTAAAATATACAAAGAAGCAATCTATCCATTGAGGAGGGTTTGGGGGATGGAGGCATGTTCAGGGTGAATTTAACTTTCACCAAAATGCCCCCACCCAAGAAAATGAATTTATATAATATATGAATAAATACATACTAATTAATCAAGAGAGGCTGGGCAGCTGGTGGGAGCCGCTCTCAGAGCTGGAATAGAGGAGAGGCCCAGGCACCAGAGGAAATGCTTCAGTGCTCTTTTTGTCAGGGGAAGGACAGGGCACATATCCAGGCAATAGTCTCATTTCCTAGCCCAATTCGCCAGTTCATCCCTGGAACACTTGTCAATGTAGGACCAGATGTAACGTGGCTGAGGAGAAAGGTCCTCTAGGAGATGGCTCAGCACCGCCGTGGGGCAGGCGTGAGAGGAATGGAAGTTTCTAGACCTGGACAGATAATACAGTCCTACACCTACAATGACCCAATTTGGAAGAGAAGCTTCTTCCCAAGCCTCCCTTCAGGGACAATCTCTGGACCTGCACTGTCCCGCGAGGCCCTGGACTGTGACACACTGTGAGCACAAAGGCATCTCAGATTTCAAAGACCTAATACAAAAATGAAGAAAGAAATTAAAATGTCTCATTAGTAGTATTCTTTATATTATGTGTTGAAATAATATTTTGTCATGGAACTAATGATAAATTATTGAAATTAATTTCACTGTGGTTTCTTTTACTGTGTAATGTGGATGCTAACACATTTTAATTACATGTGTGGCTCATCTCATGTTTCTATTGAACAGCTCTTATCTGGCACCTGCCCTCTCCTGGCTGCTGCCTCCTCCTTCTCCTCCTCCTCCTCCTGTTCTTCCTCTTCTTCCTCCTCTTCTTTTTCCTCATCCTCTTCTGCTTTTTGTGGTACTGCAGATTAACCCCAGGCTCTTTAAAATTTTGAGGCACGGTCTAAATTGCTAAGTTGCCCAGTCTGGGCTTGAAATCGAGATCCTCCTGCTTCAGCCTCCCAGAGTGCTGAGATTACAGGCCTGTACCACCCCACCATCTTTGGCTGCAGCCTTGACCCCTCACTCATCCTTCCTGGTTGGCCCCAAGCCTGTACCCAGCCCCTTCCTGGTTCAAAGTCTCCCAGATCCTATCCCCGCAGCCTGGAATACTTTCCTCTTGTCCCCTGAGCACTTCCTTCACATCCTTCCCAGTGACTAGGTGTCACTTCCTCCAAGAAGCTTTCTTTTTTTTTGGTACTGGGAATCGAACTCGGGTCCTTGTGCTTGCCCAGCAGGCGGCAAAACCACTGAGCTAAATCCCCGGCCCCTCAGGAAGCTTTCCCTGATATACCCAGATCTCGCCCCCAGACTGGGTAAATCCGATGACACAGTCCCAGAACATCCTCTACCTTCCTCCCTTGCATCTGCCCAAACGGAATCACTTGCATCATTCATCTGTTTCCTCACTAGATGCTGAATTCTAGGAGGATGGCGATGCCTCTGCCTTGTTCCTGGCTTCAGCTTGGGTAGTGCTGGAAGACAGTGGCTGCATGAGTGGATGTGGTGGAACATCTACAGGCCTGGCCTCTCCAGGCAGGCCTCACAATCCTAAGAAAATGCCCTGAGAGGGGAAGATTTCCTCTCCCACAAAACCCTGATCCACCACTGAGAACGTCCTAAGTCTAGGAAGGAGAACAGGAAAGAGGGAAGAAGGTCTTGGCCACATCCTGGGGACTACAACACCAAGGGTCACAGTGTTCCTGAAGAAAAAGAAAACCATGGGCGCCCATGCCCCTGCTGAAGGGTAGGTCACCCTGTGTCAGGGCTTCGACCCCATGAGGCCACAGCTTCCAGGGCCGCCACTCTCACAGGACACTGCGGGCCACAGCCAAGCCTGCTCAGGTCCGGGGAGAGGACGCCTGACAGAAAGCTTTTCTTCTCTGCTCAGCTGGCGCACAGGGCGGGTTTGTCTGAACACTCGCTGCGGGGCCTGGGTGTTTACTTTTTGAGACTCCTGGCTAAAAGGACCTTTCTTTCCAGCAGCTCTTGGTTGACACTGAGCCACGAAATGGGCTCCGCCTGGAACTCCGAGAGTTTGGGGCTTCTCTGGGAATTCCTTGCGGCTCTGGCCTGGGCCTGTCTGCCTGAGGTGAAGGTGACAGAAAGCAGCACACAGAGAGCTCTCCAGAGACCACCAAGGGCGGGCTGACAGGCCAGAGCCCAGCATGTGCTGCCAGTCACGAACACCGCAGGCAGAGAGGCCAAGGAGATGGGGCTGGCACGGGGACATGGGGGGCACCATGCTGTCCGAGGTGGCCTGACACTGGTAACCAAGGCTCAGTCCATCCTCACTCAACAGCAGAGGACATCGATATTTGAACATGTGTGTACGCGTGTGTGCATGTGTGAAGCACCATGTGGATGTGACACACAAGTGTGAACAAAATTCTCATAACACATTCTGTTGAGGAGCTTACATTCTAGCTGTGGGAAAATAAACAAGTAGGTAGTCTGATCGGAAGCTGAGAGAGAAGCAAGCAGGGGAGGACATGGAATGCTGGGGGTGTCACAGTTAAGACAGGCAGTCAGGGGCGCTGTGTGCCCACCACACATGTGATTCCATTTGTAGGAGAGGCCCAGAAAAGGCAGATCTGGAGACAGAAAGGAGACCAGTGGTCACCAGGGCCAGGGGTGGAAATGAGAATTAACTGGAAAAGGGCTGGGGATTTAGCTCAGTGGTTCCAGAACCTGCTGCACAAGCACAAGGTCCCAAGTTCGATCCCCAGTACCAAAAAAAAAAAATTAACTGGAAAAGGACACAGGGATCTTCTTGGGGTGGTGGGGAAGCTCATGATGATAGTTGTACGACTTGGTAAATTTTTTTTGTTGTTTTTTGGTACCGGAGATCAAACTCAGGTCCCTGCGCTTGCGCAACAGGCGGCGAAACCATTGAGCTAAATCCCTGGCAACTTGGTAAATTTTTTAAAGAATCATTGAGTTATACACTTTTTAAAAAAGAAGTATGACTGAGAGGAGGGGTTTAGCTCAGTTTCACATGCACAAGGCCCTGGGCAAGCTTCTCTGAGGGTGAGGCAGCAGGCCAAGAGCATACACTAGAAAAAGTCCTTCAGGAAGGAGGCAGAGCCAATACGAAGGCCCTGCGGCAAGTGGGCAGCAGTGGCCCAGCAAGGAGAACTGTGGGACACAAGGAGAAATAAGGGTTCTCATTTCTCACTTCCAGCACGAGAACTGACCCCTGGGTTCAGCCACATGGAGATTCTTTTTTTTCTCTTTTTTTTTTTTTGAGACAAGGTCTCGCCATGTAGCCCAGGCTGGCCTCTAATTTATGGCGATCCACCTGCCTCAGCCTCCCAACTGCGAGGATTACAGATGTGTGGCACCATGCCCAGCCACTACAGGTCACTTCTGACCTTGGCAAAACCAATCACAGTACAGCAGAGACCAAGAAGGTGGTGCCTCATGAAGAAAACACAGGAGATATCTATAGAAATGCAAAATAAAACGACAAAAAAATTAATTTCACCTAACACATTGGCAGAGGCTAAAAGATCAACAATACCCACAGACACTGAAGTCACAGGGAAACAAGTACACAGTGCACATACATGTGAGCATGTGAACTGGCCCAGACTGCAGCAGACCCTGGCAGTGGGCATCAATATACACTCAGCACACCTGTGCTTTGACTCAGCATTGTACAACCAGGAATTTACCCTAACAATGAAAATGGACAGCCAGGGTTTTAGCTCAGTGGTGCCACCGCCTGCCTCACAAGCACAAGGTCCTGAGTTCAATCCCCAGTACAAAAAAAAAAAGGAATGAAAATGGACAGGAGTGCAGAGGTATCTTTATAAGAATCTGACAAAAAGGCTTGTTAAGAGTAGTATATGGGAAGCTGGGGATTTAGCTCAGTGGTTCTACCGCCTGCCTCCCAAGCACAAGATCCTGATCCCTAGTACCAAAAAAAGAAAAAAAAAAAAAAAGAGTAGTATATGGGGCTGGGGGTGTAGCTCAGTGGCACTGCACCTGCCTTGCAAGTTCAAGGTCCTGAGTTTGATTCCCGGTACTAGAAAAAAAAAAAAGGAATAGTATAAAGTAGAAATGGGCATGGTTAAATTGTCGAGGCAGTCATACAAACAAATCAAAATCACAAAAACTGTAACTGCAGCAATTAAAACTGATCTAGTTTCACAAACACAGAAAAGATTGGGTAGAAAAAAAAGCAAGTTACAAAGCAGTATGCATAATGTGTTTCCATTCTGGCAGGGGGCACAGACATAATCATAGAACATGATTATATGTAAAAAAAGTGAAAAAAACCATACAGAATCTGTAATAAAATATTAATGAGCGTAGTCTGCATAATAGAATTGCAAGTGACTTTAACCTTCTCTTTCCTTTTTTTTGGGGGGGGTGATGTTACTGGGGGTTGAACCAGGGCCTTTAACAGACCTACATCCCCAGGCCTTTTATTTGAGACTGGGCCTTGCTGGGCTCAAGCTGGGCACAAACTTGCGATCCTCCTGCCTGAGCCTGTCAGAAGGCTGTGATTTCAGGTGTGCGCCATGCTCCCGGCCAGCCTTCTCCTTCATGGGAAAGCAGCTCCTGAAGACATCATGGGTGAGGCCCTGGGAGCTAGAGGCCGAGGTCATTTCCCAACTCTGCCAACTGCTCTGCATGGCCTGGGCAGGTGCATAACATTTCTCAGCCCCTTTCCCCACCCTTGGGGACAGCAGTACAATCTCAGAGTACAGAGGAGATGAAATGGGTACATGCACAGTCAGTCCCCAATATATGATGCTAAACTTGAGATTGGTCACTCCATGATGGCATAAGAGTGACAGGCATTCAGTGGTCACCGTGGTTCGAATTATGAATGTGGATCTCTTCCTAGGGTAGAATATGCAGTCCTTCCTCTCTGGAGACCTTGAGCAGGGAGCTGAGACCAGGGCCCAGATCCCAGTGCTGAGCCACGAGACAGCCGCTCCCTGTGCTGGCTGCTGTGCTGCGGGGCTCAGCAGCATGGAGGAGGAAGCACATCTTCACCTGGAATGCTCACTTCTGGTGAGTTTATCAAGACACAGCCCTTAAATGAGGAACATTTCTGACGGACAAAGGGAATTCAGAACAATGTCTGATACATACCAAGCCCTCAGAATATTTCTGTCATCTTTTTATGTTTTGTCTCTTTTTAAATAGGCATGAATAACAATCAGAAAAATACTAATAATACTTTTAATTTTAGAAGTATTGCTTTTTAATTTTTTGTATCTTTCCTTCTGCTTTTTTACTTTTTTTTTTTTTTGAGACAGGGCCTCAATGGATAGTTCAGACTAGCCTTGAACTCAACTATGTAGCCCAGGCTGGCCTTGAATTTTCGGCAATTCTCCTGCCTCAGCTTCCCAAGTGCTGGGATTACAGGTGTGTGCCACCACGCCTAGCTCACTTTTTTACTTTTAATTATAGTAAAATACACATGGCAAAAAATTTTAAATTGCCTTTAAGATCAGAAAACTATTAATATCCAGACATGTGGCACACACCTGTAAACCCAGCTATTCAGGAGAGATGGCAAGTTTGAGTCCAGCCTAGGGAACTTAAAAGACCCTGTCTCAATTTTTTCAATTTTTTAAGTGCTAGGAGTATAGCTCATTGATAAGTACTCTTGGGTTCAATCCCTAGTACCACAAAATAATAACAATAAAAATAATTTTCAATTTCAGGAGCAAACGAACGTCTCTCAAAAGCTAGCATTGTGCGACCTTCCACACTCGTCAGGCTCCGTCCTGTCCTGCGCAGCATGTCCCCCACATGGCACCTCTCACTTCTGTCCCTTGCCCACCTCCCCCTCAGCGTAATGTTTCAAATTTAAATTTTAAATTGTTTCTAGCTGAATAGCAATTTTTAAGATGTTTTCTTTTTTCTCCCTCTGAATCAGGTTCCAAGGTTCGGGAGTTTTATTTATGTTTCAGCTGAAAGGTGGAAAACCGGGGCCGTCTGCCTGGAGCTCAGGCCCTGACTGCTCTCGGGAAGGCAAGTGCTGCGACAAGCTCTGCACCTAAGAGTCTCAAACAAGCAGCGGGCTGTTCACTTCCTTTTCTTCCATCTGGGAGACATACGAGAGGGACAGAAAAGAGCCACACGTAGGACCCAGGTGAGGTGAGGCAGGGAGGCTTCCCAAGCCATTTCCAGGTGCTGTGGACGCAGCAGGGCTGAGCAACCACACACGGGAGGGCGACAGCCAGGCTTCCCCCAGGGCCCGCAGGAAGCTTCAGAAGAACTTGTGGGTGTGGGTGGAGCTGGAGAGTCCATAGAGAACTCACAGTGTTGGCACAAGACACAGACACAGAGCCAGGTGTGGGGCGCACACCTGAACCCCAGCACTCAGAGGCTGAGGCAGGAACACAGCCTGGAGTCTGAGCCCAGCGTGGACTACACAGTGAGTTCAAGGCAGCCCAAACTACATAGCGAGACCTTATCTCAGAAAAAAAAATATAGACAGATCTGCGGGACTGTGTGCACACGTGGTGTGTACTCGTGAGTGTGTACACACAGGCACAGACAGAAAGTCTGCCAGAAGAAACGAAGGCTGATGAAGCGAGGCTGCTCTGAAGAAGGGCTCTGTTCCACCTGATGTAGCCACTCCCTCCAACCAAAGCAGCGAGAATGTATAGAACCCAGCAGGGGAAAAAATATAACCCAGTCCCCATCCCAAACAACTCCAGACTGATTCTAGGGATAAATATTTTTTTAAAAAAATAGGACTGGGGATGTAGCTCAGTGGTGCCACCACCTGCCTGGCAAGCCCAAGGTCCTGAGTTCAATCCCCAGTACCAAAAAAAAAAGTAAAATCATTTTTGGGTGCAAAACCAAGCAAGTGAAAATGTGATGAGGATCACAGTCTCAAAGGATCTTCCATAAATTATTTTTGTTTATTTTGTTTGGTTTTTTGAGACAAGGTCATGCTATGCAGTTCAGACAGGCCTTGAACTCAATATGTATGCATCCTAGGCCAACTTTAAATGCACTGCAATCCTCCTGCCTCAGCCTCCCAAGTGCTGAGATTACAGGCTTGTGCCACCATGCCCAGAGGAAATGTTCTATATCTTGACCCAAGTAGGGAATTACACAGATGTGAACATACGCACACATTCACTGAGTTGCCACACTTACAATTTACTCACTTCACCTTGAAAGAAAAAAATTTGAAATCCAGGCATAGTGACACACACCTGTCATCCCAGCACTCAAGAGGCTGAGGCGGGAGGATCATGGCAAATTCACAGCCAGCCTGGGCTACATAATGAGTTCAAGACCAGCCTAGACTACCAAGCAAGACCCCGTCTCAAAAACACAATCCAAAACTTTAAATGGAGGAGAGATCTAAAACAAGTTTAAAGCAAGAATGTTTCCATTATTAAACAAAAAAGGACAAAAATAAATGCACTGTACTTTCAACTTGAAAAGCTATAGGTGAATGAGTGAATAAATAAGTAAATACAAACAGGGCCGGGGATTTAGCTCAGCGGTCCCGGCACCTGCCTCAAAAGCTCAAGGACCGGAGTTCGATCTCTGGTACCCCAAAAAACCAAAACCAAAAAACAAAAAAATTTAGGGTAAATAGTAGAAAAAGTTAAAAACAGAAATTACTATTAGAAAATATGGCATAATTCACAAATCCAACAAGCTGTTCTATAAAAAGTAAATTAAGGGGCTGGGGATGTAGCTTAGTAGCATCGCAACTTCCTTACAAGCGCAAGGAGTCCAGTCCCCGGTATCAAAACAAAAAGAAAGGTAAATTAAAATCCAAAGGTTTGAATGAAACTGCTTAAACTAGTCAGGGAAAAAAGTTGAGTAAAAAAATCCACATAAATGCCAAAAATTTTAAGACAGAAAAGTTATACAAATTTCAAAAAATAAGAATAGTATTTGAAATTCTTATACTAATACATGTGAAAATCTCAAGAAGTGATCTCAGGAAAATAATGAATAAAATTGACTCAGGACAAATCAGGAAAGTTGAACAAACCAATAATTAGGAGGAAAAAAACTAAAAAAGTCATCAAAGAATTATTTCAAAGGAAGATGCCAGACCTCGTTGGTTTTATGGTTGAGCTCTTCCTGCACTCATGGAACAGATAATTCCCATGTTATAGAGTACATCCCTGAAGCTGGAAAGTGCTTCAATTTATTTTACAAAATTAGCTTTGCTTTGGTTCCAAAGCTGACAAAAATAGAGCAAAACTACAATCAAATCTCCCTGATGAATACAAATGAAAAACTCTCAAATTAAATACTGATAAATGATTCCAACAGAAATTCCAAGGGGGTGGATATATATATATATGTTTTTTGTTTTGGAGACAGGGTCTCACTGTATAGTCCAGGCTGGCCTTGAACTCAGTGACCCTCCTGCCTCAGCCTCTAGTGCTGGGATTATAGGCACGCACCACCATACCCAACTCAAGGAATAATTTACCTTGAGCAATGAGGTATATTTTAGAAATTCTAAGACTGTTACTATCAGGAAATTAATTTAACAAATTAAAAAAGAAAAACCATGTAATTATCCTATCAGCTGCCTTTAAACAGTTCTAAGCAATTTTAAGACATCTGATAAAAATTCAACACCCTTTTTGATTAAACACACACACACACACACACACACACACACACACACAGAGCAACACCTAATAAAGCAAAAAGAAAGGTTTCTAACGCCCAATCTTACACCTAAAGACAGTGAGTAGATGCTGTGCCTGCCTGGCAGGCACAAGGTCCTGAGTTCAATCTCCGGTACCCGCCCCCCAAAAAAAAGACAGTGAGTAGAGGTACTGCAACGACTTCACCAGAACAGAAAGTTGTATTCAAAGCACCTAACAAGACAAAGAATTATCTCCTAAAATGAGCAAAATTACCAGTTTCAGAACACACATAAATGTCTACCAAGAAAGCCCAAAAGAAATTATTGAAGCCTGTATTAATATACCGTAGGCTGGGCTGGGGATGTAGCTCAATGATACCGCACCTGCCTGGCAAGCACAAGGTCCTGAGTTTGAACCCTGGTACCGCAGAAAAAAAAAAAATACCATAGGCTGACTGATTATTCAAGAAAATGCAGAAATTAATAGCCATCTACCAACAATAAAGAATTAGGAGATCTAATAGGGAAAGAGCCCATTAAAAATAATTTCAATACTTTCTAAAATTACAATAGAGTCTAAGGCCAGGGTGCGGCTGAGTGGTGGAGTGTTTGCTTATCTGGGGCAAGGCCCTGGGTTCAGTCCCCAGCACGAGGAAAAATAAAAAAGGGCAGGGCCAGGGATTTAGCTTACTGGTTCCACTGCCTGCCTCGCAAGCACAAGGTTCTGAGTTCAATCCCCGATACCAAAAAAATAAAAAATAATAAAGGCTATCTAAAGATAAACTTCAAATGTATTTGAATGGATTTCGAGACATTCCATGTTCCTGAATAGAAAGATTCAGTAAGGAAATTCTTCAATAAATTAATTTTACATATGACAGGATTCCAATAAAATCTCAGGGGATGGGAAAGGATGGGGGTAGAAAGGCTACAAAAATAATGTAAATAATATAATGATGCCATAGATGTAAAGAAAAGAGCCAAGAAGATTTTAACAAAGGAGAAACTTGAACTGCCAAATATTAAAACATAATTTTGTAACAGTTAAGCTATGGTGATTCAGAAAGGCTAACCAGTCCCCTAACCAGCAGCTATAAACAAAATACGTTGAACAAGGCAACACAACTCATAGGGGATGAAAGATGAATTATTCGGTAAGTCGTGCTAAAGCCGCAGTCAATTACTAAGGAAGAAATTAAATCTTTAATCACACTGTGCAAAAAATTACACTTGGTTGAAGAATTAAATCTGAAAAATAAAATCATAAAGAACTAGGAAAAAATAAAAGTGATTACACACCAGGATTTCAGAATGGAATATTTTCCAAAACATAAAAGACAAGGTTGAAAATATAAAGGGGACAGTCAGCCTACAAAAAAGTTTAAAGCGTCTCCTTGGACAAAAGAATTTTTTAAAACCTACAAAGTTAACCATCTACCAGTCCAATTATTTAAATACAGGATGACCAACAATTATATATTTTTTCATTCATTTTTATAACAGGAAATATACAAATGACAATTTTATCAAATTGATTTAACACAAGAATCGACTGGTTGAAATGACGCCTGCCCGAGTAATGCTCGGGGCAAACTGTTCAGCGGTTAAAATGCAATTGAAAAACTGGAAAAACAAAATTTACAAATTATAAGACAAAGAATAATACCCTTCACATATAAAAAGCTCTTTCAAAGCCAAACAAGAGAAATGCACACTGGAATATAAAAGTGAGCAAAGGACACGAAGAGGGCAATAAACACATTTCTAAAACACTCAGCACCCTTCAAGGAACCCTGGCGTAGAAGCGGTGTGGAAAAGGGCTTCAGAGATGGAGCAGCTGCATGCAGGAAGGGACCGAGAGAGGAAACCGGCTGCGCACAAACGCGTGGCGTCTGTGAGCCCGCCGCAACTGAGTGTGCACGGAGTAGGGCACAGGATAACGAACCTGTGCTAATAGTGCAGGGTGTGATAAGGTAACTACGTAAAAACTGTCCCTTGTGCCATGACGTGTGCTGAAGAATCCAGGATAAAATGTAGGGACAGCTAGAATTTTCTTTGAAATAATCTACCCAAAAAGGAACGATCAGGCAAGTCTGGCGTAATGTTAATAATTATCAAATAGGCAAAAATATGAATTTTTTAAATAAATAATATCCAATGCATACCAAGGTATGGTAGGAACCTGCCGTTTCAGACCCTGCTGTTGAGGGGGTGAATTGGTAGAACTTCCTCCAGGATAATCTGGCAACACATGTCAAAAATTTTGAAAAATGTTCAAGCCTGGCCAAGTTTATGTTTGATAATTTATCCCAAGTAAACTTTTGGCAACAAGCGAAAATTTATAAATTTTTAAGTTTACCGTGGCTGTATTTATGACTGTCAAATACTGAAAACTACTCAAATGTTCCACATTAAGTTTTCACACAGCTATATAATAGATACTCATCAAAAATTGAACTTTAGGGCTGGGGATTTAGCTCAATGGTTTCGCCGCCTGCTGCGCAAGCGCAAGAACCCAAGTTCAATCCCCAGTACCAAAAAAAAATTGAACTTTAGGGCCTGGGATTTAGCTTAATGGCAACACGCCTGCCTTGCAAGTGTAAGGTAGTGAGTTTGGTCCCGGTGGGAAGTGAGGGGGATACTGAACTTTAAACCAGGTGTGGTGGCACATGCCTGTAATCCCAGCACTTGGGAGGCCTAGGTTAAGAGGATCACCATGAGTTCAAGGCCAGCCTAGGCTATATAGCAAGACCCTGTAACAAAAGACCAAAAATTGGACTTCAGAAGGATAATTTAAAATATGTTGATACATTTTTATAAAGCAGTAGCCCTGGAAATCAGTAGCAGTTCCTCAAAAAATCAAAACTTAGAAGCCAAGAATGGTAGCACAGGCCTATAACCCCAGCACTTGGGAGGCTGAGGTGGGAGGATTGCCATGAGTTCAAAGCCAACCTGGGCTACAATGAGTTCAAGGCCAGCCTCAGCTGCATAGTGAGACCATGTCTCAAAAAAAATAAAATAAAATAAAATAAAATAAGGGCTGGGGATATAGCTCAGTGGCAGAGTACCCAGCATGCATAAGACCTTGGGTTTCAGCACTTCAACCAATCAATCAGTCAACAAATAAATGCACACCTGCTCCAGCAGTCTACTTCTGAGTAGCCAAAAGAATTGAAACCAAAGTCTCAAAGGGACATTTGCACCAATGTTTATGACATTATTCACAACAGTCAAAAGGTATAAGCCACATGAATGTCCAGGGAAGATGAATAAACAAAATGTGGGCGGGTCCTGCAGTGGAATATTATTCAGCCCTGGGCTGGAGACGTAGTTTAGTGGTGCTGCCGCCTGCCTCACAAGCACAAGGTCCTAAGTTCGATCCCCAGTACCAAAAATATATATATACACTACTCAGCCTTTAGAAAGAAAGAAAATCCCAGCATAAAACACAACATGAAGAAGCCTTGGGCACATTATGCTGAGTGAAACAAGGCAGTCAGAGAAAAGCAAATACTTTAGACTTCCACTTACACGAGCCACACAGAGCACAAACTGACAGGGACAGATGCAGGATGGTTTTCAGGGCCTGGGAGGAGAGGCAGATACAGAGTTGTTTAATGGGGACAAATTTTGTAAGATGAAAAGAATTCTGGGAATGAGTGGGGTGGTGGCTACACAACAAGGTAAATGTGCTTAATGCCATTGAACTATAAGTGAAAATGGTTAAGATGGAAGATTTTATGTTATGTGTATCTTATCACAATTAAAAATAAAGATATGTTAAGATATTTTAAAGAGAAAAAGGCATATTGCAAAATAATATGTTCATGTATGACCTCAATTTTGCTTTGTTTCACTGATGTCATAAATACAGAAATGCCTTGGTTCATGAGTACCTCTGTTCAAGAACAATTTGGTACACAAACAGAAGCATTCGGCAAAATTTTGCTTCCTTTCACAAACTCAGCATAAGGTGAGGAACAAGACCACAGCCATCTTCCCTGCATGTTCATGAACACGGCCATTTTCTCCAGAATAGTGGAACAAATTAAGTTCATGAACCAAAGTACCACTGTATTAATATGTCTGTACAAAGGAATAAAAGCTCAAAAGGATTTGCAAATAAAAATGTCAACAGGAATTATATTTATATGCTAGATTGAAAGGCGAATTTTTTCTTTGTGCGTTTATGCTTTTCTGTAATTTCCAATTTTTCTACAGTTACTTTTTTTTTTGAGACAGGGTCTCACTATGTAGTTCATGCTGCACTTGAATTTGCAGTGATCCTCCTGCCTCAGCCTTCTAAGTGCTGGGACTGCAAGCATGTGCTACTATGCCTGGCTTTCTACAATTTTTTTTTTTTTTTTTGGTACCAGAGATCAAACTCAAGACCTTCTGCTTGGGAGACAGGCGGAGGAACTACTGAGCTAAATCCCCAGCTCTACAATTACTTTTTGTTTGTTTATGTTTTGGTACCAGGGCTCGAACTCAGGACCTTGCGCTTGTGGGGCAGGCGGTGGCACCATTGAGCTAAATCCCCAGCACGAAGCAGTAACACTTGGATCTTAATGGATCCTTTTTTTCTTCTCTTTTCTTTTTTTCTTCTCTTTTCTTTTTTTCTCGGTACTAGGGATTGAACTCAGGGCCTTGCACATGTGAGGCAGGAAAGCACAGCGCCACTGAGCTAAATCCCCAGCTCTACAATTAGTTTTATAATCAAAAGCTTAAGAGGGCCAGGGATTTTAGCTCAGTGGCACCGGACCTGCCTTGCAAGCTCAAGGTCCTGAGTTTGATCCCCGGTAGCCAAAAAAACCTGAAGTCTGTTGGGGCTGGAGATGGGGCTTTGTGGCAGAGCACTTGCCTGGCACAGATGAGGGCCTGCGTTTGTGCCAGCACCACAATCTAAAGTAAAGTAGGTTTGGTGATTGGACAAACAAAAAAGGCAAGAAAAGGCCACTCATTTTGGCTCTGCATCCTGATGTGTGAATGTCCAAAAATATATATTTCTAAGTATCATAAATACGATCTGATGAACGAAGCACAAAAAGCAGGTTAGGGTTTGGGAAAATAAAGACCAACTCAGAAGACCAAGCACTGTACCGGAGGGTGTTTTCCCTGCAGGATCAAACGAGGCCCAAAAGGAAAAGGCTGGCAAAGGCCCAGAAAGCACGGGTCAGGAGCAGAAAGGAAAGACTTGGAACAACGCAGGCTCCCACCCCGCCTGCCTGCGGCCAGCCCCACCGTGGGAAACCGCGCTGGGGACGAGCACGCGCGCACAGCCTGTCTGACAGCAGTGGCAGTGCAATCCGGTGGAGACAGACAGCTTAGCTCAGCACACCACCGTCTCCGCAGTCCTAAAGGGAGGGGAGGCGGGGAGCAGCCCTGCCCCAGTCCTGTCTCCCCTACCTCGCTGTGACGGCCTCGGTGGCCGCGAGTCGCCCTCTGCCGTCCTGTGCCCGCAGCCCGGGCACCCGAGGGCACAGCTCGCGGTGGCATCCGGGCTCCCGCCGGCCCGCACCCCATACGTACTTTTGCCCCCATTGTTCTTCAAGACGTTGGAGAGGTTGACGGAGGCCGTGCCTAGCAGTTCATTCCTCAAGGTATGACAGCTCCAGACCTTCAAATCTAAATGACTCTGGGCCGTGACATTCCTGGAAAACAAGTACCTGATTCAACACCTCCCAGCAGAGGTGTCACGGGGTACAGTGCAACTACCCTGCTGACATCGTGGGGCAGCCAAATAGGTAGATCCGCATGGGCCCTGACCCCCAGCGCTGACTTTGCAACCCCCGCCTAATGACTGCTCTGTGAGCTCAGGGAGGCAACTGGGACCACAGGAAACCTGGGGCGGTCCCGTCCCTCCTTTCCTTCTCCCCTGGACCCCCGGATGCGACTTCTCTTACAAGATGATGATCTCATTCCACAGCAGCTCCGAGCTCCCGATGCGCTTGCCCGTCTTCTTGGTCTCACTGGGGAGCCCGTCCACCGCCACCTCCACATAGGAGTTGATCCGGGGCTGCCGGTTGTGCACCTTGGGCTTTGCTGACACCACTGGGCCGGCAAGGGAGAAAAAGTAGATGAGTCAAGGACTCCCAGGTGCCCCCCTGTGGCAGATGTTCTGGCTCTTTTGGGCTGGGTGTGTGGGGGGGGGTGTGTCTTGCCTTGATTCTCAAAAAAACATTTAAAGAAATATATTTTCCAAAATGAGGGAGAAGAGAAAAAAAATCACTCCTAACCTGAAACCATAACTATCATTACGGAGAGCCAGGCAAAGTATCACATGCCTGTAATCCTAGTATTCAGTAGGCTGAGGCAGGAGGATCACCACGAGTTAGAGGCCAGCCTGAACTACACAGTGAGACCCCATCTCAAAAAACAAACAGGAGCTGGAGATTTAGCTCAGTGGTTCTGCCGCCTGCCTCCCAAGCGCAAGGTCCTATGTTCCATCCCCGGTACCAAAAAAAAAAAAAAAAATATCATTATGTTAATTATCATTACCAATTTATTATTGGCAAATCTTCCAGACATTTGTTTTCTTTTTTTTTGGTACCGGGGATCAAACTCAGGTCCTTGCGCTTGCACAGCAGGCAGCTAAATCCCTGGCCCCAGACATTTGTTTTATTTCCCTAATTCTTTAAAATTTGTCCTCTCAATCTTTTCTCTTCTTTTTTGGTACCAGGGATCGAACTCGGGTCCTTGGCGCTTGTGCAGCAGGCAGCGAAACCACTGAGCTAAATCCCTGGCCCTCAAACTCACATCTTTGCGCTATGAGGCAGGCAGCAGAACCACTGAGTTAAATCTCCGGCCCAATCTTTCCTTTTTTTCTTTTTCAATGCCAAGAATCAAAATCAGGGCCTCTCACATTTTTCCCTGACCTACAGTCCTAGCTCCACAAAATCAATTTTAAATGGCTGTGATATAAGCCTATTATAAGGTATATTAACTATTTTTCATTGCTGAAAAGATTTGCAACTTTTTTGTTCAAGGAAAATTACCACAAACGTATATATTTGTATGCATTGCTGAGTAGTACCTTAAAGGACATGAAAAATGTTTTCCACAAGAAGTAAAACAATGACACATCCCATCAGTGCTATGGAAATATTTCCAATTCCTCCAAACATCAGGGTGCTGAGTTCTATGTTCTTTCACTCTTCACAAATCATTTGGACTTTCTAAATAGTTTAAAGATAACAGCTAGAGGGCTGGGGATTTAGCTCAGTGGTTCCGCTGTCTGCCTCAAAAGCCCAAGGTCCCAAGTTCAATCCCTGGTACCAAAAAAAAAGAGATAACAGCTAATATTGAATGAGCCTGTGTGACAGATGCTGTGCTATGCACGCATTCACTGAGTCTTCATAACAGCTGACTCCACACGGGCTCTGGGCTCTCCGGGACTGTGCTTATCTGTTCTCCTGATGTTCTTCACTCACTACTGAGGCTGAGTACTCTGCCCAGCCTGCCAGTCGTCCACACTTCCTCTTATGTTCATAGCCCTCATGTGCCAGCACTTCCCATGTCCAGCTGGTGCCAGCGAGTGCACAGCCACATAAGTGCCATGCCCAAGGACATGGGTCTTGTAGCACACATAACTCGGGCTGGAAACAGCAGGTCACCAGAAGCAAGCCCACGCAGGTGTCTTCCAACCTGTGCCCCAAATCAGAGGACAGAACTGATACTCCTCACCTATGGTGACAAGTCTGTCCCCACCCGAGCATCCCTCTATTGAGTGTTAGCAAATCTCCTCCCAGACACTTCTGAGAAGTGACAGTCCCATAGGGCCCACAACTTGGCAAAGGTCAGCTCCACTTCCAGGTTGTTTTTAGCAGTAACTGTTCACCAGGCCCAAAAGGAACAGAAAGGAGGAAGTTTAAAAAACAAAAACCAAAAAACAGTGTGGCTGAGATTACAAAGCAAAAGGGGTGGCACAGGAATACAGGTTTGCCAGGCTGAGCAGGACCCAGGGCAGAATGCAGTGTTTCAGAGACTGAGGTCGACTGGTACCACCTAGTGGTGGGAGCGTAGCTCTGCATGCCTTTAACTCAAAACACGGCCTCCACACGATTAGTGTTCCGGGCTTTGGAGCTTGACAATCTCTTTAAAATCAACAAGTTTAATCCCTTTATTTTACCTAGCCACAGTAGTGCTCTCAAGAGGCTGAGGCAGGAAGATTTCTGTGAGTTAGAGGTCAGCCTGGGCTACAGAGTGAGTTCAAGACTGACCTGAACTACATACCAAGACCCTGTCTTAAAAAAAAAAAATTCACAATTGTGCCAAGAGTCAGGGAGGTACAACTTATCCAAAATCATGGAGTTGTTCAGAGGTGGGGCTCAGACTAGAACCAAGTCTCCCAGCTCCCAGGAAAACTCAACCCTACCACAATCGACCCATCCATTTTGTCTATCTATCTATCTTTCTTTCTTTCTTTTTTTGGTACCAGGGATCGAACTCAAGACCTTGGGCTTTCGAGGCAGGTGGCTGAACCACTGAGCTAAACCCCTGGCTGGCTGGCTTGCTTTCTCTCTCTCTCTCTCTCTCTCTCTCTCTCTCTCTCTCTCTCTCTCTCTCTTTCATCCTCCAGCCTTTTCCTCTGTATTTTCTTTTTACTTTTAAAAAATACTGACATAATTTCAGACTTGTACAAAACATGCAAGAATAATACAAAAAATTCCTCTATAGTACCCTTCAGTGCATCACCCCAATATTAATTTTGTGTTGCATTTGCCAGACAAATGTTCTACCACTGAGCTGTGCCTCTAGCCCAGAAAGCAATCTTTTAGCAATCACACTGCTAAAAATCTTACAATAGGAGCTGGAGTAGAACTCAGTGCCACTGGTAAAAGCCCTAGGTTCCACCCCCAGCATGCAAAAACAAAATAAAATAGAGTCTGACAACACCCTGTTTTGACAAAGGTAGTGAAATTGGCATTTTCATATATTGCTGTAAGAGTATTCCTTCCATTATTGTAACAGTAATCCCAGCACTCAGGAGGCTGAGGCAAAAGGATCACCACAAGTTCGAGGCCAGCCTAGGCTACACAGTGAGCTCAAGGCCAGCCTGAACTACATAAGACCCTGTCTCAAAAAACAAAAGGAAGGGCTGGGCATTTAGTTCAGTGGTGCTACCACTTGCCTTGCAAGCAGAAGGTCCCAAATTCGATCCCCGCTACAAAAAAAAGCAAAAGCAAACAATGGCCCAGGGATTTAGCTCAATGGTTCTGCCACCTGCCCTGAAAGCACAAGGACCCGAATTCGATCCCTAGTACCACAAAAAAAACCCAACAACAACCAAAAGAGTATGCCTGGGGCCAGGGATGTGGCTCAGTGATGCTGTGCCTGCCTGGCAAGCACAAGGTCCTGAGTGTGATCACTGGTAATGGGAAAAAAACCCTCTTAAAAGAGTATTCCTGAGAGTGAAGCATCGCAGAGGAAACGGGAGTAACCTGTGGGTGCAGTCACCACCATGAGCCTCCTCAACAAGCCCAAGAGTGAGATGACCCCAGAGGAGCTGCAAAAGCAGGAGGAGGAGGAATTTAACACAGGTCCACTCTCTGTGCTGACCCAGTCAGTCAAGAACACCACCCAGGTGCTCATCAACTGCCACAACAACAAGAAACTCCTGGGCCGTGTGAAGGTCTTTGACAGGCACTGCAACATGGTGCTGGAGAACGTGAAGGAGATGTGGACTGAGGTCCCCAAGAGTGGCAAGGGCAAGAAGAAGTCCAAGCCAGTCAACAAGGACCGCTACATCTTCAAGATGTTCTTGTGGGGGGACTCAGTCATCATGGTGCTGTGGAACCCGCTCATCGCTGGCAAGTATGGGGCCTCTGCCCTGCTCTCAGGACCTCCTCCCGCCCTCCGAAGTCCTGTCCTTTGTGATGTAGTGATAATAAAGTGCTGCATTGTTTTGTTTTGTTTTGTTTTTAAAAAAAAAAAAAAAAAAGAGTATTCCTTCCAAGGAAGCAATCTGATCTCAAAATTACAAAAGCTCTTCCTTTCCCTTGGATGCCATTAGAGCTTGGATTTGAAATGTCCTCAAAACTCTTGTGCTAAAGTCTGGTTGCCAGGTGCGGGGACCTAGGGGACTAAATCTGGTCCCCAGCCCCTTCTTCTCTGGCTCTTTTCCTTTTTGTCCACTTCCCAGGTCCCAAGAGGTGAGCAGCTTTCCCCTGGCGTGAGCCCCCACCTCAGTGTTCCTGAGTCACCATGGGCCTGACAGCAAAGGAGCCGTGGACTGAAACCCTGAAACCATGAGCCAAAGCAAACAGTTCCTCCTCTAAGCTGTTTTTCTCAGGTATTTGGTCACAGCCATAAAAAACTGATTACAAGTGTGTCTTGGAAGGGTCACCAAAAAAACTGATGATCCTGGCTTCCTCCAAGTAGGGTAACTGAAGGGCCGGAAGAAAGTAATGTACATGAACAACATTTGCATTTCTAAAATGCTCCTGAGGGCTGGGGTTGTGGCTCAGTGGCACAGCACTTGCCTAGCAGAAGCAAGGCCCTGGGTTCAATCCTCAGCACCTCAAAAAAATAATAACAATTAAAAACACTAATGAGGAAAAGCATGGAGAGACACAGCTTTGTGTCTGCATGACCATGCCGAGGGGCCTGAGCCCACACCTAGGGCCGCTCCCCGCCCAAGCATCTGCCAGTCCTGGGACTCCTACAGACCTGCGGCCACCAGACCAGCATTTTCATCCTGGCAGAATCTGCTCAGGCCCCACTGTGTACAGACACTGACAGAAACAAGCCCAGGCTTGGTGGCACGTGCCTGTGACCGTGCACTCACAAGGGCTGGGAAGGGGACGGATGAGAGGAAGTCGGGATGAACTTGGCTGCAGATCCACAGATCAGGTCAGAAAGGCCTCGCTGAAGCTGGGGACTTTCGAGTAAAGACATAGGGAAGTAAAGAGGCAAAGTGAAAGCCTTCCACTCCGAGGGTCAGCAAGTGCAAAGGCCTGGAGGCAGACAGACACCTGCCCACTGTGCTGGGTGAGGAGCCTCAAGGACTGTGGCTGGACCTGAGGAGCAGCTTGGTGTGTGGGGTCCTCAGCTTCTACTCTGAAGGAGATGCAGAGCCACTGCGGGGTCTGAGCAGGGGGGTGGTAAGATCCATGTCATATTTTAACAAGTCACCAGCTACTGTGTGACCAACAGCTTGAAGGACAGCAAAGGGTGGAAGCTAGGGGACAGGGCAGGAGGTGACAGCCTTAATCCGGTGGGGATGATGGCAGCTTGGCCCGGGCTGGGACAGCAGGGGTGGTGGGAAGTGCTCAGTGCTGGATGTGTTTGGAAGACAGAATGGACCAAAGGTGCTGATGGTTGAACACAGGGTATGAGAAAGAAAACTCAGGCACTCGGCTTTGGTTTTAAATCTAAACATGCAAGCAGAGGCGTCAGGTTGGCCACTGGACACAGAGATCTGCAGTTCCGAAGAAAGACCCCAGCTGAAGACAGCGATCTGGGAGTGACCCACATTGGTGGCACTGGAAGCCTCGAGGCTGAGTGAGGTCACCAGCAAGGTGAGTATAGACAGAGAACCACCCTGGGACGTGAAGGAATCACCATTTCAAATATTTTAGCCAAAAGTTCCTTTTTTCCTAGCTCCTTCAAGTGACTTTTCTTCTTTTCCAAGAATTCCAGCTATAACATGATAATCCTATGACAATGAGGTCACACACACAAGCTACTTCAGAAAGCGTGGTTCTGCAGACCCAGGTGTGGAATAGGGCTCCACCTCTGCCCTGCTGGGCTGGACACCCAATGACATGCATTTGACACGGTGCCACTCACCTTTCAGGGTAAGCTGAGACTTCTCAAAAGGGAGGGCCACACCTGCCCGGCTGGAGCTGGCAGATGCCATGTCATCACCATGAAACTGCAAGATAAGCAGAGAAAAGGGTTGAGCCTATCTGAAGACACCTGTCAGTACTTGGAAGGCCGAGGCAGGAGTATCTCCATGAGTTTGAGGCCAGCGTGGGTGACATAGTGAGTTCAAGACCACCCTGGACTACATAGTGAGACCCTATTTCAAAAAAAAAAAAAAAATAGATTGAGCTCAATTTATATTCAAGTTTAAAGAGATAGAGGCAAGAAAATATGAACGTCCGAGTAACTGTGTCCATGCTACTTCCTGTTTTCCATCTGTCTGTTGATGACTGTTGCACCTGGAGAGGTCTTAGGTAACCTGGAAGCCCACAGGACGGTTAACAGCAAAGCCAGGAGGAAGAGTCTAACAGAACATTTCCACAATGAAAGTCAGAGCTTCACAATAAAAGATGACTCATGTGATTTTTTAAATGGGCAAATGATCCCAATAGACATCTCTCAAAGAAGATATCCAAAGGGCTAAGAAGCCCATGGAGAGTTGCTCAACATCATCAGCCTTCAGGTGTCCTTGTCACCCCATCTTAGCCAGAAGCAGAAGTTTAACTGGCACTGTGGATGGGTCTCTTCCTCGGATATGATTTTGGGCCACCGTCATTTGTCATTTGGAAAATACTGGTTCACTGAGCTATGCAGATCTCCCAGTGTTGACATCTCATTACACAATACCCAAAACACACATTTGTGAGTGCCTCCACCCACTGGGAATCTGTCGAGCTCTTGGCAGTGGAGACAAGTGTGCCAAAATCCTCATTTTCACCCGAGAGCTCCTACTTCGTCACTGGCGAAAAATACTGTCGGCTATTTCCCTTGAAATGTCAGGCTTGCTTCATTCATTTGGAAAAAAAAATCTGCCAAATACCCAAATCTAGCAAGTTTAGTTTGTCTCTGAGTTGCTTTCCAAAATGAAAATGGTAATTCATGAAAATGCAGCGAATTTAGCTCTCAATTCAAAGAACAGCCAATGTGCTGGTCCTCCACACACCTTCCTCTGACCGAACGCAGTAACGCAAGCCCTGCTCCCATTTCAGCGCAGAAGGGGAGAGAGCCGTGTGCAGGGTCGGGGCTGGGTCAGATCAACAGACTGCTTCGAGGACTTCGCTTCTGTAAGTCACAGCGATTAACCTCTAGTTCTCCTAAAACTGGAAGTTCCTTAAATACTGAATGAGTTGCCCTTACACATTATTGGCTTCAGGATATCTCAAACCTATGAGCACATATGACCCTTAATCATCTTAAAACTTATTTTTATGTTTTCACTTTTATGAGTACAGCTTTGCAGTACACAAGGATCCATCGCATCCCTCAAGGGGAGGGGGTACGCGTTCAGAACACACTTCGCTTCTTTTTCCGTGCCCCCCTTCACCCTCTCCTCCCCACATCTCTTGGTCGCTGTCCCTTTTGCAAAAGCTCTCCCCATTTCCTGTGATCTGCCTTTTATTTTGCTCTTTACCTCAAGGCCTTTTTCTTGGTACCGGGGATCGAACTCGGGTCCTTGCGCCTCCGAAGCAGGTGGCAGAACCACTGAGCTAAATCCCCGGTTCCCTCAAGGCCATTCTTAAGTGAATCTGGCTTTTCTCTTTTCAGCTAGCTGAGTTCATCATCCACGCAGGAGCCGAGTGATCCACTGCTAAGAGTCGCAGAGCAGGGCACTTCCCCGCCAAAACCACCCACCACACCAGAACTCCGAGGGGGTCAGGTCGGAAGGTTGGACGGAGGGGGCCGACCCAGCGCCAACAGCACAGCCGGCCTGGGGCAGAAGGCAATGGCGACAGCACACCTGGGCTTGTGCTGTGGCACCAACAGTTTTACTCACCTCTCCTTTTACACCACTGGTGCAAATGTGAGCACAGGGACAAGACAAGTGAGTGGAGATGTGATGAAAAGAGCCATAACCGCCCCAAAGCGGGAGAGAATCTCAAGGGCCTCCTGCTGTTTGAGGACCACACTTGAAAACTGCTGCTAGAAAACACTGTAAAATTCCAGTTACATTCAACAGCCTTAATCACTTCTTTCAATCTATTTGTTTCTGATCTCGCCTCCTACTTTTTTTTTTTTTTTTGGTACCAGGGATTGAACTCGGGTCCTTTGCCTCCTGATCTCCATGTTAAAGAGTTTTTCAGCCCTAAAAAGTAGTTACTAACGCACTACATTACTCCAAGAAATAAGACACCTTTATATGAAAATTAAATGTTGCTACAGCTAAGTGACAGTGATTCTGACACTTTCCCTAGCTAAAGTCAAACAATTTTATGTTTCAAGATTTTTAGCGAAACAAAACAAAGGCTGGGCACATAGCTCAGTGGCAGAGCACTTACCTGACACGTTCGACACCCTGGGCTTGATCCTCAGCAGCCCCCTCCCACAAAAAAGCCTTCTTACTGTATATTCAGTTTCCAAAACAGCTGCAAGTGTCTCATTTTTAAGCTGGATTAGTTTGTTCCTTTGTTTTTCTGTGTTAGGAATCAAACCCAGGACCTCAGCCAAGCTAGGTAAGTGTGCTACCACTGAGCCACACCCGCAGTAGACTTTTGTTTTTGTTTTTTCTGAGACAGGGTTTTGCTTTTGTAGTGTTGGCTGGCCCCAAACTCACTGTGTAGCCCAGGCTGGCCTCAAACTTGCAGCAATCCTGCTTCAGCCTCCCGAATACTGGGATTACAGGTGTTCGCCACCACGGCCTAGTCTTTAGTAGACATTTTCCTTCCACTGAAGACCTCTGAAATGTTATTCAGAGCAAAAGGAGTGCGGTGTTCTTTGCACCAAGACCTGTGGAGACTCCACCATGGCTCAGTTCTCCTCTGCCATGTCCAGCCTGTGGTAGGCATCCAATGCAACTGACCTGTGCTAATCCAAATGTTTTCTTCCCTGGACGGTCAAGACACTGAACCTGCCTGAAACTCGTCCGCCACCCTTTGGTGGCTCTTTCTCTCTCTGCAACCTCTACATAGGGTGTCCCATAGCTCGGGGGACTGTGTCTCTTCTGGTCATCTCGGCTTAATGTCAGTCCTGATACTCCTGCTTGAACCTGTCATTTGGTCATCCACATCTCGGTTTGTGACAACTCCTTCTATCCAGTGGCTCAGCCAAAACCCTGAGGCTCACTTACTTCCCACAGCCAATCTGTCAATACATCCTCTTGCTTCCATATTTAAAATAAATCCGAGTTCCACCACCTCTTACCACCCCTACCATCCCCACCTTGGTCCAAGAGCCACGTTCTCTCCTCTGACTGTCTTCTGCCCTTTGCCCCTTCAGTCTCATCTCCAAATTCAGCAACCAGAGTGGTTTTTGTTTTTTCACTGCTGGAGATCAGAGTAATATTTTTACATTACAGAAGTCAGACTGTGTCACTCTGATATCCAAAGCCATCTAGCAGCTTTCTGCCTAACTCAGAATAAAATCTAAAGTCTTTAAAATAAGTTTCAAGGACCTCTGTGCTATGTTCCATTGCAACACAGGTCCCGTGCATTCCTCAGTCTCCCTGTCCCCATCCCCTAGCACCCTGGGCCCCGGCTGTCCTGACCCGCAGACAGCTCCAGCCTCCTCTGGATGGCTCTGTCGCAGCTGTCACTGCCGGGGCACTGCCTGCAGCATTTCCTCCAAGCTCTTTCTCTTTTTTTTTTTTTTTTTGGTACCGGAGATTGAACTCCAGTCCTTGTGCTTTGCACAGCAGGCGGCGAAACCACTGAGCTAAATCCCCGGCCTCCAAGCTCTTTTTTAAGGGGCCTCCTTCCTGGACCCTGTCAATCCCCCTCTCCCACCCAGTAGTCTGCCTCTTTCCCTACTTCACTTTTTCTCCTTTAGCATTTTCCACTGGCCACTCCATACTGTAGTTATTTAGTGTATTTCCTGTTTGTCTCCCTGGCCTGGAATGTAAGCTCCTTGGGGATCCAGATGTTTGCATCATGTCAGCCCTGTTTACCTAGTGTTTGAAATAACACCTGGCTCTTAGTAGGAACTGTGTAATATTTGTGGAATGAACGAACTGGAGCATCAGTTTTCCAAAGTTTAAAGATGTTTTAGAGCCAGACATGGTAGTGCATCCCTGTAATCCCAGCACTCAGGAGGCTGAGACAAGAGCATCGCCGTGAGTTTGAGGTCAGATCGGGTACATCATGAGTTCAAGGGCAACCTGAACTACCTAGTGAGATCCTGTCTCAAAAAACAAAAACAACAACAAAAAAAGATGATGTTTTGACTCCCTTCAACTAATTCATGCTGGGAGAGCAATAAAAAAATCAACTGTCCTCGCTACCCATCTGAGTAGACAGTAAGTATTGGTGAAAAGTCACACAGGCTCTGGAGGAGGTGGAAATGAGGTGATACCTGGGAACCTCCCTAGGGTTAAAGACGCAGACTGTGGGGTGTAGCTCATGGCAGTGACCCTGGCACTTTGGGATGCCCAAACAGGATGATCAGAAGGTTCTTTTCTGCACCAGGCAATTTAGCAACTTAATGAGGCCTGTCTCAAAAAAATTTTTTAAAGGGCCAGAGATATACTCAGTGTAAAGGTCCTGGGTTCAATCCCCAGTACCGGAAAAAAAAAAAAAAAAAAAGGTCGGGGGGAGAAGATGAAGATGAAGAAGATGATGATGATGATGATGAGCCCCAGGATTCCACTACCAGGCATCT
>NW_004624746.1:16642028-16681263 GCF_000247695.1 Heterocephalus glaber
AAAAAAAAAAAAGGAAAGAAAAGACTCAAATCCATGCAATTGGGAATGAAAAAGGTGAAATCACAACAGATCCTGCAGAAATCCAGAAGATCAGTAATACCTATGTCAACAACCTGTGTTATTATTTTTTTTTTTTTTTGATACCAGGGATCAAACTCAGGACCTTGTACTTGCAAGGCAGGTGTGGTGCCACTGAGCTAAATCTAGAATCTGTATTCTAATAAGATGGAAAACACAGAAGAAATGGACAGATTTCCTGGATACATATGTATTACTAAAGCTAAGATAATAAAAGTTATAAATAAACCAACATCAGTCAATGAAATTGAAGATGTAATTAAAAACCTAACAGTTCGATCCCCGGTACCAAAAAAAAAAACCCTACCAGGCCGGGGATTTACCTCAGTGGTGTGTCCACCTGCCTTACAAGCGCAAAGTCCTGAGTTCAATCCCCAGTACCAAAAAATAAAAAACAAAAACCTACCAACAAAGAAATGCCCAGGCCCTGACAGATTCACTGCTGAATTCGACAAGAAATTTAGAGAAAACATAATGCAGCTACTTCTCAAACTCTTTAAATTGAAAGGGAAGCAATATTCCCAAATTCATTCCTGGAATGAATTACACTGATACCAAAAGCATTACACTGATACCAAAAGCAGAGAAGGATCTAACCAAAAAAGAGAACTACAGACCAATCTCCCTAATGAACATAAATGCAAAAACCTCAATAAGATACTGGCAAACAGAATGCAGCAAATCACCATGAAGATCATACACCCTGACCAAGTAGTATTCATCCCAGGGATGAAGGCATGGTTCAACATACAGAAATCAAGAAATATAATACACTATATTACCAGAGCCAAGGACAAAAATGATATGATCATCTCAATAGATGCAGAAAGAGCATTTGACAAAGTCTAACACACATTCATAACAAAACCCTACAAAAAATTGGAATAGATGGTCTTAATCTCAATCTAATAAAAGCCACTTATGACAAACCAACAGTCAACATCTTACTAAATGGACAAAAACTGAAAGCTTTCACTCTGAAATCAGGAACAAGACAAAGGTATCCACTGTCACCACTCTTACTCAATATAGTTCTGGAAACATTAGCCAGACCAATTAGACAAGAGAAAGAAACAAAAGGGATAAGGACTGGAAAGGAAGAAGTTAAATTATCATTATTTCCAGATGACATGATACTTTTTACAGAAGATCCCAAAAGCTCCACCAAAAGACTTCTAGATTTAATAACCAAATTCAGTAGCATAGCTGGATACAAAGTCAACACTCAAAAATCAATAGTCTTCCAGTACATGAATAACAAACTCACTGAAAGAGAAATTAGAGAAACAACACCTTTCACGATAGCAACAAAAACCACAATACCTAGTAATCAATTTAATGAAGGAAATAAAATAGCTTTATGTGGAAAACTGCAATTCTCTGAAAAAAGAGACTGAAGAGGCTATCAGAAAATAGAAATATATTCCTTGTTCTTGGGCAGGAAGAATCAATATCATGAAAATTGCCATACTTCAAAAATTATTATACAGATTTAATGCAATCCCCATCAAATATCAATAGCATATCTCAACAGAATTAGAGAAACCAATCCTAAACTTTATTTGGAACCAGAAGAGACCTAGAATAGCAAAAGCAATTCTGGGCAGCAAAGGCAAGGCAGGGGACATCTACAATCCCTGACTTGAAATTATACTACAAAGCTACTGTAAGCAAAACAACTTGGTATTGGCAGAAAAACAGACCCAAGGATCAATGGAACAGATTAGAAGATGTAGAAACAACTCCAAATATATTTTATCTTTGACAAAGGTGCCAAACACCTTCACTGGAAGACAAATAGCCTGTTTAACAAACAGTGCTGAAAAAACTGGCTTTCCACGTGTTGAAGATTAAAACTAGGCCAGGGATTTAGCTCAGTGGCACTATGTGTACCTGCCTCACAACCACAAAGTCCTGAGTTTGATCCCCGGTACCAAAAAAAAGAAAAAAAGAAAAGAAAAGATTAAAACTAGACCCATATCAGCCCCTGACCAGAGTCACCAGTCGGGGTCACAGGTACACTAAAACCGCTTCCTGGACCTTTGCTGACCATGCTTTCCCGGGTGGTACTTTCTGCTACTGCTACAGCGGCCCCTTCTCTGAAGAATGTAGCCCTCCTAGGACCAGGGGTCTTGCAGGCAACAAGGATCTTTCACACAGAGTAACCAAGACTTGCTCCTCTACCACCTCTTCCTGAATATGGCAGAAAAGTTCATCTTGGCCTGATTCCTGAGGAATTCTTCCAGTTCCTTTATCCTAAAACTGGTATAGCAGGACCCTACATGCTTGGAACTGGGCTTATCTTGTATTTTCTGTCCAAAGAAATATATGTGATTACCCCAGAGACCATCTCTTCCATATCTGTAATAGGGCTGATTGTCTATGCAATTAAAAAATATGGTGCCTCTTTTGCAGAATTTTTTTTTTTTGGTACCAAGGATTGAACTTGGGTCCTTGCATTTGTGAGCCAGGCGGTGGAACCACTGAGCTAAATCTCTAGCCCTTCAGAATTTGTTGATAAACTCAATGAGCAAAAAACTGCCCAACTAGAAGAGGCAAAGCAAGCTTCCATGAAACAAATCCAGGATGCAATTGATTTGGAGAAGACACAGCAGGCACTTGTTCAGAAGCACCACTACCTTTCTGATGTCCAGAGGAATAATACTGCTATGGCCTTGGAGGTTACTTACTGGGAACAGCTACATAGAGTATATAAGGGGGTAAAGAATTGCCTGGACTATCATATCTCTGTGCAGAATATGGTGCATTGAAAGGAACAAGAGCAGGCCGGGGATTTAGCTCAGTGGTTTCGCTGCCTGCTGCGCAAGCACAAGGACCCGAGTTCGATCCCCGGTACCAAAACAAAAGAAAGGAACAAGAGCACATGATAAACTGAGTGGAGAAGTGGTGCACAGCATCTCTGCACAGGAGGGGAAGGAGACAACTGCCAAGTGCACTGCAGATCTAAGGCTGCTTGCAAAGAAGGCTCAAGCACAGCCTATTACGTAAATGTATCCACCCAACTGAGACAGCCAGAAACAGTTGACTAAATGGAAACTAGTCTATGTGACAAAAACTTCCCATATTGCTGTCTACTGAAATTAAAGTTTACTTTTCCTAAAAAAAAAAAAGCTTGGGGTTTCATTTAGTGAGAACTAAAGTGATTGGCCAGTCCAATGCATCTCATCCTTACTCTGCATCTTGAGTTGTTCTGTGATCACTTTTGAATAAGCAATTTGATTTTATTAACTTATTACCTGACTAAATATTACCAAGTTATAGGTTAAATTTATAATTAGTTCTATGATCTTGCAATAAAGGACAACTGAAACAAGAAAAAAAAACTAGACCCATATCTTTCACCATCCACTGAACTCAAATCAAACTGGATCTAAGATCTAAATATTAAAACAGAAATACTAGCCGGGGATTTAGCTCAGTGGCGCTGCACAAGGCCCTGAGTTCGATCCCCAGTACCAAAGGAAAAAAAACAGAAATACTAAATCTGCTGGAAGACAGAATAAGTAGAACTCCCAAAGACATTGGTATAGGCAGACCTTATAAATAAAACTATGACCACACACATGAAACATCACAAAGAATCAACAAGTGGGATCTCATCTTATTAAAAAGTTTTTGCTGCCTGCTGCACAAGCACAAGGACCCGAGTTCAATCCCCGGTACCAAAAAAAAAAAGCTTTTGTACAGCAAAAGAAACCACCAACAGGGCTGGGGATGTAGCTCAGTGGTTCTACCGCCTGCCCCGCAAATGCAAGGTCCTGAGTTCAATCCCCGGTACAAGAAAAAAAAAGGACGGGAAGAGGGGTCAAAGGAAGAGGAGAATGAGAAAAAAGAAAGCAAGATACATTATATACAGATACAAATTTCCTATGATGAATGTTATCATCATGTATATCTAAAGTGTACCAGTAAAGGTTTTGCTAAAAAAAAAAAGTGAATGTCTGCTGATATTGATAAAGACCCAGGAGCCTTCCACCGATCAGCAGCACCCTGGATGCCAAAGCCTACGGCACCGGAGCGGCCAAGGTAGGAGGCTCACTCTGGGTAGGAAGCCAGCCTGAACTACACAGCCAGACCCTGTCTCAAAAAGAAAGAAAGTGGGCTGGGGATTTAGTTCAGTGGTTTCGCCACCTGCTGCACAAGTGCAAGGACCCGAGTTCGATCCCCCATACCAAAAAAAAAAAGAAAGATGGAGCCAGGGATTTAGCTCAGTGGCACCACGCCTGCCTCGCAAGCAGAAGGTCCTGAGTTCCATCCCTGGTACCAAAAAAAAAAAAAAAAGAAAGAAAGAAAGAAAAAAAGATGGCAGCATGGTGACACACACCTGTAATCTCAGCACTGGGGAGGCTGAGGCAGGAGGGTCACTGAGAAAAAAAAAAAGAAAGAGAAGGAGAAAAGGATGGAAGGGAGAGACTGAGACAGAGAGAGGAAGGGACCTGGGGCTGTGCTGTAGCTCACTCCAAGGCTGAGCATGCGCAGACCCTGGGTTCCGGGAAGGAAAGAAAGAAGGGAAGGAGGAAGAAAAAGAAGGAGGATGGACAGATGGACCCCTGCAGCCACAGGGAGCATGGTCTTGCTGAAACTGTTTCTTAATTAGGATTCCAGGTCCAAAACAGAATCCTAAACACACCGTTATGTTCTACTTCATTATTTTAAAAATGAGTATTTTTCCGGCTCTATTTTAAAACAATTTGTTGATGCCCCCACTAACACAACCGTGTCCTGCTTCTGAGAGTAAAGCAGCCCTGGGGAAGGACCCCTCTCGAGCACGTCTCGCTCTGCTGCTCTCCCTCTGCGACCAGCCGGCTGAGGACATCACTCTGGACATCACTGGGCCCTCGCTGGTCGGCATGGCCACCTGAGCCACCAGCTTCCATCACTGTGACACCCCCCCCCCATGATCCTCTCAATAAAGAAATCGGTTATCTTGGCTCAGTTTCAGAGAGGATTTTTAGGAGAGGGGTTGGGGTTGTGAGACAGGGCCTCACTGTGTCATCCAGACTGGCTTTGAACTACTTTGCAGCCCAGGCTGCCCTCAGACCAGTGATCCTCCTGCCCCAGCCTCCACAGTTTCCAGGAGGGGGACACGTGGGAGAACACGTGGGGAGGCACAGCCCCTCCCCTCCTCCAAGGCCAGGCACCCAAAGGCCCCAGGGCCTCACCTCTTAAAGGGTAAGCACCTCCTGCCGAGTCAAACTGGGCCTTGGAGAAAATTCCGAGCCCTAACTACAGAACCGGGCTTGTCAGATCTGTGGATCTGTGTAGGTGAGAACCAGTAATTTCCTTACACCTGGACTTTTAACAGGACTGAAAAAGATTTATTTAGAAGAAAAAGTACACACTAAGAAAGGTGTGTGGGTGTGTGGAGAATGAGACACCCACTTGACTTTTAAATAAGGAAGGCTTAAAAAAAATAAAAACTTGGGCTGGGGGAGGGGAGGGGGGCGGTCCTTGCCTAGGACCCACGGCTATTGGGAGGAGAAGCTATTGGCCAGGGCAGAAATTCCCAAGTCCCTCTCATTACTGTGATCAGGCACCTCGAGCTTCCGTGTCTGGAGACAGCCAGAAAGATGACAAAGACTATCTTCCTCATTTCTGGCTAAAATAGTTGAAATACATAAGAGCAGGGAGAAAATATTTAATAACATCAATTGGGCCACGCATAGTGACACAGGCCTGTAATCCCAGCACTCTAGGAGGCTGAGGCAGGAGGATCACAAGTTTTAGCAAGACCTGTATCAAAATAAGAAATCAAAAAGAGCTTGGATGTAGCTCAGTGCAAAGGCCCTGGACTCCATCCTCTTATCTTTCTCTAGCTCTGTATTCTATCTCTGTATGTATAACTATATATCTGCCCCAATAATAGAGGAAGTTGCCTGGGCGGTGGCCCAACAACAGCCAGAGGAGGGGCAGAGGCTGCTGCTGCTGCGCTAGAATCTTTTTCTTTTCTTTTCTTCAGTGCTAGGGACTGAGCCCAGGCCTGCACGGTAGGCAAGTGCTCTGACACTGCAGCACACACCTACTCTGGCACTACATTCTTAACTGGACCCCACAGGACACAGAGGGCACATCTGAAACAGGACTGCTTCATTCTTATTTATTATTACTATTGAAATATAGCTCAGCTGGGAGTGGTGGCACGCACCTGTAATTCCAGTACTTGGAAGGCTGAGCCAGGAGGATCTGAGTTGGAAGCCAACCTGGGCTACATAATGACTTCAAGGCCAGCCTGCACTACATAGCAAAACCTGTCTCAAAAAAAAAAGAAAAGAAACATAGTTCATATGTCATAAATTCATCCTTGAGCCAGGCATCCCAGTACTTGAGAGGCTGAAGCAGGAGCCTGGTGAGTTCTAGAGCAGCCTGGGCTACTGGACTACACAGTGAGACCCTGTCTCAAAAAACAAAACAAAACAAAAATCTATTTTTATTTTCAGACAGAGTCTCCCTGAATTGTCCAGGCTGGCCTGGAACTCACACCCTTCCTGCCTCAGCCTCCTGAGTAGCTGGCGTGACAGGCAAGAAAAGGGTCTGTCCAAAAGCCCTCTTCCCCTCCGCATTCTCACACCTTCTCTGTGCTTTTTCCTGGCCTCACCCTCCCTTCTCCAAGGGCCCATGGAGAACCATCATCAGCCAGAATTGAGCTCGCCCAATCTGCCAACCATCATCCACACCGGGCAGGCCCCTGCAGCACAGTGGGTTACAGGTTAACGACCAGGGAGACCAGACAGAAGCGAGAGGCAGGGGCGGCCTAAGGGGAGAATGCTTGGCATTTTCCTAGAAGTAGTTACCACACACCGCAACTGAAGTATTGTTTTTGTTGTTTGGTTTGGGTTGTTCTGTTTTGCTTTGGTTTGAGACAGTCTCTCAACATAGTTCAGGGTGACCTGACCTTGCAGTGATCCTCCTGCCTCAGCCTCCCAAGTGCTGGTATTACAGGCATGCGCTGAGTGTTTATGAGTGGGGAGGGAGGAGCAAGAACAAGAAACATGTAAAACTCTGAAAAGGATTCCAGCTGGAATCTAAGGCAAAGAAAATCTTCCCACTTTCCCTGTATTAGCAATGTCAGAATCCACGGCAGTCCTAAATCACAAAATCAGCACACCCATCTGATCTCACGGGAGCTTGCGCTCCTCTATCCCCAGCACCATCTCACAGATGGAAACACCACATCTGAACTCAAGACCAAGATTCCAAACCCAGCTCTACATTTCTCTGCTACGTGACCTCATATGGGTCGCTTCACCTCAGGGAGGCGCTGTTTCTGTTACATCTATCCAGTGAGGATGCCTGGCCGATCCAAAACAAAGCAAAACAAGTGCTCGATATGTGTTTGGTAAAACCAGTATATTCTTTCTTTCTTCTTTTTTTGTTTTTGGTTGAGACAGGATCTAGATATGCAGCCCAGTCTGGCCTCAAACTCGCAGCAATCCTCCCGCTTCAGCCTCCCAAGTGCTGGGATTACAGGCATACACGGCCACAACTGGCAAGACCAATATTTTCAACATTAAAAAGCCATTATCCATACTGCCTGGCTGTCTCTTTCACACCCTTTCTGATGGTCTGAATTGGCTGCCAATCCAGAAAGCCAGACTAATGGCAGAAACTGGCAATCGAATTGAGCTCAGCGGCACTACAGAGATGCCCGGTTGGAAAAGCAGCCTTCTTAAGAAAAAAGAAACAGGGCAACCCACTTTCCGGTCCCCCTTCTGTCTCTCTTAGAAGCTTTCTTTCTCTCAATAAATTTTTCCTACTCTTAAGAAAAAAAAAAGAAAGAAACCCATTAGCTTCTAGTTTCTAGAGTCTTTATGTGAACAGTGAAAAGGGAGAGAAACCCAAGTTCCCAGAGATGTGCGGCAATGCTTTGCTGTGCTTCAAGTCCCTACCAGTAAGAGCTGCTGCACACCTATAATCCCAACATTCTGGGAGGCTGAGGCAGGAGGATCGCAAGCTAGAGCCCAGCCTGGGCAATTTAGCAACTTGGTGAGACCTTGTTTGAAAAGGAAGGAAAAAAAGGAGTCTGGAGGCCTGGGGATGTAGCCCAGTGCAAAACCCTGGCTTTCACACCCAGCACCGGTGGGGTGTGGGCTAATTTCTGGCAAGCAGCACTCTTCTGACAGCCGCTCACACTGCACCTCTGGCTCCAAACCACCCCCGCAATAACAGCAGCCGGGAGCACAGGCCGTCCCCGGGCTTCTGCACTCACTGCCCCCACAAACCCTGGATGTTTTTCCCCAGTACCAGGAACTGATCCCAGGGATGCTCCACACTGAGCCACATGCTCAGCCCTTTTAGTCCTTTTGTTTATCCCAGTACCTAGGATCAAACTCAGGACCTTGTGCTTGTCAGGCAGGCGTGGCACCACTGAGCTACATCTCAGCCCTTTTATTCTTTTTTTTGAGACAAGGTTTCACTAAGTTACCCAGGCTGACCTCAAACTTGTGATTCTTCGGACTCCCAAGAAACTGGGATTACTGGCATGCACCACCACACCCCCCTCACTTGGATTTCTCTCAGGCATTTCAGAGTCAGCATGAACAAAACTCAGCCCCAACCCTGCTCTTCCTCCACATCTCCAGTCCTTCATGCCAAAGACCTAGTAGTCACCCTCAGCTCCTCAATTCCTCTCTCTCCCCACAAATCCTATGGGCTGCACTTCAGGATATACCCACAATGCATTTCACCTGGAGTGTGGCAACAGCCTCCTCATTTGTCTCCCCATTTCCATCCTGGCTTCTTTCACCCCACCAAGCAACAGAGTGGGTCTGTGAGAAGGAGGTGGATCATGTCCGCTCCACTGCTCAAAACCCCATGGGCCCAATTCACCCTGAGTGAAAACCAACAGCCTGAGCATGACCCCCAAGGCCCTCCACAAGCAGCCATCTCTCCTTCCACACCTAACTCTGCTCTGACCCCAGCCTTTCCACTCCCCTCACCTACTTCTCTCCAGGTTCTCTTTCCAGGTTTGAACTTGGCCTTTGGCTGAACCATTCTCCTCTCATTCAGGCCACATAGTCTCTTAAGTTCTCTCAGCTCTTTCCTCAACTGGTATCTTCTCAAACTTTTCTAAGGATTCTATTTAAAGTTGCAACCCCACCAAACGTTGGTTGGTTGGTTGTTTTGAGACGAGGAAGGTCTCACTATATAGGTCACACTGGCCTTGATTTCACTGTGTAGTCCAGGCTGGCCTCAAACTCTGAGCAAATCTTCTGCCTCAGCCTGCTGAGTGCTCGAATCACAGGTGTGTGTGCAACCTCACCTGGCTTCCCTGCTTTCTTACAGTAGAGATTTCACTTAGTTATTTTGTTTACTGGGCATCCCTACTAACGTTCAAGATCAACAAGAGCAGAGATTTTTGCCTGTCTTGTGTACAGGTAAATTCTCTGTGTTTAGAACACTGTCCAAAAGAAATATAATGGCAGCTACTGTCCAGCAGAAATGAAATGGGAGCCACATGAATCATTTTTATTTTTGTTTTGTTGTTGTTATTGTTTTTGTACCGGGGATCAAACTCAGGTCCTTGTGCTTGCGAGGCAGGTGACAGAACCACTGAGCCAAATCCCCGGCCCCACATGAATCATTTTTAGGAAACATTTTTTTAAAAAGAAAAAAAATTAAAAAGAAGCAGGTGAAGCTAATTTTAATTATATTGTCGTTAACTGAATAAATCAAAAATGTTATTCATAAAATATATTTATGTATTACTATATTTATAGGATAAGGCTGGGGATTTAGCCCAGTGGCACCACGCCTGCCTCGCAAGCTCAAGGTCCTGAGTTCGATCCCTGGTACTAAAAAAAATAAAATTATCAGCTGGGTGTGGTAGTATATATAACCCACCCCCACCCCATAACAAGGATGGAACTCAGAACCTTGTGCTTGCTAGGTAGGCACCCACTGAGCTAAATCCCCAGCCTCATACCTATATTTATAGGATCATTTACTGTAATATAAAAATATCAATGAGAGCCAGGGATTTAGCTCAGTGGTTTTGCCACCTGCTGCGCAAGCGCAAGGACCTGAGTTCGATCCCCAGTACCAAAAAAAAAATCAATGAGACATTTTACTTTTTCTTCACGCTAAGGCCTAACTAACATCCGGTGTATAAATTATGCTGGGCATCTCCACTGCTCAGGGGCCCCATGGGACTGGCAGCCATAGCTTTCGCACAATACCTAGCCCAGAGTGGGCACCCAGAAGTCACTGAATTTTTTTTTTTTTTTTTTGGTACCGAGGATCAAACTCTGGTCCTTGTGCTTGCAAGGCATATGGTGGAACCACTGAGCTAAATCCCAGGCCCCGAAGTCACTGAATTAAAGTGCACGTCCCCAGGAAGAGGAAACTGGCATACGCTGTGCTTTGAATGTGTTCTCAGGGTTCGAATTCTGGAAACTTAACTCCCAGTGCAACAGTTTTGAGAGGTGGGACCATGAATGGGTAAATTAATGTCATCTGTCATCATGAGACTGGGTTTGTTACAAAAGTGAGTTTGGCCCTCACTTTTATGCCCCCCCCCCCATTTTACCATGCAATGTGCTCTGCTACAGGATGGCACAGCAGGGTGGCCCTCACTAAAAGCAGCCCCTCCATCTGGGACTTCCCAGCCTCCAGAACCAGGAGCTAAATAAGGTTCTACTGTTTATAAACTTCCCAGTCTATGGTACTGTTATATAGCAGCACAAAATAAACTCAGAAAGTATAGTACAAAGTTCTCAATAAAGCCTTCTATTGTCTCTAGACCAAGTCTAGGGAGAAAAGGTTGGGGCTTCAGTCCCCGTTCAGTCACTTCCTAGCCCAGGCATCTAAAGTAAGGACCTCAGAGGACCTCAGTTTCTTCATCTGCACAGCAGCCACATTCACAAGAGCAAGGAGAAGATAAAACATGTTGGGAGGGCACTCTCTGCAGATGAGAAAGTAGTATTAAGTGGAAGAGACTGAGAAGCCAGTCCCAGGCTTTTTCTTGTACCTACCATTATCACATGGACCGGTAACAGAAAATGCCAAGTTTATCTGAGAAGAGATAGAAGACTTGAGTTCAAATCCCTTGTTCACTACCTACTGCTGTGTGACCTTTAGCAGTTCATTTACTCACCAAACACTGACCAAGTGCCTGCAACATACCAGGCACCACGCTAGGAGCCAGTGAAGCCAAACAAAATATGAACCTTGCCCTTGAAGAATCTGCACTGTAGCAGGAAGAGACAGACCCGTAATTTGTTTAAAAACGAAGTCAACTCTCTCAGGTCTGTTTGTTCCTTGTGAAATGGGAGTAACACCTTCCCAACCTAACAGGGCTCCTACAAAAATTAACTCAAATGTTTGTCAAATACTGCAAAAACTTGAACTCCTAAAATATTAGCGACGATGGGGTTTTTCCCCTTTCCTACTTGTAGCCGAAAACATCGCTGGCTCCTGTGAATATCCGGTTTGAATGAACACTCGCTCCACTTACACTGCATTCCTGAAACTCATTTCACTTCTGAAAATTTCAGTAAACACGACGAGAATGAGGAAGGCAAACAATTTTCACACAGGTATTTAACCTTAAAATCATGATCCAGGTCCCAGTTCTAAGGAACACAACACAGAGCTCTCCTTCACCCTACCTAAGTGGCAGCTCAAGATAAGCAGTCACATGATAAGGAAAGCTGAATAATTAAAACCTAAGAAAGCACAAAAGTCATGAAATCAGTAAAGTACAGGGAGACACTCCTCTGCCCAAGATTTCAGCAGTCACTAAGGAGCCCAGGAAACTCAGGCCTGGTCACAGGTCAACAGCGCAGATTAAAAACTTCGAGGTCAGAGCAAAGTGCCCACTTTTTTTCCTTGCCTCAAAGATGACCTGGTCAGGAAAATTCTCAACGAAAGATGATCTCAGGAGCTAGGTCCCCAGAAGTGGAAACCCTACCCAAGCAAGACTTAGTGGGTGTGACGAAAGCAGGCGATCAAGAGTCTATGATTCCCTCCAGAAGTTTAAAAACTGAATGGGACAGAAATCAAAGTCTCGGACAGCAATTATTTCCAGAGAAAGGAAGGGACTCTCAGCTGGGGACAGGCCGCATCTTCTTCCTCATTCCTCCTATTCCCTCCCTACCCTACACCCACTCCCAAGCGCCAACTTTCAACTCGGTCCCAGATCGACCCCTCGTCGGGGCGCGATCCCTCCACAGACTGAGAGTGCGCCTGTCTCTCCCGGACACTGGGGAGCCTCTCCTCGCCGGAAGCCCTCCCCCCGCCCAGGCGGCCAAATCTGCGGCACCCGGCGCGCCCACTGCCTTCTGGCGGGAGCCGGGACACCCCTCCTCCGAGGCCGGAACCGCCGCACCAGGCCCCTCCCACAGGAAGCCACCGCCCCCCGGAGCCCCGGCCGCACCGCCCCCGGCCCACCCCGCGCCGCCCGCCGCCCCCGCGCCACCCCGCGCAGCCCGTCGCCGCCGCACCCCCGCGCGGGCGGTAGCTACCTGCCGCGGCTACAGAAGCGGCGCCCAACTCCTCTCCCACTTCCGCCTTCCACAGCCCGCACTCGGGCCGGGTCACGTGATCACGTTTGGTCACCTGACCCGGAAGAGGCTGGTCGGCCTCGCAGGTGCGGTAAGCTAGGCAGGCCGGCAGTCTTGGACTGGAAGGACTCCTCGGTGTAGGGGCAGAGGTTTTCCGCTCGCTGGGTGATCTCCAGGCCATTACAGAAGCTGGATGCTCACTGAATGCCAGTACCATTATTTGGTCTGCCTGTCACCCCTCTGGGACAGAGTCTCACTATGTAGTGCAGGCTGGCCTTGAACTCAGTGTAGCCCAGGCTGGCCTCGAACTCAGCGATCCTCCTGCCTCACGCTCCAGAAAGCTGGGATTGCGGGCGTGCAGCCATGCCCAGCTCTAGGACAGATGCAGTTATTAACAAGTGAAAGAAAACCCTCTAGGGCCGGGGATTTAGCTCAGTAGTTCCGGCGCCTGCCTCGCAAGCACAAGGTCCCAAGCTCGATCCCCGGTACAAAAAAACAAGAAGAAAAAAGAAAAACCTCTAATCAGTTAACAAATATTTGACCCTTTCAGTAAGTTTGCCAGATGAAATACAGGATGCCCACTGACATACGAATAACAGATAAATAGCTGTGTAATGTTTATGTCCCAAAAATGTTGATTATCTGAAAATGAAAAGTTATTAAGCAGCTTGTATTTGTATTTGCTAATTCTGGCGATCCCGAGCCAGGTGTGGTGGTTCACACCTGTAATCCCAGTCTTCAGGAGGCTGAGGCAAAAGGATCATGGTGAGTTTGCGGCCAGCCTGGGCTACATAGCAAGACTCTGTCTAAAAAAAAAAAAAATACATATATATATATGTATGTATATGTTTTATATATATATATATACACACACACACATGTAAAAATGATTCCAGCAATCCTACAATTACTATGCACCAGACTTTGTTCTAGGCTCTAGAAACAAAAATCCCATCTGTTCTTTTGTTTGTTTTGGGTTTTGGTATTTTGAGACAGAGTCTCACTGTGTCTTGAACTCTAGCCCAAGCTGGCCTCAAACTCACAGAGGAAGCTACTGCCTCAGTCTCCTGAATTTTGGGATTACAGGTGTGGGCCACCACACACAGGTGCAGCATCTGTTCCTGTGACAAAGCAAAAGTCAAAAAGCATCAAAAAATAAGAACCAAGATGCATCATGTAAAGGTACAAGTTCCCAATGAGAAATGTAATTGTGTTGTATACCTAAAATGTACCAATAAAAGAATTTTTTAAAAAAAATCAAAAAGCATCAAGCAGGGCGTGGTGTGGTGGTGCACGCTTGTGATCCCAGCCCTCGGGAGCCTGAAGCAGGAGTTCAAGGCCAGCCTGGGGTACATAGTGAGTTCAAGGCCAGCCTGAACTACAAAGCAAGACCCTGTCTCAAAGAAAAGGCAACACAACCCTGCCTGGGTGAGCAAAATGCCATACCACATCAAACTGATTCCCATGTCCTTTACAGAGTATATAGAACTGAATGAATTAGCAGAAATCTGTTTGAGGAGGTGGGGTTTACTGAGAATTGAACCCAGGTCCTTGGCACTGAGCTCCATCCCCAATCTTTATTTTTTTATTTTGAGATAAGCGCTCACTAAGTCACTAAATTGTCCTGACTAGAGCCTCGCTCAGTGGCACCACGCCTGCCTAGCAAGCACAAAGTCCTGAGTTTGATCCCCAGTACCAAAAAAAAAAAGAAAAAGTTCAAATTCTTTCTGGGCCTGGTGGTGCACACCTGTATTCCCCAGCACTCGGGAGGCAGAGACGGGGATCACTGTGAGTTTGAGGCCAGCCTGGGGTACATAGCAAGACCCTGTCTCAAACCCCCCCCAAAAAGAAAAAAGTTCAAATTCTCACCTTTACCTAATTACCCTTACAGTCCTGGGCTAATTCCATTAACATTCCACTACTACTGGACATGAGATTGGATGGACCCTAACTACTTCTAAACTTTTAAAAAGGAAATCTGGCCATTGCATAAGCAATATAATTCCTACGCTGTAGGAGACTTTTTTTTTTAGGGTCCAATCTATGCAGTGTTCTCCAAGTGCTCACACATGACTTAGTGAGACCCTGTCTCAAAAAAGGGAGGAGCCACGCAGGAGATGTGACTCAGTGCAGAGGCCTTGGGTTTAATCCCCAGTGCCACAAAAAAGGGGTGGGGACTGGACCTTGAGGAGCAGATCTCATAACAGCAGCTCATTGTATCCTTGAGGAGAAGGAATCTTGCTGAAGAAGAAAACATAGATAAACAAAGGTGCTTGGACAGTTCCAGGGAGGCAGCCATGGCTGCAAGACAAAAAGAAGGGAGACCGATGCAGGAGGTGAAGAAGCAGTGGAGAGGCAGGGAGAGCAGGATTGTGGAGAATCACCAAAATCAGGTGAGGAGAGAGAATTCGAGAGGAGGAGCTGGTCAGCGAGACAAATCCCGCAGAGAAACTGAGAAGGCTGATGAATAAAATCAAAGCACTGATATGATAAAGAAGAACACTGGAAGTAGTCCTCAACCACACCAGACTCTAGAGGTGGAAGAAACCAAGCGTAAGAAGGGTAGACAGATAATGTCTGGGAAAAGAAAAGGGATTTGGCTAATTTCGGGTGGGCGCCATAAGAGCACTGAAGGGTTTTTGAGGTAGGACAGATAAATCACAAGAGGTAAGACCAGAGCAAGACCTGATGAAGAAAGGTGTTTTTGTCCTTGTTTTTGTTTGGCTCTTTGAGACAGGGTCTTGCTTTGTAGTTCAGGCTGGCCCTGAACTCACTATGTAGCCCAGGCTGGCCTCAACTCCCAGTGATCCTTCTGCCTCAACCTCTTAATTGCTGGGATTATAGGAATGTGCCCCCACTCCGGGTGATTTTTTTTTTTAAAGCAAAACATCTATTGGGGGCAACCTACTTTCCAGTCCCCCTTCTGTCTCTCTTAGAAGCTTTCTTTCAATAAATGTTTCCTACTCTTAAAAAAATGTATTGGTACACTTTAGATATACATAATGATAACACTCATCATAGAGAATTTGCACCTGCACACCATATATCCTGCCTCCTTTTTTCCCATTCCCTCCCCTCAAATCTCCTCCCCACCCTATATACAAAAGTAGGGCCAGGGATTTAGCTTAGTGGTTCCAGTGCCTGCCTCGCAAGCACAAGGTCCCGAGTTTGATCCCCGGTACCAAAAAAAAAAAAAAAAAGCATTGTGTTCATTTTTTTTCTCTTTTTTTCCTTGTCCCTCCTTTCCTTTCTCCCTCCCTCCTCCCTTGTTCCTCTTTCTATTTGAATAGTTTCTTCCCATTTCTTAATATCTATTACACATTTTAGTTCTTATTTCCACTTTCGGTTTCTCACACCAGAGAAACATGACAGTATTTAAACATGTGTGTCTGATTTATTTCACTTATGAGTATGGTCTCAAGGTCCATCCATTTAGCAATAAATGTCTGAAGTTCATTCTTCTTTATGGCAGAGTAGCACTCAATTGAATAAAAACCCACATCTTTATCCATTCATGGGTTGATGGGCATTTAGGCTGTTTCCAAGATTTAGCTATTCCAAACTGTGCTGCTATAAATATGGGTGTGTATATATTGCTGTGGTACGATGCTTTTTATTCTTTCAGAAAGATAACAAGGGCAATAGCTGGGTCAAATGGAATCTCTAGTTTAAGTTTTTTGAGAAATCTCCACACTGATTTCCACAGTGGCTGCACCAGTCTACACTCCCACCAATAGTGGAGAAGGGTTCCATTTTCTCCACAGCCCCACCAGTATTTGCTATTGGTTGATTTCTTGATAGCAAGCCTTTCTTTCTGGAGTGAGATGGAATCTCAGTGTTGTTTTAATTTGCATCTCGCAAATGACCAGTGATGTTGAACATTTTTCATATATTTATTTGCTGCTTCTACTTCTTCATCTGAGAAGTATCTATTAATTTCAGATGCCCATTTTTGAATTGGGTCTTTAAATTTGGGGGGGTGTCTGGTTTTTCTGAGTTCTTTATATATTCTATATAGTTGTCCTTTGTCTGAGGGACAGCTGGCAAAAAAATTTTTCCCACATTGTGGGTTGTGTCTTCACTCTGTTGGTGGTTTTTTTTTTCTTTTTTCTTTTTTTGGTACTGGGGATCGAACTTGGGTCCTTGCGCTTGTGCAGCAGGCGGCGAAACCACTGAGCTAATTCCTTGGCCCTGGTGGTTTCTTTTCCTGTGCAAAAGCTTTTGAATAAGATGAGATATTTCCTGTGCAATTGAGGTTTTGTTCATAAAGTCTTTGCCTACACCAGTGTCTTGGAGAGTTCTACCTATTCTATCTTCCAGCAGATTTAGTATTTCTGTTTTTATATTTAGATCTTTGATCCATTTTGATTTGAGTTCAGTGCATGGTGAAAGATATGGGTCTAGTTTTAATCTTCAGATATGGAAAGCCAGTTTTTCCAGCACCGTATATTTTGTTTGTTTTTTTTGTTTTTGGTACCAGGGATCCAACTCCGGACCTTGAGCTTGCTCGGAAGGCACCAGAACCACTGAGCTAAATCCCTGGCCCTCCAGCACCATATATTAAGGAGGCTATTTTACTTCCAGTGAAGGTCTTTGGCTCCCTTGTCAAAGATATGGTGGCTGAGTATGTTTGGAGTTGTTTCTGCATCTTCTAATCTGTTCTATTGATCCTGAGGTCTGGTTTTTTGGTTTTTTGTTTTTGTTTTTTTGCTAATACTATGCTGTTTTGTATTGTTTTGTTTTCGATACTGGGGATCAAACTCAGGACCTTGTGCTTTCGAGGCAGGCGTGGTGCCACTGCCCTAAATCCCCATCCCCAGTACCATGCTGCTTTGATCACAGTAGCTGTGTAGTATAATTTTGAGTCAGAAATTGTGATGCCCCTCCTTTGCCTTTGTTATCCAGAATTGCCTTTGCTATTCTAGTTCTCTTCTGATTCCAAATGAATTTTAGGATTGTTTTTTCTAAGTTGTGAGATATGCTGTTGGAATTTTGATCAGAATTGCATTAAATCTGTATAACAATTTTGGAAGTATGGCCATTTTCACTATATTGGTTCTTCCTACCCAAGAACAAGGGATTTCTATTTTCTGATATCATCTTCTATCTCCTTTTTCAAAGTGCTGTAGTTTTCAATGTAGAAGTCTACTTCCTTCCTTAGATTGATTACTAGGTATTGCATTTTTGGGGATGCTATTGTGAAAGGTGTTGTTTCCCTAATTTCTCTCTCATTAAGTTTGTTATTCCTATACAGGAAGGCTATTAATTTTTGAGTGTTGACTTTGTATCAAGCTACACTACTGAATTTGCTTATTAAATCTAGAAGATTTTTGGTGGAGCTTTTGAGGTCTTCTATGTAGAGTACCACATCATCAGCAAATAATGATAATTTAATTTATGATGAAGAATGCTTAGACAAGGAGAAATAATGAAGACTCAAGTTAACATTCAGCCCAAAATTTGCTGGCATGTAGCAGTCCAGAACTCATAACTCAGTATGTCTTGTTTGTTTTGCAGTACTAGGGAGTGGCACATACTAGGCAAGCACTCTACCACTGAGCTACATCCCAGACATTTTTTTCGGGGGGACAGGGTCTAATAAGGTACTAAATTGTCCAGGCTGACCTGGAATTTGCAGTCCTCGTGCCTCAGCCTCCCTAGCTGGAATTACAGGTGTATGCCACCTTGGCAAGGATTTATTGCCTAGCAAATTAAGTGCATTGTTTATAGAAGCGGGGTGAGAATATTAAACAAGACAGTAGCTGGGGGCAGCGGTGCATCCCATGCCTGTAATCTCAGCACTCGGGAGGCTGAGGCAGGAGGATTGTAACCAGTTGGAGGCCAGCCTGGGTTACATAGTGAGTTCAAGGCCAACCTGCACCATAAAGTAAGACCCTGTGTCAACCAAAAATAAACAAACAAATAAATAAATGAAAATAAGACAGACAGACCCTGGCTGCAAATTGCTTAAATCCCTCAGAAACAGTAGTGCTACAGCATAATGTACAACTGAACAGAATATACTTAACAGAACACGGCTCCAAGGCAGTTTGGTGTTAACCTGGTTATCACCGCTTCCTGACCAGGTCAGCTGGGCCTCCTGGATTTAAGTAGCTATCCCTTGCCTGTAAAATAGTACCTATCCCATAGGATTGTTATAATAATTAAATTGGGGTGTCTGTATTCACTAAATTTTAACTATGAGGATATATACAGGTTTCACTCTTTAAAGTAAAGAAGGCGCTAAGGACGGGATGCTGAAGTGTATTTCTTCTGCAGTCCCACACAAGCTTCTGACTGCGCCCGCATTTCCGGGCCAGGGTTGTCGGCGCTGCTGCGCACGCGCACCGATCGCCCTCAGTCGGGAACTGCGGCCATGGCCGCCAGGGGGCGCCACTAAATAGAGGGTGCTATTCTGGGTTCCCAAAGGCCTAGATTGAGATGTAGGAGCTGGCGCAAGCTCCGTACGCCTGCGCGCTTAATGCCTTCCCAGCCAGCATGGCGCCCGTGGAGCACGTTGTGGCAGACGCAGGGGCTTTCCTCCGGGACGCAGCTCTGCAGGTAGGGGGGCTCCGGCCTGGACGAGTGTGGTCTGGGCTGCCTACTTACCCCTGAGGGAACACTTGGATCGGGCGGTGTGGTGCATGGTGCGGGCGACTGTGAGCTGGGCCGGTCTCTCCGCAGGACATAGGGAAAAACATCTACACCATCCGGGAGGTGGTCAGCGAGATTCGGGACAGGGCCACGCGCCGGCGCCTTGCCGTCCTGCCCTACGAGCTGCGGTTCAGGGAGCCGCTCCCCGAGTACGTGCGGCTAGGTGAGTGCCTCAGCTGCAGCACCGTCGGGGAAGCCGGGGGTTGGGCCTCTTTATCAGAGCTTTGATTTAGCGACGACACGTGCTAGATTGGAAGCTTCCAGCCCGCCCCTGCCATTGACCAGCAGTTTGCCCTCGAACCTGTCACTCAGACTCTAGGCCTCAGCTGTAAAATGGGCAATAATAGTACACTTGTGTCCGGGGGTTGCTGCGGACAGCAAGTGAGAAATATGTCAGCTGACATCGTGTCTAGGCCTTTGTAAGTGGGCAGTAAACGTTCTAGACGAGTGTGGTCTGGGCTAAAAGAACCCAGTGGTATATTTATTTCCCTACCTTCGTCCATAGGGTCCTGGATTCGATCCCAGGCATTGCCACCCCGACCCCCACGTCGAAAAACCCAGATCTCCTACTTAACCCCATCTCCTTGGGTCGATGGTTGTTTTGGATACAGAGTCCAGCCTCGACCCAGGAAACGATTTTTTTTCTTTTTATCTTTTTCTGGTACTGGCGAACGAACTCAGGACCTTGTGCTTTCGAGGCAGGCACAGCGCCACTGAGCTAAATCCCCAGTCCCAGGAAAAGATGTTTTTATTTTAGGCCTTACGTTAGACTGGAAAAGAGTTAGTGTTGTTCTCTTGTTAGGAAACAAGGCAGTGATTTCCAGGAACGACTGACAGTCAGTAGTTTAGAAATGTTTTAGTTTAGAGGCTGACTTTTTTTTTAAAGAAATGTGAGCAAGGGGCCAGGGATTTAGCTCAGTGGTTTCGCCGCCTGCTGCGCAAGCGCAAGGACCCGAGTTCGATCCCTGGTACCAAAAAAAAAGAAATGTGAGCAATATTGTTACTGTACCTGGTGTCATTGTAGAAGAAATCTTTCTGTTAATAGCAGAAAATTTAAGTTGTCAATTCTCAGTGAACACAGTAGTAACAGCTGGCATTTACTGTGTATTAAACACAGATACACATTTTTTATGGTACCAGGGATTGAACTCTTACCTTGCGCTTTCGAGGCAGGTGTCGAGGCAGGTGTCGGCACCACTGAGCTAAATCCGTGGCCCAGATTTACATTCTTTATGTTTCGAAAAATTCCTTGCAGGGCCGGGGATTTAGCTCAGTGGTTTTGCCGCCTTCTGTGCTAGCGCAAGGACCCCAGTTGATTCCCGGTACCAAAAACAAAAAACTTCCTTGTTTATCACAAAGCATTAAAATATTTTTGTTTCATAATAGACTACAATTATGGTTGGCCAGGGATTTAGCTCAGTGGTGCCGACGCCTGCCCCACAAGTGCAAGGTCCCGAGTTCGATCCCCGGTACAAAACAAAACAAAAAAAGACTTAAGTTCAATACAATTATGGTTGAATTAATTTTCCATTCCATTTTGGAATGTAATCATCCATGCTGTCAGTGTAAACTGGGGAATGGGAATAGCTCCCAAGAGACAGGAGGGGTCTTGAATTGGTTGCCCTTGTCATTGTAAACTGTTACACTTAGAATCCAAGGATTTTAGAGCTAGGAGAGCTGGAAGAGAAGAGAGTTTCTATTCTAACAATACCACAGCTTCAATACAAAATTTTTTTTTTTGGGATTGGGGATCGAACTCGGATCCTTGCGCCTGCACAGCAGGTGGCGAAACCACTGAGCTAAATCCCCGGCCCTTCAGTACAAAATTCTGATCAGACGCAAACGTGTTAACTTTCAGTGGCTTTTTCTTTATTCTGTTTGTTTTTTTGTTTTTGTTTTTGGTACCGGGCATCAAACTTGAGACCTTGCGCTTTCCAGGCAGGCAGCAGCACCACTGAGCTAAATCCCCAGCTCCGTTTATTTTTTTGTTTGTTTTTGTTTTGTTTTGAGTCAGGGGCTCACTCTTAATTCAGGCTGGTCTGGAACTTGCCTTGATCCTCCTGCCTCAGCCTCTTGAGGGCTGGGATTACAGACATGCAGCACCACACCCTGCTGTTCTGTTTTAGATCTGTACTTAATAAGGATGTCACAAAGTCAACCTAACAGGCAGGAATCTTAGGGGTGGAGAATGCAGATTCTCCACAATGAGTAGGAAAAGTCAAAGGAATGGAGGAAATATTGACATTTTCATAGGATATTGGTCTTATCTTGGTGTCTCTTTGTGCCTATCCAAATTTCTGTTGTTTTTCTGACCCTCTCTAAAGTTGGAAATATCTTGTTCACAGTGACTGAGTTTTCAAAGAAAACTGGAGACTATCCCAGCCTCTCTGCCACAGATATCCAGGTGCTGGCACTCACTTACCAGTTGGAAGCAGAGTTTGTTGGGGTGTCTCACCTAAAACAAGAACCAGAAAAGGTAAACCAGGAGGGTTGGAGGTTTTGGGGGTTTTTTTGTTTTGTTTTGTTTTTTTAACTCTCAAATATATGAGGAAAAAAAGGAAGTAGTATAGCAGACCCTGTGTCCCCGTTGTCCATCCCCACAGCTGCCCTCTCATGGTTAGTCTGTTTCCATTTGGTATGGGGGGAGGGGATCGAACTCAGGACTTTGCACTTTCGAGGTAGGTGTTGAAACCACTGAGCTAAATCCCTGGCCCCAGTCTGTTTCCATTTGTAGTGAGCCACACCCCTGCGTATTGTGAACTGGACCTCTGTTATTTCCTAGGTGGATATTTTTTGGCCTTGTTGGGGACCAAACCCAGGGCCTCACACAGATTAGAGGTGTATCTCTAACAAATTTTTTTTTTTTTGGTACTGGGGATCGAACGGGAACTTGTGCTTGTGAGGCAGGCACCAGAACCACTGAGCTAAATCCCCAGCCCTAGAGGTGTATCTCTAAAGATCAGTACTCTGGGTGTGGTGGCACACACCTGTAATCCCAGCACTCAGGAGGCTGAGGCAAGAAGATTGCCATATTTGAGGGCAGCCTGGGCTACATAGCTAGACTCTGATTTAAAGAACTAAACAAAAAAAATGGGCCGGAGATTTAGCTTAGTGGCAGTGCACCTGCCTTGGAAGCACAAGGTCCCAGTTCAATCCCTGGTACCAAAAAAAAAAAAAAAAGTGAAAGATCATGTCCTTTAAAAAAAATAAATAACCTCAGTACTAAACAAAACAAAACAAAAACAAGGTATCCTTTGACCCAGCAATCCTCTGAGGCATTTACACTAAGACTATAACCAAAAATACTTTCAAGTTTTGCAGTTGTAGGTGTGACAGCAAAAAAACCATTTATTTAAGGGTATTGGTTTCACTAAATATTAGCATTTAGAAAAATATTTTCTGGTTCCGGTGCCTGCCTCGAAAGTGTAAGGTCCCGAGTTCGATCTCCGGTACCAAAAAAAAGAAAAAAAAATTTCTAAGTTTTTAAACACTAGATAACTTTGATTTCAGTAACCAGGGGGAAATACCGAGGGTTTTGTTTTTCTAATACCCTTCCATGTTGAAAATGAAACCTTGCTCAGACCTGACCCTTTGTTTCCCTAAAGGTTAGAGTGAGCTCCTCCATTCGGCACCCAGAAACTCCTCTGCACATTTCTGGCTTCCACCTCCCCTCCAAGGTAATCCTTAAATGAACGCTCTTGTTCAGACTCTTCCACCACACATCTCAGCCCCTTCAGTTGTTTGTTCATAGCCACCCGTGTTTACCTGGACTAATAGTATCAATCGTCTGGCCCTGTCTGGCCTGAGAGGTATATCATGTCATTTCACCTATAACCCTCTCCATTTTCAGGTTTTTAAATTACTGTTAAAAAAAAAATGCCAGGCGCATTCTTCTTGGGAGGCTGCAGCAGGAGGGTTGCTGTGAGTTAAAGAGGCCAGCCTGGTCTACATAGTGAGTTAAGGACTCCCTGGACTACACAGCAAGTCTCTGTCAAAAAATAAGTAACTATTTCTTTTCATCTCAGCATAAACCTCCGCAAGAAACAGCAGATTGTGGCACTCCAGCCACTGAGCCGGAGCACCCAGAATTCAGTTCCTTCCTATTCTGGAGGAACCCTCTGCCTAATATCGATCACGAGCTACAGCAGCTGCTGGTAAGGGCCTGGCTTACAACTCCCTCTCGGTGACAGTCCATCGGCTTCTGGACTCTGCTCCTGTGGGCTGGGACTGTGAATTCTGTTTCAGATTGACAGAGGAGAAGAGGAGGCGGAGGCGGAGGCGGACACAGAAGGTGATGGTTCTGAAGAAAGTGAAGGCAAAGACAGTGACGATGACGAGGGTGGCTGGATAACCCCCAGCAACATCAAGCAGATCCAGCAGGAGCTGGAGAAGTGCCACATCCCCAAGGACGTGCAGGTCGGCTGTGTGACTACAGACTTCGCCATGCAGGTTGGTGGGGCAGCATCTTAGTACTTTTCTCATGGCTGAGACAAAATACCAATACCCAAGGAGGAAAGGTTTATTTCGGCTCACAGTTTGTAGAGCTTTCAGTCCATAGCTGGCTCCAAGGCAGGGTGGCTTAGCAGAGGGCATCGCAGAGGAGAAACAGACCATGGCCTAGCAGAAGCCAGCCAGAGCAGCGAGTGTGGTGACTTTCCGTCCCTTATATTCTATCCAGGCTCCTGGCCTTGGGGTGGGCAGCACTCACACCCTAGTTGGGAAACCCTTAATCCTACCCAGAACTATGGCACTTCAGTCAGTGGGCTAATTTAGTAATCACACACCCTTGATCCCAGCACCACACACTCTAGATCCAGCCACCTCTGAAAAGCCCCAGCTACGGGCACACGAGCCTTTGGGGGGACCTCTAGACAGAAGCCATAGCAGGCAGGCACAGGCCCTGGGTTTTGTGTCACACACGTCACCTACAGCGGCCATGTGGAGATTGGGGAATGTGATAGAGATATCGAGGCAGGTGATGGAACCACTGAGCTAAATCCCCGCCCCAAGCCTGGGGGATGTGCACAGAGCTGTGTCCTCCTGATTTTCCTGCTTCTAGAAACTTCACCTGTGCCGTTTGGTAATTAATTTCTCTAACAATTAACAATCTTTAGTTAGGCTGGACGATCATACAGTATAGTGACAAAATTTGTATAGTATGTTAAAGTTTTAATCTTTGATATTCTTGATCAGTTGATGCTTTTCTTAGTGTGTGATGCCCTGGGCTCATTTAGGTACATGGGAAAGCAGAAAGGAGACTTTTCCCCCGTTGACATGAATCTCTGCTGAGAGATTGCTCACGGCTGAGCCCAGGCCTCAGCCCTTGCATTAGAGGGACGCTAGGTCCTCGTGTTCCTTTAGAGGCTTCCCAAGAGAACTTTGTCCAGCTAAGCCAAGGCTTAGGAGCCACAGCAGGGTGTGCAGAGTCCCCTAACCGATCACGGAACTCAGGCTCCCTTGGAAGCCCGTTTCAGTGTGCCTGTCACTCGCTGGTTGCAGAACGTCCTGCTGCAGATGGGGCTGCACGTGCTGGCGGTGAACGGCATGCTGATCCACGAGGCCCGGAGTTACATCCTTCGCTGCCACGGCTGCTTCAAGTGCGTAGCTCGCCGCCTAGTCCCGGGGCCCTCTGGAGACCTGTCTCCCTCCCCTGGCTAAGAACTTTCTGAATGAGGGCTGGGGTGTCACTCAGTGCAGAGCTGAGGCACATGCAGGGCCCTAGCTGCCATCAGCAGGACTGTGGAGAAGAGAAGACCCTGTGTGATACGTGTTCTCTCCGCCCACCTCACTCCGAGTCCACTGGGGCCCTGAAGCTCCTGGATCACAGGTTGCCAGTGACCGCCCCCTTAGCTCAGTGGCATGGGGTTGAGGACACAGGTTCTGGGACCAAACACTTGCTCCTGGGATGACACTGAAGCACTGTGCGTGGAGCAGTGTCTGGGTTTGCTCAGGAGTAATGTATGAGTGGATAGGTGGGTAGAGGTGGAAAGGAAACAAGACAGGTTGGTGACACTAGGTGATCAACCTGGGTTGTTGGTTTTTGTTTTTATGTTAGTTTTCCTAGGGATTCAGCCCAGCCCTTTTTTATCTTGAGATAGAATCTTGCTAAGTTGCCCAAGCAAGGCGTGAACTTTGGTTCCTCCTGCCTCAGCCCCCCAGAGTGCTGGGGTTGCAGACATGCACTACCTTACTCTGACATGCGTTCACATCTGAATTCCTTCTTCTGCTACCTGTGTGGTTTTGCTAAGATTGGTTGCCTTCTCTGTGCTTCCGAGTCTTTATTTCTTTTTGTTTTATTTTTAGTTTTTGAGTCACTGTCTCACTGTGTTCCATGCTGGCCTCAAACTCAATGATCCTCCTGTGTCAGCCTCCTGAGTGCTGGGATTACAAGCATGCACCATGTCCCCAGCTTTCAGAGTCTTAAATAAAATGGCAAGTGTTGTGAAGAAAAAGAAGAAGAAAGATAAGCCATAGGAAGGATCAGCTTAATGGCTGCTTTTCTCCCTCTCCCAGCTCTGCTGGGTGCTTCCCGAGGTGGAAGCTGGCACCCTGTGCGACCCGGGCTCCAGCGTGCAGGTGGCAGGACTTAGACCAGGCGGCTTCCAGCCACCCGCGTCTGTGGGCTGGATCTGGTTGACCCATAATGCAGGGCCTACGAGGAGCGGTTCTAAAACATGGAGTCACACCAGCCCCAGAGCTGTGGCCTGGGTCGGGCCGCCTTCTTCCGAAGGCTTGAAAGTAACCCGTCCCGATGCCGACAGTCTCTGGGGCCCAGCTTTGCTGCGCCTGCTGCAGTTCACTGCTCAGAGTGTCTCTGTGCCCCACAGTGAGGCGCCTTGTTTGCTGGAGTCCCATCTGCCCACTCTCCCTCCTGCAGGACCCCTGTGCTCCTTAGAAAGGCTGGGATCATCCTCTGTTCCCGGACAGCCTCAGGCAGGGTCACTTTGTCCCGTCTTCGAGGAGACAAAGCGAGGCCCTCACCCCTGGCCTCGGTGGCTGGTGGTGAATCCCTGAAGGACAGGGACCCTGTGGCCCTTGGCAGTAGCAGCTTTTGACTGCTCAGCACCCACCCTGAGCAGCCCCAGCAGGTTTCTTGGGGTTTCCCGTGTGAGTCGTTGATGCCTGAGAGAGAGAGAGAGCTCCATCCAGAGCTGTCACTCTCAGTCTGCCACCCCCAGCTGCGTGTCTGTGTCCGGGAGCAAGGGCCCCCGCCTGCGAAATGGAGGTGGTCCCGGCCTCCCCCCAGGAGTCTCTTGCTAAACCTGCAGGCCGGTGTCTAACAGTGCTTAATAAAAGTTGATTGGGGTCACAAATTCCTGCTCATTTTTCACAGTGACTTAATTTGCTCCGTCTTTACTTCTTCCCTCCAAGGAAGGGAGCGGCACTTAACATCTTCACTCGCGTGAGGCCAGGCGACCTTAGTGTAGTTTGGGTGTGTAGAGCTGCTTGGGAGGCTGAGGCAGGACGATCGCAAGTTTGAGGCCAGCCTGGGCAACTTAGACCCTGTCTCAGAGTAAATAAAAGGCTGGGGATGCAGCTCAGCCTTCTCTGGGTTTAGTCCTTAGCACTATCAAATCACAGAGGTGGGTACAGTGCGGCCCAGATTCTTGTGCCCTCCGGGCCCGTGCCCTCCTTGTGTCCAGCCCTGGTGCCAGCACACAGCCTCTCCCTCGTCCCCCAGGACCACGTCTGACATGAGCCGAGTGTTCTGCGCGCACTGTGGGAACAGGACGCTGAAGAAAGTGGCGGTGACCGTGAGCGAGGACGGCGCCCTGCACATGCTCTTCTCCCGCAACCCCAAGGTGCTGAACCCACGAGGCCTCCGGGTGAGTGGCATCCGCCATGTCCCCACCACTGCAGGAACGCAGAGGACCCAGGACAGTAGAAGTGCAGCCTGGTGCTGTCTGCTGGCCACAGGCTTGGCAGCCTGGGGCAGGGCCACATTTGTGTGGGAGTCAGAAGGAAGGGTGGGAGCGGCCTGGGACCCCGCATAGCAACTGGGGATTTGTTTGGGAGACTTGGGAGAGAGGAAGACCCGGAAGACTGGTGTGAGTGATTTTTCTTTCTAATGGTATCAGAGATTGAATTCAGTCCCTTTGCACTGAGCTACATGCCTAGCCCTTTTAAAAAGTTTTTTTGGGGGGGCCAGGGATTTAGCTCAGTGGTTCCACTGCCTGCCGCGCAAGCACAAGGTCCCAAGTTTGATCCCCAGTACCCCAAAAAAAGGTTTTTTTGTCGGGTGTGGTGGTACATGCCTGTAACCCCTCCTGAGGCAGGAGGATCACCATGAGTTTGAAGCCTGCCTGAACTACACAGCAAGACCCTGTCTAAAAAAAAAAAACTAAAATTAAATAAAAACTTTTGTAAAATTTTGAGACAAGGTATCGCTAAGTTGCCCAGCCTGGGCTTGAGCTTGTGTTCCTCCTGCCTCAGCCTCCCAGAGTACAGTAGGCATGTGCCACTGTGCCTGGTAAAAGTGATGTTGATCTGGCACTGCTGTCTCCCAGGTAGCGAATGTACCACTAATGCAAGAAGAGAATTTAACTTTGTATTCTGAAATAATTTAAGATTTATAGAAAAGTTGCAAAAGTAGTACAGAGAATTCCCATTTCCCCTTCACCTGGATTTCTGTGTTAATCTTTTGCCCTGTTCGCTTTATGACCCTGTCTAAATACATGTACACACATTATTTTTTTCAGAGCCATTTGAAAGTGAATTGTTCACATAGTATCCCTGTGCCCTAAAGCACTTACTTTACATGACCACATTATAATTATCAAAATCCAGAAGTCAGCACTGCCCCAGTATGACTGTCTAATCTCCCGACCCGCATTTACGCCTTGCCATTTCTTCCTGCTCCTTTATCGCCACAGAGGGGATTCTGGGTCACATCAGTCGCTCCATTTATCGTCAGTCCCTGCAGTCTGTCAAGCCGCAGTCCTTTCTTCGTCTTGTTTTTGCAACCCTGACATGCCTAGCCAGTTAATTTGTGGACTGTCCCTCAGCTGGGCTGGGCTGCGCCTTGGGGTTAGAGTCAGGCTGTGCATTTTTGGCAGAAACTGCCCAAGAAGTCACATTGTGTCCTTCTCAGTGGCTGTGACGATGTTGCGCAATTTATTAGTGACATTAACTGGGTTTTTTTGTTTGTTTGGTTTTGGTTTTGTGAGTCAGGGTCTCACTGTAGTTCATTCTGGCCTGGAAATTGTGGCAGTCCTCCCGCCTCAGCCTCCTGAGTGGTGCTATTAACTTTGATCACTTGGTTAAGGTGACTTTTGACAGATTAATCCACTGGAAAATTATTCGTAGTTAATTATTTACGGAAAGATGTTCTGGTTGACATTGCCAACTGATGATTTTATTTTTGAGCAGTACTGGGGATGGACCCAGGGCCTTAATACTGAACTACTTCCCCAGCCCTTTTTGAGATAGGGTTGTGCTAAGTCACTAAGTTGCCTAGTCTAGACTTGAATTTACAGTCTTCCTGCCTCAGCCTCCCAGAGTGCTGGGATTACAAGTGTGCATCACGATACCCAGCCTTCAAATGATGATTTTCTAAATCCACCAGGCCTTCTGAATATATTACTTGGCATCTACTTACAAAAAGGAATTTTCCTTTTATTCCCATTTATTTATGTGAATATGGTCTGATGAACTTTCATTTTAATATATAAGGTGAGAACCATCAAAGCTATCATTTTGAGGATTAAATTGTCCCATGCATGGCCAGAATAACCCCCCTTGAGCTGCCTTCTTTGTCCTTTTTAATTTTTGTTATTTTTTTCGGGATCTTCCTCTTGGGAGACAGGCAGCGGAACCACTGAGCTAAATCCCTGGCCCTCTGTGTCCTTTTTTAATATTTCAGTTAATTCTCTTTTCTCTTTCTTTCTTTCTTTTTTTTTTTTTTTGGTACTGGGAATTGAACTTGGGTCCTTGCGCTTGTGCAGCAGGCGGTGGAACCACTGAGCTAAATCCTAAATCCCTGGCCCTCTCTTTTTTTTATTTCCTGGCCGTGTGGTACACACCTGTGGTCCCAGCACTTGGGTGGCCAAGGCAGGAAGATCATTGTGAGTTCAAGGCCAGCCCGGGCTACCTAATGAGACCCGTGTTTTATTTATTTGTTTTGCTGCACAGGGTTGTCTCACTATGTAGGCTGGGCTCCAACTCACAGTGCTCTTCCTGCCTCAGCCTCCCCCATGCTGGGATTATAGGCGTGCATCACCATGCCCGGTGTTCCTTCCCTTTTTTTAATTTTAATTTTTTTTGGTACTGGGGATCAAACTCGGGACCTTGCGCTTATAAGGCAGGCCTGGAACCACTGAGCTAAATCCCTGGCCCCTCCTTCCTTTTTTATCAGTACGTGTTTGAGATAATTCTGGTCCTCTGCCACCGCTTCCGCTTCAGCCCACCCCCAGGTTGCAAGCCTTCCCCTTCCCGCATTCATAACATCCTCAGTGACCCCGGTTCCCACAGAACTCACCACCACTGCAGAGCTGCTACACGCAGCATTGTCGCAGTGGTTCCAGCTCACCAGTGTGCCAGGGGGTGAGGCCCAGCCCTGTGTTTTCCTTTGCACTGGTGGGATGGGGGAAGATGGGCTGCCCGCTGGGTCATCTGCCCGCACGGGGACAAGTGTGCACCGAGCCCCTCTAAGAGCTGCCCCGTCTCCCCACAGTACTCGCTGCCCATGCCGAAAGGGGGCAAATATGCCATCAACCCCCACCTGACGGAGGACCAGCGCTTCCCGCAGCTGCGACTGTCCCACAAGGCCCGGCAGAAGACCAATGTGTTTGCCCCCGACTACATAGCCGGGGTGTCTCCCTTTGCAGAGAACGACATCTCCAGCCGCTCGGCCACCCTGCAGGTCCACGACAGCACCTTGGGGGCCGGAAGGAGGCGCTTAAATCCCAACGCTTCCAGAAAGAAGTTTGTGAAGAAAAGGTGAAGTGCAAGCTCCTGCAGGCAGCCTGGACTGCACTGCCGTGGCAAGGAGCCCTGGCGTCTCCTTCCCCAGCTGCGCCTTCTCCAGAACATCTGGGTGGGAGCGACCAACAGGCGCGGCCTGCTGCAGTGCTCCTTAGCGACTCGCCGTGTCAGGTCGGGTGGCCCAGCTGGTCACTGGCCTGTGAGCGCACGGAGAGCCCGGACTCCTGCCACAGCCACAGGAGGGGATGTGGTGGGAACGAGGAGCAGTGCTGACGACGGCGCCAAGCGGAGTGCTGCTCTCGGGGTGCTGCAAGCTCTGAAGCATAAGCCGTAAGCCCAGGGGTCAAGTGTCCGGATTTATGAGTATTTTGCAATAAAACTATGGACTGCCACTTCCTTTTTCTCTCTTAGCCATTTTTTTTTTTAAGTCTCCTTCGGGCAAGTTCAGGATCATTGGCATGCTCATCCTTTCATCTGGATTTATTTGGGTATCGTCTCATCTTGTTGCTTTCTTTCTCTGCACACATTCACGAGCACACACTAAGTATGTGTCTTCTAGGAAAAGGATGGCCTTTTGCCTCCCTATAGTACACTTACAAATTCAGGAAGTTTGCTTATGTTTTGCAGTCCTGGGGATCAGACCCAAGGCCTTGCACGTGCGAGGCAGGGGCCCCACCACTGAGCTGCTTTCCTGGCACCAGGAAGTTTGCGCTGGGAAGTTGCTGTTGAGTATGTGCTCAGGTGGGAAACCACACCACAGCAGGTCACAGAGATGTGAGAAGCTGCCAGCCCACACCCTTCGTGTTGCAGAATCGTCTGCAGTAACCCAGTGAATCTCTAGGATGAGGTTCAGGGCATGAACGGGCTCTGTTGGCTCCAGGGGGCGGGGGCAGTAGAGGTTAAATGACTTGCCCAGGGGTGATAGCTAAGATTTCAGCTCAGTCCGTGCATTTAAGGACAAACGTACTGCTGGAGATTACTGGGTATGTGAGTCTTATGCTCAGGTACCTGCTGATGGGGTGCAGGGAGGGAGAAGTACCGGTTCTGGCTTGGGGTCAGTCCACACTTGCCTTCTCCATCCCCTCATACTCTGTTAACAGCAAACATGCAGAAAAATTGGGCAGTAGCACACGCACCCAGCTTCATTATGTCTCACCATTTCACTGTTCACTTACTACATTTCATAGCTGGGTATGGGGTACCCACCTGTAATCCCAGCACACGGGAGGCTGAGCTAGGATGATCACCGTCAAGTTGGGAGCCAACCTGAACTGCATAGTGAGGCCCTGTCTCAAAACAACTACAACAAAAAAACAAAGTTTAACCCTCTTATCCTGCTATCCTAAAGCAAAATCTGTATTATTTTTCTTTCTGATGACAATCTAAGTACTTTTTTTCTTTTGCAAAAATGTCATAAATCTCCGCCTCCTGCCTCGCAAGCAGAAGGACCCAAGTTCGATCCCTGGTACCAAAAAAAAAAGGGGAAAACAATGTCATAAATATTTAAATATTTCTTATTGGAAATGACTAAATTTTGAAGTAAAAAGGAGCAACCCACATCACATTTCCATGGTGAAGCCCAAGCGACCTCCATTGCTGCTTGACAAAGTTCCAGCTGGGGGAAAGAAAGGGGGGAAGACATCGGACCCTCATGTTTTATTTTTTCTTGCCATAATGTTTATAATTGTTACTCTGATCACAGGAGTCATTGTGTTTGTGACTAACAACAAACTCTCCGTGAGGCAAATTGGTAATGATATATTGAAATCTGATCTGGCTCACAAGTCCCAAATTCCAGTTTCTCTTAGTTCTATTGCCACATCCACTCCTAAAGAAACCGCTCCTAAAACCCCCTCTGTTTCCCCCACTACTATAACTCCCCTTCTTATTGCTGACATTCTTTTTACTAAAGGGGTCTTATGAAGAGATTGAAAGGTCAGACTTTAGATGTAAGAAATAGTGGAAAATGGGAAAAAGAAAGAAAGTTAAGACAGGTAAATGTATTAAGGAGGCAAGTTACTCAATATTTCTCAAAGTGCTGTAAATATCTCCTGCTCATGGACTATGAACCTAAATGACATTTAGTTAAGATGAATAGAGGCATAGAAAAATAGAGAGCTAATAGCAAACTATATTAACCATTGTGCAGTTTTCTCAAGGGCCAGCTGGCGACCACAAGTTTGACACTTAGTTGATTAAATCTTGCTTGTACCCCACTGATATAAAGATTTTGATTAAGTTACCTTCTGTTCTGCTTAGGTGTGGGTAAATAAGGGGACAATTGTAATTTTTAAATATGTATTCGTGACATTCAATGAAATGAAACAGCTTAGAGGAATTGTACTTTAACAAAAAATAACCTTTACTTCAATAGAAATTGCTAAGGCAATTTAAAATGTAAACATGTCCCACCCAATGCCTCCCAGCTATTGCTTAAAGATATAAAAATAAATCAGACCCTGAGACTTATCAGAGGGAACCTGAACATTGCTTGTGAAGGTTCTTTTCTCATCGCCGGCCCAGGACATCTCCCCTTCCTGCCCTACATCGACATCGACTGCAGCTGGTCTGCGGCATTTCCATCCATCTCCGTTTCCTTTAGGCAGTCAAACACTTCGTGAACATTATTATTTACTTGGTGCTGGGGATGGATCCCAACCCCTTGCCCGTGCTAGTCGTGTTTTCACATTGTGTCAGTTATGGGGAGCTAACTAGGGTCCTAGAGTGTAACGTGGCTGACGTGGCAGATGGTTACAGAAGTGACCACCTGTTTACTAGAAGAAATTGCCCTTTGTGAAACCTCTACAGGCATTATTTTTAGGGACTGGAGTGCGTACTCTGGAAACCCTAAAACTCCATGAAACTTTGCTCACCCCAGCAACCAAGGCTAAGATCCCCATTGGCTTAGAGCCCCACGAAAATGGGCAGAGCAAAGACACCATCCCGAGAAACTCTTCCAGCTCTCTCTGCCAGGCAACTTGATTGACAGCTTTGTCCCTGCCTTTGCAATATAAGTAAACCTCTGCTTTGCACTGCTTTCATCTTCTGACATCTTCATTCTGTGGCAGATGGCCTCTTCCTCTCCACTCGGGGGATCATGGGTTTTGAGTCAACCTGGCTCTGCTCATGCATTCCTTGCCTGAGTGAGGCCAAGAACTCAGAGAAATCAGAGGGCCTTTGCACCAGAAGGAAGGGACAAGAAGAAAAAGAATAGAAGGGAAAAAAGTGGAAACAGCTTTTTGTAAATAAGGAGGGGCAGAGGGGTTGAAGGGAGGGAAGGGGAATGGGAAAAAAAGCAAGATAAATGGTGTACAGGTACAAATTTCCTATGATGAGTATTATGTGTATCTTTTTTTTTTTTTTTTTTTTTGGTACCGGGGATCGAACTTGGGACCTTGCACTTGCAAGGCAGGTGCCGGAACCACTGAGCTAAATCCCCGGCCCAAGTATTATGTATATCTAAAATGTACCAATAAATATTTTGCTAAAAAAAACCAAGGTAAATGTAAATGTTACTTTTGTGGCTTGCTGACCTATACCCCCACACTGTTTTTCAGGGTTTTTTTGTTTTGTTTTGTTTTTGCAGTACCGGAGATCGAACTCAGGACCTTGTGCTTCTGAGGCAGGTGTGATGCCACTGAGCTAAATCCCCGGCCCTGTTTTTCGGTTTTTGAGACGGTCTCACCGAGTAGCCCAGGCTGGCCCCGAACTCATGATAATCGTCCTGCCCGAGCCTCCCAAGTGCTGGGATCACAGGCATGTGCCAGCACACCTGGCCTTACAGCCCCACACTGCACTATTCCTTCTCACTAGATACACAGGACTTCAGCCCCAAGAAGAGGCAGAGCAGAGCAAAGGGGATGGAGCCCAGGTGTGGACTTAGGCCCTCTACCGGTTGTAACCCAGGGGAGATTTCTTTGAAGTTCTCTTCAGGCTCAGTTTCTCCCTGCTTTGAGGCAAAAGCACACTTACCCCCAGTGTTGTCCTGAGACGTGTATAACATCTCAGGAAGGTCAGGTCAGCGTAATACTGTTTCCTAGGCAAAATGCACCCCCAAATTTTTTTTTTTTGGTACCAGAGATCGAACTCCAGACCTTGCGCTTTCAAGGCGGGCGCTGGAACCACTGAGCTAAATCCCTGGCCCAACCTCAAAATTTTTAAATGAAGCCCTTCCTTATCACAGTTACTTTGTGTTTTTTTTGAGACGGGCTCACTATGCAGTTCAGGCCACCATACCTGGCCTGCTGGTTTAAACAGAGCAGGCCTTTTATATATCTTCACTCTTAGCAGAGTGACTTTCTGATTCTCACAGTATCTTGGAAGTACCTTTTATTTATTTATTTTTTTGGTACCAGGGATGGAACTCAGGACCTTGCGCTTGTGAGGCAGGCGCTGGAAGCACTGAGCTAAATCCCCAGCCCTGGAAGTAAGCTTTTAGACAGTAAAGGGTTTGCCTAGGATGCAGCCCTGGGTTTGATCCATGGCGTGGAGTGGGGTGAGCACAGGCACAGAGGAAATCTGTCACTCTGAGTGTTACAGTCAGGGTTTTGGCAAAGGAATATATGAATTACAGGACACATAGTTTATAGGTTTATTTTATATTTATCCAAAAAATCAAATGCAAAGGAGTGCAAGAGATAAGCCCCAGACTAGAGGCCCCAAGAATCCAGCCGAGGGCCTGAATCCCACAGCAATGTCCCGTACAAGTGCAGCTGAAGGCCTAGAGTCCAAGGCAATGTCCTCCACGAGTCCAGCCAGTGACCTAGAGCCCACGGCAATGTCTCATACTTGTCCATATTTCGGATCTGGACTCTGAAGGCCCAAAGGCCAGTGGTGGAAACCAGAAAACCTATGCTGGTGGGATGAAGGATTTGTGCTACCAGGCTGAGGGATCCACATCGCAGCCAGGAAGTGATGCTCACGATGAAGATCAGCGCTCCCCTGATGGAAACAGCAGTCATTTCCAGATAGTGAGGCCCGAGCTCCTCCGATGAGAACAGCCTAGTGCGCATCAGGAAAATCATCCGCAGCAAGCTTCTAGAAAGTCAACAGCCCCCGATCTTCCCCTCCAGTTCCCTTTTTATGGCTATTGGTAACAATCCTCAGGTGGATCCTCCATGCCCAGACCACGTTGACTCAGTTCAGCTGGGCATTCCAAGTGGACCATTAGTTAATCCACCACAGTGAATGACCTCTGCTTAAAACCTCCTACAGGCCTCCCTCTTTTTTTGAGGCAGTCTCCCTACTTAGTTCAGGTTGGCCTCGAACTTGCAGCAATGCTCCTGTCTCAGCCTCCTGAGTGCTGAAATTACAGGCTTGCGCCACCACGGCCCACTAGAACCTAGCATATTATATGACCTGGAGTTAAAGTCAAGCAGCTTTACTTCCACACTTTGTGGGTTGAGGCAATTACAAATTCCTGCCCATGTTATAGGGAAAGGGAATTAGATTGAATGCCTTCAAAATTCTATGGGACAACAGAAAAAACAACTGATCAGGTTCTGTATTTAACTTTCAGAATAACTATACCCAAGGGCCAGGGATTTAGCTCAGTGGTTCCAGTGCCTGCCTTGCAAGCACAAGGTCCCGAGTTCAATCCCTGGTACCAAAAAAACAGAATAACTATACCCAGGCACAGTGGCACACACCTATAATCCCAGCACAAAGAGGCAAGGCAGGTTTAAGGTCAGCCTGGACAACATAGCAAGACCCTGCCTCAAAATAAAAAGGTAGCGGGCTTTGGGTGCAGCTCATTGATAGAGCACTCACCAGTAAGCATGAGTCCCTCCTTGAGTTCAGTCCCCAGCACTGAGGAAATAAACTCGTGCTGGGATGTAACTCAATGGTACCACACCTGCCTGGCAAGTGCAAGGTCCTGAGTTTGGTCCCTGGTACCGAGAAAAAAATAAAACAAAACTGAGATTCTATAATAGCAGCTCCCAAATTATTAGATATAATTACTCAGCTTATGCACAGGAAATCTAGAATGAAGATGTTCAGCATGTCTAGATCTTGTTGTTTGTTTGTATATTTGGAGGTAAATTTTTTTCCAGTATTGGGGATTGAACCCAGGACCTTCACACAGAGCTACATGGCTAGCCTTCTCATTTGATACTGGGTCTCAGTCACTAAAGGCTGGACTAACTTGTGTTCCTCCTGTCTCAGCCTTCCAGTGCTGGGATTACAGACACATACCACCAGGCCTATAATGGAGGTAGATTTTTTTTTTTTGGTACTGGGGATTGAACTCGGGTCCTTGCGCTTGCAAGGCAGGCAGCAGAACCACGGAGGTAAATCCCCGGCCCAAAGGTGGATTCTTACATGTGAGACCTTTTTTTTTTCTTTGCAGAATCAAGGGAATGATGAGTTTGCAATTCTGTGGGCCTCAGTGAGGAGGAAGGGTGGTACATATTTACTAAAGGTTGCTTCTACTTCAAGTGTTGGGGACTGGGTGTGGCTTATCTTCACAGATCCAGTGGGAAGTTCGGTGGCTGGAGCTGGTGTGGTTTCACACATGGTTTTGGAACTGAATGTATGATTCACACAAGGGTGGAGAAAATAATCAAAAGGCAGGAAACACCTTTTGGTAACTTTGTTTGTTCTTAGGGATAACAAATGCTGGGGCCAGGGATTTAGCTCAGTGGTTCTGCCACCTGCTCTGCAAGCGCAAGGACCTGAGGTCGATCCCCGATACCAAAAAAAAAAGGAATAACAAATACTGGGGATGTAGCTCAGTGGCACCACACCTGCCTTTCAGGTGCAAGGTCCTGAGTTCAATTCCTGATACAAAAAAAAAAAGAAAAGAAATAACAAATGAGTCCCCATGTGTTCCCACAAAAGGGCTGGAAAGGACCAAGCATGAACAACAGGGTCCCTTCTATGCCTTGCCTTCTATGACCTGGCAACACGGTTAGGTTTGGTACCTGGGATGAAATCCCTTCACTGCAAATGAATCCACTGCAAAAGAGATTTCAGTTGAAGCACAGCATTCTAAACCCAGTAAGAGCCATGTGGAACATGACAGCATTCCAGCAGGACACACCCTGACACAGGAAGTCCTGCACACTGAGGCACGTCCTGTGTGACAGTGATGGAGGTGGGAAACGGGAGGGCAGGGAAGGACAGGCTGTATAGAAACTCTTCTCCCCACCACCCAGGACCCATTTCCTCCAGGGATTCTTGGCTGGTATCCACAGAAACCACTGAGGGCAACAGGTCCCCAGGTCCCCAGACAGGCCCAAGAATGGCTCCAAGCTAATGTACAAAGCCCATCATTTGCAGCTCAGAGAAAAGCAAGGGGACTTTGGGGACCTTCTTGTGCAAAGCAGCAGCCACACACACACACACACACACACACACACACACACACACACACGGACACCATGTATCCACAGGCGTCTGATGAGGCTGTTTGTATTCTTTCATCAGGAAGAGGACAGGGAACTCCTGAGGATTCTCCTGGTCCTGCTTTTTATACTGGATAATGAAGACAACAAAACTTCACAGTTCAACGGTCCTGACTTGCTCCCTTGTGGGCATGGAGGCCTCTAGGACACTGTTTTCGGTCTGCAGGCAATGCCTAGTGCACACTGCTCCCAGAATGGAGACCTATGACAGGTCCCCCAAGTCAGACCCCCACCCAAGCAGACCCGGTACCCACATCCACAGGAGCACAGAGGTAACAAGAAGCCAGCAGCCGCCCTGCTGCTCTCACCAAGCCCTGTTTATCAGCCAGCCCCAGGCCCATCACCCATGGGACTCTAAAATCTTTCACCCTCTCGACCAGTGCCCCCTCCCCTCCCTAAAATGTCCCATATAACCACAAGCACCCTACTCTCAGTGCCAACGGCCTTCTCGCCCTTGGCCCATCTGCACCCAGATGGCAATAAACTCATTGCATGTTGCTTAGACTTTGCCTGCCTCAGTGGTCTCAATTGTGCCTGGTCTGACCTCATAGCCTGCTTCAGAAAAGAGCACTGGAATTGTGCAGGCTTGTGCTGCTGGGAAAGTAAAGTAGGAAGGAACCTTGAAAACATGCAGAACCAACCCACATTTTTATAGGTGAGGCAACCAGAGCTCAAACAAAAAAGCATTAGCAGCTGACTAGAGGTAGAGTCAAGAATTCTGACTCTATCCAGATGCAGTGGTGCACTCCTATAATCGCAGTACTTGAGAGGTTGAGTCAAGAAGATTGCCACAAGTTGAAGGCCAGCCTGGGGTACATAGTGAGTTCAAGGCCAGCACAAACTACATAGGAAACCCTGTCTTGAAAAAAGAAAAAAATAATTGGGAGGCTGTGGTAGGAGGATTGCAAGTTCAAGCCCAGCCTGGACAATTTATAGATATAAGCCAGGTGTAGTGATGCATTTCTGGTGTAGGGGCATCTGAGACAGGAGGATCACTGTGAGTTCCAGTACCTAGTGAGTTCAAGGCCAGTCTGAGCTACATAGAAAACCTATCTAAATGAATGAATGAATGAATGCTGGATGTGTAGCTCAGTGGTAGAGTGCACTGGGTTCAATTCTCCTGTACTACTGTTGTAGATAGGTAAGTTAATTAGATATCTTGTAGGCAGTTAGACAGGGCCAGCCTAAAAGGAGCCAACATGGAGGACAGTGAAGACACCTTCATTGAAGGCCAGGATTGTAACACGAGAAACTACCATACTCTCATGGTTCCCCTAAGGATGAATACCGGTGATTGACATTCTAAATAGGTATCAATCACCAGGAAAGATCCCAGACTGAAAATCCTTGTACACTTGCTGCGTGACTTGCTTCCCCATTGGATCCTCATTTAATCAATATTACCTGGGTGACTGTACTTGTCCTAATCTTTCCACCCTTTAACTTTGAGTCTATGAGTTTCCTTTTTAATTAAGCATGTTTCTTGTATGCACCATATTGTTGGATTTTGCTTCTTGACCCATTCTGCCAGTCTATTTCTTTTGATTGGTGAACTGAGACCATTAACGTTGATGGTTATAACTGAAACGTATTGACTTGTCATTGCCATGACTTTTTCTTTTTGTTGGGTTCTCCCCCTTTACATTTAATTTC
>NW_004624746.1:16684284-16722241 GCF_000247695.1 Heterocephalus glaber
GGAGGGAGAGAGAGAGACAGACAGACACAGGAGAAAGTAGTTAATTTCCAAGGAGCAAATCTCCCTGCTGGAGTCACAGTGACTCAGCAGAATCTGACCCTAACTCAGCTCCACCCTGTTCTTTGCCCTATTCCGTGCCAAGGCGCTTTGCCAGGGCTGGGAGAGGCCAGGTGGGCATAGTTAACAGAGACGGGCCTCCAGTTGAAACTTGTCCTTTGTGACCCCAGTGATAAGGTAACCCGAGGCACGAGACCACCAGAGCAGGCAAAAATGAAGCAACAAGCGAGGTTTTATTTTCAGCCTGGGTGCCGGAGGGTCAAAGGCGACAGGACTTGACGGGGAGGGAGTGCATGGGTGAGGTGAAACTTTGTAGGGGAGTTTGGGGAGGGGATGGGTACTCCACGGAGGAGTGGGAAATTTTTGTCTTGGGGCAGAGGAGGTCTTGTGGTTTGGTAGGGGACGCGGATGCCGTTTATCTTGAGCCCTTGTCTTGGCTGTTATCTTTCGCACCTTGCAGGGAGTTTTTCTTTTCTTTTTCCTGGGCAGGTCTGACACCCAGGGGTCCCAGGACAGAGAGCAGATGGGCTTGCCTCCCACCCCCATTCAGGTCTTTGAGGCTGCACTCACTCTTAAGCCCCCAAAGGACCCTTCTGGACTTCCACGTCCAAGGGTGTCTACTCCGTGCCCCGCGTCCGCGTCCCTTTCGGGTTGCTCAGTTTTGCAGTCCTCTGCTCAGTGCCCAGGGGGCGCACGCCTCGCTCCACCCACTTTCGTTGGCTTTCCGGGTCCTGGGGGCTGGGCCAGGCGGGGTATAAAGGGGTGGCGGAGCTCTGCACCCAGCATTTGGGACACCTTTGAATTGCAGCCTAGGCCAGGTCGCCCCGGCAACCAGCGGTCCAGCCAATCAACATTCGGGAGGCCGCACTTCTGTGGCACTCGGTGGAAGCCATGGCGGGTGAGTGCTACGTGCGGTGAGACTCCCGTCTCCTGAGCTTCAGCTTCGTTGGTGTGGAAGAGAATTCCAGGGCGAAGGCTTTGTTTTGTTTCTTGGCCCAAAACTGAAAAGGAAAAGTTCGGGTCAGGGGATGATCCTTGACCAGTTTCTCGGAGAAGGGGAGCTCCCGTTACTACCCAGAGCGGCAGATCCCCCCTTAATCCGCCCTTACAAACTGGCGGACGTTTAGGGCAATCATTACTTTCCCAGGAAAACAAAAAGTCCTTCCAAGCCAGGTTGGAAACTAACCTTCAAAGGCCAAATGTGACCCACTGTTCCTAGCTCCTTTGGCCTTGTCGTATTTAAAACATTTTAGAGTAAGCTGCTAATATGTAAATTACAAATAGATGGTTTCACTAAACAAGTATGCATTTCCAGCTTCTGGAGAAAATGCGAGTATCTGACCACAGCAGGGGCTGGAGCTGGGGAACCGGCTGTCTTTGGTTTGAGAGAGAGGAGGCCCAACTCCAAGCAGCCTGGCCCGGGAGACATTGTGACCCTTAGGTTTGGTATTGGTCCATTTCAGTGGCATCAACCGGGGACCCTTAGAATTCCCCGCTGTTCTGCTGCCTGCCCACCCCTAAGGTATCCTTGGGAATTCCGGGTGTTCCAGGCTTTTGCCTCCCTCCCTTCCTCTCCTTTTCGCCTTGGGCCTGCGCCAAGCCCACCCCACTCACCGATGGGCCCACCGCGGATGGGCCGCCCACCCAGACTCTGCACCCGCAGCCCTGGCCTCTCCACCTCCTGGCCCCTTGGGTGCCTCATGCCCACCCAGACCCACCCGGGCGCCCACAACCGCCCGCCGCCACTCTCCATGCCCGTGAGGTATTTCAGCAACACAGCGACGCTCCCTCCAAACCAACGGGAACGCCCCGACCTAAGAGCCCATCGTCCTACCACTGACCAGAAACAACGGCCCACCCACAGTGGGCACCCCTGCTCGCACTGGGGGAGCAGCGTCCGTCCCCACCCCACCTGGTTGCTGTCCCAGAGCAGCACGGCCCCAGGACGCCGAGCCGGAGAGAAGGGCCCCGCGTCCCGCTGGTGCCTCTCCGTACCTGTCCTCCTTCCCAGGCCCGGCTGCACCCTGCCCTGCACCTTGGAGCCCGCCTGGCTACACGGTGTGGTCTCCTCTCCTCTGTCTTCTCTTTACTCCTGTGTCCCATTATATTGTCTTTTATTGTGTCATTTTATTGTCTTTTATCTCGATTGAAACAAAAAGTCCGCATATTCTTTGAGGGTCAGTGGGCATATTCTTCCCTCACATTCATGCTGCCCCTCGAGTTCTAATAAAGCTTCCTCCAGTAACAGGAAAAAAAAAAAGGTGTGGAAACTAGTAACACAGCATTATTAACTTTTGGTAATAAATCTCCTGATTTACTTTTTTTTTTTTGGTACTGGAGATCTAATTTAGGACCTTGCACTTGCAAGGCAGGCAGCGGCACCACTGAGCTAAATCCCCGGGCCTACTGATTTACTCTTAAGTGTCTGTTCATTAAAAATGCATGTTTAAAAAAGAAATGATGCTAGGGATCAAACCCAGAGACACTACCACTTGCCTACATCCCCAGCCCTTTTTTATTTTTTTGAAACCTGAGCTCTAGGTGGCCAGGCTGTTCACAAACTCTCAATCCTACCTCAGCCTCCCAGATAGTTGGGATTATAGGTGTGTGCCAGCTAGCTCTCTTTTTTAAATTTCTGAAAGGAGAGCTCTTAGAGCAGGAGGTGGATATCCTGACTTGATTATTTTCTGCGAAGTTCCTTCATTGTTTCATCACTCAGGAAATGCTTAATATCCATAGTCAGCAGAATAAAAATGGGCAAAGCAGTGTTTAGTAAGCGTTGATAATGTAAAGGTAAATCACAAAGAAAATGTGTATCAGAGCTAAAAGGGTCATATTTTTCCCAGTAGTGTTAAATCCATGAATTGAAAAGGGGGTGAGTGCCAGGGATTTAGCTCAGTGGTTTTGCCGCCTGCCTTGCAAGTTAAGTGCAAGGTCCCGAGTTCGATCCCAGGTACCAAAAAAAAAAACCCAGAAAAAGTAGGAAAAATTTATTTAAAAAAAGGGGGTGAAAATTTGCTAATTACTTCCCCCTTTCCAGGGACGCTCAAAGCAGATAAATCACTTCCATAACATTCAAATCTCCATCAAACTAATATTCCACTGAGGTCTAGTTTAAAGAGTCCAAGGTTCAACTTGGACAGCCGCATGTTTGGGGGAATGGGCACAGAAGTTTGCACTGTGCTTGACCCTGCCAGGTGTGGTTCATACAGCAGAAAGAGGACTGACGGCTTAAACGTGCCTTTCTGTTGGAGTTACTCAAAATGGAAAACCGAAGGAGCCTTATTTTATCTCCCACCTCTACCCCTGGTCACCAGGACTGGGTCCCCAGGACATGAAGTCACTGCACAGAACACCAGGAGCAGTTGTCGTAGTAAACATCCCTGCCTCCCCTGCATACTAGTAGCTGTGTTTTCCTCCATCTGTATATTTTTAAGTTTTTCCAACTTTACCACTTCGTACGTAAACTTGGGTCCCTCCTTAGTTTTTCTGGGCCTTGTTTTCTCACCCATAGCATGGCGTTCTAATTGGATCTACCCCAGAGGGTCCTATCTTGGTCCGTTTGCTGCTGCTGTAACAATACCTGTGAGCAGCCAAGTTATAAAGAACAGACTTTGTTTTCCCTCATAGTTCTGGAGGCTGGAAGTCCCAGCTCCAGCGTCTTCAGGTTCTATGGTCTGGTGAGAGCCGCATCCTCCAAGGGGAGCAGCAACGCTGTGTCCCCGCATAGTGGCAGGCGGCAGGCATCCTTTATAAAGACCTCAGTCCCATTCATGGGCAAGGAGCCCTCGTGGCCCAGTTGTCTCCTATAGGAGCCACCGCTTCTACTGTAATATTGGAGACATGTGACACTTGGTGTCATTCTTACCTGGGTGGGCTGTTGTGACAACTGAAAAAGAAACCAGGCCCTTACAGCAGTACCTAGCACCACATAACCGCACCCATTAAATGCTATTGCAAAAGTGAAGCTTGTTTAACAAGTTCACTACTATAGAAGAGGAAGTCCAAGAAAAAGTCAGTCTTTCTCCCTGCCTCTACCTCTTTGCCATCTCTTGTTTACAAAAATTAATAGTTAGGGCTGGGGATTTAGCTCAGTGGTTCCTCCACCTGCGTTGCAAGCCCAAGGACCCAAGTTCAATCCCTGGTACCAAAAAATAAATAAATAAAAATAAAAAATAAAGTTAAAAAAGATGTACTAGTTTGTGATCATTCCTTATCTTTTCCCTCTCACACCAATATACTTAAAATCTACATATATGTAGTTTTCCTTCTCTCAGATACAAAATAGATTCACATTCACTTGCTTTTTTATCAGTTAACAATATAGCATGGATATCTTTTTGAGCTTCTTACCCTTTTTCTTTTTCTTTTTTCCCAACGTTGGTGATCAAACCCAAGGCTTCAGCCATGCTAGGCAAGCGCCCGGCCTGGGAGCTACAACTCCAGTCCCTCTGAGTTTTTTGTTAATAACCAAGTATCCTGTAGCAAACCAGGTGGTGTGTGGCTGTATTTCTAGCTCTTGGGAGGCCGAGGCTGAAGGATAGTGGCCAGCCTGGACTACAAAAGCAAAACCTTGTCTCAAAAAAACAAACACCCCCACTCCAATCCTGTAGTATGGATAGAGCCAGTTTATTCAGATATTCCTCATTAGTAGGCAACCAGGTTGTATCTAATTTTTGCAATGAAAAGAATGGTGCAGGGCCGGGGATTTAGCTCAGTGGTTCCGGTGCCTGCCTCACAAGCACAAGGTCCCAAGTTTGATCCCCGGGTGCCAAAAAATAAATAAATAAATAAATATGATTTTCAGCTCAGTGTGGTGGTGCAGACCCATAATCCCAGCACTCTGGGAGGCTGAGGCTACACAGTAAGTTCAAGGCCCACTGGGACTGCACAGTATGACCCTGTCTCAAACGAAAAAAAAAAAAGGATATTAATCCACCTGGAAATTTGTGGGGAAATTAAAAGCATAAGCTTTTTACAGGTCCCAGGGTGCTGGGGATGTAGTTCAGTGACAAGCACTGGCCTAGCCTGCTCAAGGGGCTGGGTCCAATCCAAACACAAGGACTAAGTAGATTTTTGCCAAGTGAAAATCCCAGATCAAGAAACACAATGTTGCTAGCACCACAAAAGTTATTTTTGTGTCCTTCTAGTCACTTCCCAAGGGCCAGACTAACCACTATAACTGACTTTTAACACCTATATTAGTTTTCTAAGGGGATCATTTTATCTTCATAGAGGTGGCTATTTAATATGCCAACATCATTTATTCAATCATTTATTGAATGCCTCTTTTAATTCATTAATACTTTTTTTCTTCCTTCCCATGCTGGGAATCAAATCCCAGGGCTTCCAACCTGCAAAGCACATGCCCTGCCACCGAGCTCCACCCCAGCCCCACTTGCTGGCACTTTTACTTCTGGCTGTAGGGGGTGGTGCTGTGACTTCCATGTCCTCACTGAATCTCATGTTGAAATTGGATTCCCTTTGTGAGGTATGGAAAGGCTGGGACCAAGCAGGGAATGGTAGTGCATGCCTATAATCCTAGCTATCTGGGAGGCTGAGGCAGGAGGATTGAAAATTCAAGCCCAGGCTGAGCAGCTTGACAATTTAGCAAGACCCTACCTCAAAATTTAAGAAAGGCAGGCATGGTGGCACACACCTATAATCTCAGCACTTGGTAGGCTGAGGCAGGTGGATCCCCACAAGTTAGAGGTCAGTCTGGGCTACATATTGAGTTCAATGCCAGTCTGAATGACATGCAAGATCCTGTCTCAAAAACACAACAAAATTTTTTATTTTATTAAGTTTATTTATTGGTACATTTTAGGTATACAATATAGTTACATTCATCATTGGGATCTTGCACCTTTACATGATGTGTCTTGGTTCTTATTTTTTCCCCATTCCCCGGCCTTCCCTTCACCCCTCTACCCTTCCCTTTCTACAAATAATTTGTTTCCACGTTTTTCCTTTTCTCGTATTTTTTCTTTTCCCCATCCCTTCCATTTCCCCTATTCCTTTAAAACAACATCATTTTTTAAATGGGGGTGGTGGGGGTGAAACTGGGGATATAGCTCAGTGTGAAGGCCCTGAGTTCAATCCCAGTACTGCACAAAGGGATAGAGGTAGGAGGGGATCTACAAGAAGTTTGTTCAGGCTGGGGATTTAGCTCAGTGGCGCTGCACCTTCCTTGCAGGCGCAAGGTCCTGAGTTCAATTCCCTGTACCTCCCCACCCCCCAAAAAGTACTTGGTTGAGTCCTGAAACCTCTGTGCTCATGAATGAATGAAGCCATTCATGGATTAGTGGAGTGATGTCCTAGGTTATTGTAGAGTGAGTCTATCATGAAAGCCAGTTCAAGTCTGTCTTGTACTTGTCCTTCTTGCCATGGGTTCCCCTGCACTACTTTAGGACTCTGCAGAGAATTCCCACCAACAGGAAGTCCTTCACCAGATGCAGCCTCTTGGCCTTCCATCCTCTAGGACTGTGAGCTAAATAAGTCTTTCTTGGTTATAAATTTCCCAATCTGTGGTACTCAGTGGTAGCAGCAGCAAATGGACAAATGGATTTTGCAATAACCCAGTGTCTGATAGTCACCTCTTCCTTCATGGCCCCCAGTTGGTACAGGTGGAGCATCCCTAAGCAGAAAGTCCAAAACAGCCAGGCATGGTGGCACACACCAAAATCCTGGCATTTAGAAGGCAGAGGCAGGAGGATTGCTGCAAGTTCAAGGTCAGCCTGAACTATAAAGTGAGATTCTGAAAAACTGAAATCTGAAATACATCTAAAGGTTCCGTAGGGTAAGGGATACTCAGCCTGTGCTGGGTCTCCTCCATATGCCTCGTGTATGTCTAAGTCACCAGGAAAGCACTGATCATCTTGGCTCACTCAGAGAGGACATCCTTCAACTGTGCCATGAAGGAGGCTGCCGTAGAGGTGCTGAAGAGGAAAGGATGGGAAGTGGCTGAGTCTGACCTCTATGCCATGAACTTCAATCCCATCATTTCCAGAAAGGACATCACAGGTAGGACCCCCCTTGCGCTTTGTGGAACCACCTGCCTGTGGGATAAGCCTGGGTCTCTGGCCTCAGACTCTCCTGTTCCTCTTGGCAGGTACACTGAAGGACCCTGAGAACTTTCAGTATCCAGCCGAGACTGCTCTAGCTTATAAAGAAAGCCGCCTGAGCCCGGATATTGTGGCTGAGCAAAAGAAGGTGGAAGCTGCAGACCTTGTGATATTTCAGGTATGGCAGGGACAACATCATAAGAGGTGTCTAGGACACCTGACTTCTTAACTAGTCACCTAATTACCTGTGGAATCTTGGAATAGTCACCACTTTGCTGCATTCCCTGTAAACACGGGTGACAGCTTCAAAGGTGCAGGATTAGCCAGGCATGGAGGCACACACCTGTAATCCCAGCCCTTGTGAGTTCGAGGCCAGCTGGAATTATATGGTGAGACCCCGTCTAAAAAAACCCCCAAAGGTATAGCCTTGTACAGATTCACAGCTTTTGTCAATCTAGCTGATTATGCCCCCTCTCTGAGTGTCCCAGTTTGTGGAGTGATATGTGAGACAATGACCTCTCTGTTGGCACAAAGCTGGGGAGCTGGCCCTGCAAAGTGTGTTCAAGCAATGCCCTATGGCCTTCTCCCCAAAGCTATCTCACCATTTAGTGTGAGTATTGGGGCTGTGTGTGCATCTTGACAGTTTTCTTCTCTGTAAACGCCAGGCTGTTCCCAATCTCTTTGCTGCTACCAATTCCCACCAGGCTTTCTTTTTTCCTCCAGGTACTGGGGATTGAACCCAGGGCATGCTAGGCATGTGAGGCATTTGCTCTACCAGTGAGCTACATCCCCAGCCCCACACTGATGTTGAACATGGAGTATATATGGCTCTGGACACTTCCCAAGGAAGGTGGTAAAAGCTGTAGTTTTTGCAACTATGCAGTCAGCTGCAAAGCACCCAGTCCTTAAAAGTTCTTTCTCAGACCCTCAGGCTTGTGACTATGAATCAATGCTACATGACATTAGCCAGTGACCCACAGATGTCTTCTGTTTGTTTGTTTTTGCAGTGCTAGAGATTGAACTAAGGGCCTCACACATGTTAGGGAAGTGTTCTACCACTGAGCTGCACAGAATGTCTCCTTGGTCGGGGATTTAGCTCAGTGGTTCTGGCGCCTGACTTGCAAAGTCCAGAGTTCAATCTCCGGTACCAAAAAAAAAAAAAAAAAGAACAGAATGTCTCCTTGATCTACACTGAGGCCAGCTGTGGTGGCACACACCTATACTCAGGAGGCCAAGGCAGGAGGATTGCCACAAGTTCGAGGCCAGCCTGGAGGTTTTTTTTTAAATTTTTTTTTTGGTACCCGGGATCGAACTCGGGTCCTTGTGCTTGCACAGCAGGCGGTGAAACCACTGAGCTAAATCCCCGGCCCCACATACTGAGTTTAAGACCAGCTTAAAATACATAGCAAGAACCTGCTTCAAAAAAATAAAAACAATCAAACCAAAAAGCCAGTAATCAATTTGATCTGTGTCAGTGGTAGTGAACCTATGGCACGCATGCCGCTGTGGGCTGTTGTGTATCATTGAAAGCTCTAAAAGGTTCGTCATCACTGATTTATGTTGATCCACATTTGTTTGTTTTTTGAGATGGGATCTCACTATATAGTTCACACTGGCATGAGCTCACTATGTAGCCCAGGCTGGCCTTGAACTCACAGTGATCCTCATCCTCTCAAGTGCTGGGGTTACAGGTGTGGACCATCATGTCCAGTTTGTCCAGTTTTGTTTTTAACTGCATCTTATTGTACAGCCAAGGCACCAGCAGGAGTAGCTTTCAGTTCTCATCTCAAAATCACTGTATCTTAGAATTGGAAAGGATCTTGGTGGCCTTTAGATTTAGCTTCTATCTGGTGCATAAGTTTTCTTCACTGTCAGTATAACTGTGCAGGTTGTATGCTGCCAAACAGCACATCCAAGGACAATGTAAACACTGCAGATGCATGTGTTTATTATAACAGTTTTCTGACAAATCACAGAGAAGGCCTTATTCTAGCAAAATCAATGTGCTATGGCAGTCTTTCAACATGTAAAGAAAGTGTCCTGAGAAAGGAGTGTGTCAGTTCATACCAAGGAACTGTCAGGGCTGGGTTCCTGCTCATTGTTCTCACTTCTCCAAGAGCAACTTGAGAGACAGCAAACTTTTTGTGGCGCTAACATGTGCTCTACCACTGAGCTACAGCCCTAGCACCAGTAAACTTTTAATACCTCCAAGCCAACCAGTTCTGTTTTCAGCTCTGATTGCAGAACATTCACAGGGGACCAAATCTCCTTGCCTAAACAAACCCAGTCACTGATGCTAACAGCTGCAGATCTGGCCCCTTGGCCTTGGAGAGCCAGAGATAAGAGATGTGAGAAGCTACTTGAGACCACCCAAGCACATCTTTTCACAGATGAGGCAAATGAAACAGAACCTATGTGGCTTGTGTAGCAAAGGTCACGTGTCACATAAGTGGCAGATTCAGTGCACAACTACAAACCTTGCTGTCAATCCTGTGTGTTTTGTTACACAATGAGCCTTATAGCCCCTTTTCTGTAAATCAACAACCCTTTAAATATTTTTTGTTTTTTTTTTTAATTTGAGACAGGGTCTTGCTATGTAGTTCAGGTTGGCCTTGAATTGTGTAGCCCAGGGTCACCTTGAACTCATGGCAATCCTCCTGCCTCAGCCTCCAGAGTGCTGGGATTACAGGCGTGTGCCACCACACCTGGCTTAACTCTTTAAATATGGGAGAAGGCTATTTATTACAATTAGCTTTCTACAAATCCCACCTCCCGCTTTTTAGTACTGTGTATTGAACCTAGCTAAGGAATTCAGAGCTATATCCCCAGCCATTTTTTTTCATTTTGAGACAGGGTCTTGGTAAATTGCACAGGCTAGCCTCAAACCTGCAATTCTCCTGCCTCAGCCTCACTAGTAGCTGGGATTGTACGCATGAGTCATTACACCCAGCTAAGATTTTGTCATGAGAATTCCCTGATAAACCACAGTCACACACACATGTGCGCATGTGCATGCGTGCACACATACAGTTTTGAGTACTTCTGTTTATTCTAAATGACAGGGTTTTACATCCATGCACACAGGGGACAGTCACATATTTGGTACTATAGGTATTACCTTAAGCTCTTCGAAAAATATTTAGGAATCACACACTGAAGACAACTTATCTGCAATCTTTACTATTTAGACTTTCCTGCCAAGTGTAATTTCAGAGAAATCTTATTTCATGTGGCTTTTAGACCCAGACAATATTTGTATTTTTAGGCAGAGACTGGAGTGCCAAGTTGGCTGGACAAGGAAAATAATTTTTTCTCTTTTTTTGTTATTCTGTGAGTTGGATGGTGCCATATGTTTCTTTTTTTTTAGTGATATTGGGGATTGAACCAGGGCCTTCAAATTAAGCTAGAAGCCTAGCCTTTCTTTTTATATTTTGAGACAAGGTCTTGGTAAGTGCCCCAGAATGGGCTCAGCATGGTGCACATGCCTGGGCATAACTGTAATCAGGAGGCTGAGACAAAGAGTACTGCCACAAGTTCAAGGCCCCCTGGGCTACATATAGAGTTCCAGGCCAGACTGAACTACATAGCAAGACCCTATCTAAAAAAAAAAACCAAAAAAACCCCAAACAGTTCCCCAGACTGGGTTTAACACATCCCACCAGCTCGACCACTGGTGGTACATGTATGACTGTCCCCTTGGGTGGCTTGTACCACTGATGGGACTGTTCCATGCTGCCCGATGGAACAGTCATGCATGTATGACCTGTGGTTCAAGTCACCTGGCAGCAAGACATATGAATCACAGCCACATCATGAATGTGTTACCTCAGCCTCCCAGTGCTGAGATACAGGTATGTGCTACCATGCCCGGCTTATTTTTTATTCATTTTTTGTTTTTTGAGGCAGGATCTTGCTATGTTGCCCAGGCTAGTCTCCAACTCTTGGGGTTGAGCCATCCTCCCACCTCAGCCTCCTGAGTAATTGGGACTACAGGTATGTAGTGTCAAACACAGCTTTTTTATTGATGCTGGGATCCAACTTATGCAGGGGCCTCGTGTAGGCTAAGCAAGTTTCCTACCATGGAGCTATATCCTCAGTCCTTCACTTTTCTTAAACATGCTAACTCCTCCCGAGGGAATGATAAAAGGCCTGCCTGGGTTCCTTCAGTGGTGACATCATGGGCATCGCTAAGCAGCCTAAGCCACCTGCTGTGCATGGGGGGAAGAGGGGCGATGTCCTCGATCTGAGTCTTGGATGTCTTCTGTCCCACAGTTCCCACTGCAGTGGTTTGGAGTCCCTGCCATTCTGAAAGGCTGGTTCGATCGAGTGCTCATAGGAGGGTTTGCCTACACATATGGTGCCATGTATGACAAGGGGCCTTTCCAGGTAGGTGACTGGTTCTGAGTTTCCTAACAGCTGGATCCTGGGTAGATTCTGTCTGGAGGCAGAGTTTTGAATACAACTAGACACTACTGCATGCCTAGCCTGTGGAGAGACAGGGAAAAACAAGTAACTCCACAGGGGCAGCCAGCAGCCATCACTGATTCTGGTGACAGCTTTGACCTGTTGGCCATACACAGCCATGCAGGGCCCTGGGCCTGCCCTTGGTTTGCTGTCTGTGGACTTCTAGGCTGTATCTTCTGCAGAGTCATGCTCTCTGTGGCTCAGAGGAGACAAAGCATGAGATAACGTAAACAGCAAATAAATGGACTTGTATGTCCCTTTCCCTGGGGCTGGTTCATTAGAGTGATGGGGTGATGAAGCTTGTTTTTTCTTTCCCAGAATAAAAAGGCTGTTCTTTCCATCACCACTGGTGGCAGTGGCTCCATGTACTCTCTCCAGGGTGTCCATGGGGACATGAACGTTATTCTCTGGCCAATTCAGGTACCTCATTCTCAATGAACCTTCAGGGGAATTCATTAATTGAGCTTTCCATGCGTCCCCAAACCTCCAGACAGTAGCTGATAACTACTCAGATGTGAAGATTAGAGTAATAATAGGGCCCTGGTTCCCTCCAGATGACTCAGACCTCCCTCTAATCTTCCTGGCCTTCTCCAGTAGTCTGGTACAGCCTCACAGACCATGTAAGCCTTACGCAATTAAAGAAATGATGATTCCAGCCCATTTCAGAGATAAGACTAAAGTCTGAGAGGGCCTTTTGGAGTTGCTGGACTCTCAAGCTAATCTTTTAAGGAAGAGGGTTGGAGAGAAGAATGAGTAAAGTGGCCACCTGAAGAATCTTTGAAGACTCAACTCCTTAGGTGGAGAAGCAGAGAAATGCACATCTACATGGCTTGGCAAGAGTCAGCTGCCGAGAAGCTTAAATTCTCCCTAATGTAATAGAACTTTTGGCAGAAGAGCCAAGTTGGCACACTTTCAAGGTGTTATTAATTTAAAGAAGAGTACTGTTGAATAGGCTAAAATAGGTAACAGCTAGTGAGTGAGGCTGGGAAGGTGAGAGAATACGACTGTGAACGGATTCTCCTGTGTGCACATGGTCAGACGTCGTCATCTCCTAACCAAGGGCTAGTGCATTTGGTCTCTGGTTCTGTGCAGATGACTCACATTTCTCTCCAGTCTTCCTGGGCTTCTCCAGTTTTCTGCCATGCCCTGACACTAAGAGCCCTAGACAATTTAAGAAATGATTTAGTGTAGCCAGGTCCCTTAGCGGAGGCTCACTGGGAAGCCCTGACCAACTTCTGGTGTTTGTTTATATAGTACAAATTGCACAGGGTTGTGATTTACCTCTGTGGCTTGTATCTCCCCAGAGTGGCACTCTGCATTTTTGTGGCTTCCAAGTCTTAGAACCTCAGCTGACATACAGCATTGGGCACACTCCACTGGATGTCCGAACTCAAGTCCTAGAAGGATGGAAGAAACGCCTGGAGAATATATGGGATGAAGCACCACTATATTTTCCTCCAAGCAGCCTCTTTGACCTAAATTTTCAGGCAGGATTCTTACTGAAAAAGGAGGTACAAGATGAGCAGAAAAACAAGAAATTTGGCCTTTCTGTGGGCCATCATTTGGGCAAGCCCATTCCAACTGACAACCAGATCAAAGCCAGAAAATAAGATGGACTTGATTTCTAACATGTAGTCAAATCTAGGTATTTTTTCAGCTTCATTTTCTTTAAAGTTTTTTTTCTTTTTATCTTTTTTCCCCTCACAAGATATGAATATAAGAAGGAACAGACTGCATTTATATATTTTTAGAAAGTTTTACTACTGAATGCAACTTATTTTTACTATTGACGTCTTGGCATATAACCAAAATCTGGATGCCAGAGGCCAACTGAGATGTAAAGCAGGCAGAGGTTTCCAGAAAGATGCTATAAAATATTTTTTAAAGTCATCTACACAATTTAATTTGTTTTAGGCTAGCTTTGGCTAGACAGTATGGAACATTCCAATCATTTTTTTTTTTTATACCGGGGATTGAACTCGGGACCTTGTGCTTGTAGGCAGGTGGCAGAAGCACTGAGCTAAATGCCTGGCCCCCAATCATCTATTTTAATTACCTCTGTATGGTTTATGGCAGAAACGAATTGCTTAGAAAAAGAAGTGACTAACTCTCTGCTTAAGGGAATTCACTTGTTAAAATCCACCAGTCGTTTATGATAGGTACTGGTTTCAATTACTAGAAGTGACTAGAATGCTTGACATGAATATTACTCTTCAACTTGTTGTTTATATACAATACACACATATGCCTTGAAATGAATAGCTAATAAAAGTCATTTTACCTCACTCTTCTAATGTTTTCAAGAAAATAAACCAACATCCACAATCCTCTTTAACTACACTGAATTCAAGAAGGAAACTGTAATTTTTTTTTTTGGTACCAGGGATCAAACTCGGGTCCTTGTGCTTGCGAGGCAGGCGGCGGAACCACTGAGCTAGATCCCTGGCCTGAAAACCTTATTTCTGATCAACATAAGCCGCTGAAATTCTTTTCTTTTAATTTTTTTTAAATTTTATTTTATTTTATTTTTTGGTACCGGGGATCGAACTTGGGACCTTGCGCTTGCGAGGCAGGCACCGAAACCACTGAGCTAAATCCCCAGCCCTCTTTTTATTTTTTTTGTACAGGGGACTGAACTTGGGACCATGCGCTTGCCAAGGCAGGTGACAGAATCAATGAGCTAAACCCCCAGCCCTGAAAAGTTATTTTCTGTATCTTTGGTAAACTGACAACTTTCCAGTGATCACCTCCATCCCCACCCTAGTACTAGGGATTGCCAGGGCCTTTGCACTAAGCTACATCCCCACCCCTTACGTTTTTTTTTTTTTGAGACAGGGTCTCACTATGTAGGCTGGTCCTGATGTATGTAGCATAGGCGAGCCTCAAACTTGGCAGTGATCCTCCTGCTTCAGCCTCCCAAGTATTGGGATTACAGGAATATGCCACCATGCCTGGCTTTTACTTTTTTAATTTTTTGCTACCAGGGATCAAACTTGGGACCTTGTGCTTGTGAGGCTGGGGGAACCACTGAGCTAAATCCCTGGCCCTCCTTTTTTAATTTTTGAGATAGGGCCTTTCTAAGTTGTCCAAGCTGGGCTCAAACTTGGGATCCTCCTGCCTCAGCCTTTCACAGTGCTGGGACTAAAGATGTGCATTATTTTAATGTGATGTGCATTCTTGGCTAAATGATTTTGTTTTGGGTACCAGGAATTAAACTCAGGACCTTGTGCTTGCGAGGCAGGAGGCAGCACCACTGAGCTCAATCCCCGGCCCAAAGTGATATGTTTTGATCCCATAATTTTTGAGATAAAGTTGTAGGTCTAGAGTTTTATTAATTTTGGTAAACAATTTAGGCACAGTATTATTTTGGTGCTGGGATTGAGCCTAGGGCCTCCACATCCTGGGCAAGTGCTCTACTAGTAAGCTACAGGACTACCCCCAATTTTGGCATAATACTTGAATTTCCCATTTAAATTCTTGAAATGTATGCCTTCCCACTGTGGGTACAATTGAAGTAGACTATGATGAAACATTGCCCTCTTGTGGTGCACTGGAAGAAAATAAACGATGCAAAGCCAGGTAGGTGGCTTAAAAATTGCAGTCTCTTTCTTATCTGCCAAAGAAAGGATGGCACTGGGTGGGGTAGGAGGATCCTGTTCATGGGATGCTGTCTAGCACTGGATGTTTTCCCTCAACATCCACAATAGCAGACAGCTGGGTGTTTCTGTCAAAAGTATTTTCTGCTGCCTTCATCTTCACTTGTGTAAATTTCTGAAAATTCCAAATTAAATTCATTTTCACCAACAGACCCATATTCATTGGTACTAGTGAAGCTAGTGATAGAGACATCTGGGACATTCTAGTGGAGATGGGATCAGAGGAAATCAGTAAAACATGGCCTGAACCCTTTCTTAGGTATAGTTTCACTAGCCTAGCTTTCCATTGAATGGTCATGGAACAAACCATTCAAACCCTCTGAATGGGTGCAAAGGCATTAAAAAGAGCTACGAAAAAAAGTGTAGGGAGAACAAAACAAAATAACACATAATGCTGTGAACATGTGGCTTGGGCAGTATTTATTCAGCAGTATCCAAGTCAACGAGCTGGGTGCTCTTCTGGGCAACAGGGACACTGCAGTGAACCAAGGGTTTGTGCTCATGGAGCTGCATTCTTGTGAAGAAATATATTTTTAGGTTTTTTGAGGAGGGTTCTTGCTCTAATTCAGGCTGGCCTTGAACTTGCAGCAACCCTCCTGGCCTTAGCCTCTCAAGTGATGGGATTACAGGCATGCACTGTCATGCTTGGCCTTGTGAAGAAATTTAAATGATCAAATGGGTTCCAATGGCAGTACTGGGAGTTTTTTTTATAAGAGCAATCAAGAGAGACCACTCCCATAAGGCCATTATTAAGCATGGACCTCTTAGAGTGAGCCTGTCAGTGAGACACTCGCTATCTGAAGGAGCAGCATTGCAGGCAGGAGCACCTCAGTGTGTTTGTACTACTTTATTAACACAAAACACTCAAACTAAATAGAACAATAATGATTCAGTCTAAGTTTTATTCTGCATGGCATAATGTATCATACATCACTGTATTCCTAGAAGAATGGCAAGGACAAAGTAACTACTTTTGGGCCAGGGATTTAGCTCTGGTGCCGCTGCGTGCCTTGCAAAAGCAAGGTCCTGAGGTTCAATCCCCCATACCAAAAAAAAAAAGATTTCTGCATTTCATCTTTCCTAATGATATAATTTCAACTGCATACTCGTGTTGCTCAAAACAGACCAATGTGTATTGCACACCCATGCATGAGTGCAAAGTTTGAAGAAAAACAACTTACTGCAAAATGAAAACTTTCAATGTTTTATTTTTGACTGCAGCTGTTTACAGAAATATAGTTGCGAGTATACAAATGTTCCAATAGAAGCAAAATATCTTTTTAATATTTAACAAGTTATCACAGATAGCTAAAAACATAGATGCAAATGAAATTCCCCCAGAGAACAAACTCAAAATATCTGGTGTCAGTGCTCTGAAATCCCTACTATGAAAGCCATATACACAAAAATGTAACCTTTATATCACTGCAGGACAATAGAAGAAGGCAGTTCAGTGGTTGATCAGTGTGCTCAAGCAAATAAAATTAAAAATTAAAATGGCAGAAAGATAGCTAAACCACTTGAGAACAGATTCATGAACTATTCATAATATACTTAAAGATTAAGTAAAAGACATGAATGAAACTGAGTAAAAAGTTGTCAAAAAAGTAGCAACCACTTGGAGCTTATCATTGGAAGTAAGGGAAGAAGGTGAGTAGGTACATTCATTAGAGCAAAAGAAATGAGCAAGTTTTTATCATTGGAAGAAAGGGAAGAAGGTGAGTAGGTACATTCATTAGAGCAAAAGAAATGAGCAAGTTTTTTGGAATCAGCCTGTTAATAGTTAGGTCATGATCACTTCAATGGAGGACAGTTATTATTGTTTTTTATTTGTTTTGAGATAGGGTCTCTCTATGTAGTTTAGGCTGGCCCTGAACTCACTATGTAGCCCAGGCTGGGCTTAAACTTGTAGTGATCCTCCTGCCTCAGCCTCCCAGTGCTGGGATTACAGGCATGGGCCACTACACTTGGCAAGGACAGTTCTTATTGGACACAGAAGTCTGATCCCAATCCCTTTCTCACACATCTGAGATCTTTTATGTGTATGTTTGTGTGTATGCTGTCCTGAGGTGCACTAGCTAAAATAATAATAAGCAAGCAGTCTCTACAAACCAGGCAGATGATTTCTAAGGGTGAGGGGAAAGAATGAAGGAGAGTAAGCAAGTAGGGGTAACAGGGTTAAACATAAAAATTTTAAAGGTTATTACAAATTGGGGTTGAGAAGAATCAGGGTAAAATTCTTTGGGTAGAGGAATATACAGTATTATGTAATAAAGTAGGGAAAAGGGAATAAGAAAGGAGGAATGTAACTAGAGCATCTCCCAATAGTTTGCCTATGAATTCACTAGCACCAAAGCTTGTAGAATAAGCCACTTAAACTTCCACTGCCAGTAATAAGGAAGGATAGCAGTGGTGATTTTTAGAAAATGATTATGAACTTACTTTTAATCTGAAAAGTGAATTTTTTCTTTCATGAGCTAATTAATTGGTGATTTGTAAACAGTGGAAGATTAGAATACTTATGGAAGTACTGAACTAGACAAGGAAATTAAAATGAATAAATCTATTTATCTTGTGGCTAGTTTACATTTACCATGATGCTAACAACTGAAAAGGGAAAAATGCCCAAATTATATAATGCATTATCTTGTTTAATATTTATTTTAGTAAACAACTCTTATCTGAAACATAAACTCCAAGGATACCTGTATCTCTACTGCAACATTCTTGTATGACATAAGCTATATTTAAAGAAGTTTTATCTATTAAAAGAAGAAATTATATAAGGTGCTGGGTTAGACCCACCAGCCATCTTATTTACTATTTCAGATACAAATATAATTATAAGGAATGATAATTTTGTTCTGAGAGTTGATCTAGCCACAATAAAATTGTGGTCTGCTAGTAAAATAAGAGGCAATGAAAAGAAAGCTTGTATTACACTGCCTACAATGTACCCATATTATAGATAAACAGGAGAAGTTAGCACCCATTAATTATCTGAGCTACTTAAATGTGGTAACAAAAGAAATACTGAACATTGCACCTATATATTTAAATTAGTCATTTAATGTAAACTTTTAGTAAGTGGTAGGAAAGTGCCAAACCAAGTTAACTGAATTATCAATAACCAGATTAACTGTATACATAAAATATATGTGTTTCTCAGGCAGTACTGAGAATAAATTATCATTGCCAATAAATGATTATAGATAACCCACTAAGCTGAATTTACATAAAGGACAATGTATAATCTTATCTCCATGAGTAGGAAAAGAAACTTTCTCGCTCTCACTAGATATATTTTATACCAATGATTCTAAACTTTAGTGTGCATCAGAACAACCTGGAGGGCTTGTTAAAACAATCTGCTCAGCTCCATTTCAGTCTGTCTAGGATAACGTCCAAGAACGCGCATTTCTAACTAGTTTCCAGTTGACACCGATGCTAGCTGGGGGCTGAGGATCATACTTTTAGAACCATTGGTTTACATGTAGAAAAGTTCATACTATAATGTTCTTATATATATGACACAAAATATACAGGAAAGTGGTTGGGTTTTAATTAATTCTCAAACATATAGATTAGTAACATTTTAATGTTTCTAAAATGATTTGTTAAAGTGCAATAATTTCTCTTTTATAGCCCACTACATTTTTAAGTCCCACTATAAAGTTATTTCAGAGAATATACACATTAACACTTACACCAAGTCAGATATTCAAATTAAAAAAGGACACAGTAAATAGTTAAGATGCATTCATTAGGAAAGAATCATTACTATATAGTATTTTTGGCTACTTTGGAATGATTAAAGTGCATAATGTCAACAGGTTATTAAGAATATTGCATAAAGGTTTATAGACTTCAGTGCCACTAACAGTCACAAAAATCTCTCCATGTGGAAGGGAGCTCTATCACAAAGGTACTACAGTCCTAACCTGCTGTTGATGGCCCTTTCTACAAGCACCATCCCTGTGGTGAGGGGCTGAAAGAAAAACAAAATTAACAAACCCAGAAAGACTCTCAATCCAACTATATCTGGTAAAAAGAAATTATTTTCTTAGGCCTGAAAAGACTCAGCTCTAACTTTTTCCATATTCCCTTTGACACATTTTCTTAGGCAAATTACTGAAACTCAGATGGGCAAGAAGTGCACTATAACGAACTGCTTTGCCATAGAAAAACTGACATCATCATGCCTTGCCTAACCTATGTTTTAGTGATTTATTTGCATCTATCTAAGATCATAAAAAAATGTTTTACAGTTCCTTCCTGCAATTTATACCCACCCATTTGTTTAGATGTCATCTCACACACATAGTAAAAAAATTTCACTAGTATTAAGGTAAAACCTATTGTTAGTTGAAATGAAGACAAATTTATATTAGCCTAACCAGTAATCTTTTACTTAAGGACAAATTCTAGCAATGCATCTCTCCTGCTATTCTTAAGTCAAAGGAACTTATGAAGTAAAAGTTGGGACTTAATGAAAAACCAGTTCTTTACATGTTTTTGGCAACAGTGAAAAATGAAATAAGAAAGGGGCACTATCATGGTAAAAAGGCACTTTTCCATAAACATTTAATCTAAATATAAAACATTAATGCTAAAAAATAAAAAAAGAATTTTATTAATAAATGAGACTTAAAATAATATGAAAATAAAGAGCTTTAAAAAGTAATTAGAGCACTGGGATATTCAAATGATAATGCAGATTATTCTGATATTTACTACATTAAGAACAATATCTCTACAATTTAGCTCTAGTGACACAAATAGGCAGAAGGGAAAACCTCTTTTATAATATATGTTAGGAGATTCTACTAATCCACTTACTAGGGTATATACTGAGTTTCTTTTTTCTTTTGGTAATGCTGGGGATGGGACCCAGGGTCTGGCACATGCTAGGCAGGTGCTCTACCACTGAGCTATACACTGTCCTGAGTTATTCCTCTAATCTATCTGCTGGATTACAGTCTCTCTCTTGTTAAATCCTTCCTAATAGCCAAAGGCATGCAGTTATAAAATGGTGTCTTGGTTAGGGATGAAACCTATGGTCAAGATGCAGAGTTAAAGCTAATAGGTCCCATATAATTTCTAATTAGTTTAAATAATCAGTTAAGAAATAGATACTAGACCAGAAAATTTCACCAGGAAGATGAAAAATTCTCAGATTACTCCTAATGAATATTTATAACTCTGCTAAATTTAATTAGTAAATCATTTTATTTCTGGTCTTTGTTGATGTATCTAAGATTTCACTTTTCTGAAGCAAGCATTTAAGATGGCTTAAAAGGTCAAAAGGAATGAATTATCTTAGTTCTGAAGGGACACAGATGCATCACCTTCCTCTGACACTTTTTCATGGGTAGATTAGCCAAGGTTTTCATGGGCAAGAAATACACTATATTGAAATTTCAAGCACATTATATTAAAAAAAAAAAAGCAAATTAGGATGGAAGGAAAATGAGAGGAAAGAAAAGAAGGAGGAGAAGGAATAAGAACAGGGAGGAAGGGAGAGAAGAAGGGAGGGAGGAGAGAGGGAGGAAGGATGGAAGAAAGGAAGAAAGGAAGGCAAGAAGGCAAGAAGGCAGGCAGCCAGGCAGGCCAGCCGGCCCCTTACAAAAACTGCTTCTATAATGAACAAAGCCCTTTGAAACCTGTTCTAGGGAGACTGGGTAAAACAGATTTTCATTGGCTAAATAACAACATGATATTCTAAATCATAAGTAACCTGATACTCTTATCATATTAATATGATAAAACTGAGAAGCAAAATATGATTTCTAACTATCTTCTACTGGTGTAGATATATAATGGAATGATAAGAAGGAGTAACTCACATGGAAAGACAGAGAAAGACAATGAGATAAGCTCCAAGCATTTGTGTGAGTTGCTGAAAGCAAGAATAAATGAATGTAACAGCATAAAAAAATGTGGTTCACAGTTTATTTTGGTCTTTCTGCCATAAATTAATAAAGTGTTGTTTCCAAGGCCTTTGCTGGCTCACTGAGTTTTCTGCAGTTTCCAGCTGCAACGTGTAAACGTAATTAGGAAACTGCATTATTAGAATAAGTATCAACCACTGAGCTAACTCTTCAATTAAAAGACAAATACTCTTTGTGACCAAATTATATATTGAATGTTGAATTTAACATTGACCTTTAGGGGTAAGGAACATTTAATAATGTAAAAAAACAAAAAACTATCATTATTGACTAAGAATATGGTAGCATATCACAGCCCTTGTATAAATAACCACAAAATTTATGACAATAAAAATTGGATTTTATGCCTCCATCCAATCAAACCACTACGGTTCAGGTGTATCTTCTGTTCTAAACCTAGGTATTATAAAACAGAAAATTGGTCCCAGTGACTTGGCATTGCCAATCAGTACTTTGTAAGGATAAACCTCTTGCTAAACCACAGAACAGAAGCACCACACAAGCCAGTCTTCTTGTCACCATTCATGGTGCAGTATTAACACACATTCTAATTGGAACTTGAACAAATAGACTTCTTGAGTATCCTACACATTCTCAGAAGAAAATTCAGAAATAAATGTAGTTTTTTTGGGTTTTTTTGTTTTTGTTTTTGGTACCAGGGATCGGACTTGGGACCTTGCAGGCGGCAGAACCACTGAGCTAAATCCCTGGCCCTGTTTTTTTTTTTTTTAATACCTGCTGGGTTTGATTTCTCTGACATTATAGGGAGCCCTCTAGGGTTTAGAGTTTTACATTTTAAAACCGAAGCACTGGATTGTGTGGCTGATTCTTCTCAAAACCTGAACTATATTGGGTAATTTTTCCTGACTGGGGACAGGGAAGGAGATATATTGAGAAAAATACTTTTTGTTCAGAGAATTTATAAAGTAGCTCTGGATATTACAAGATGGGAAAAATGTTATTAAAATTACAAACATGGGGATTTTTAGTGTTTTTATAAATAAAAGGCATAGAATACAGAAAGCCAATTAACAATAACAATAATAAAATATTAAATACGTAGTGAGCAAAGACTGAATGGCTCATTCTTGTGAAACACCACTTGACACAACTGTCTCAATAGGTTTCCTTACTCATTAACTTTTTGCTGAGTGAAAGATCCAGCAAACACACAGGAAGCTGCCTTTAGCCCACTAATAACATCAAGGAACTGCCTGATGGAATGGCTACAGATGAACACGTCATTTGTTTCAAAAGGTACTTAAATACTCAGTAAAGACATAACAAACCCCCCCTCACTGTTATCAGACGCCACGTTGTGGTAGAACATCAGACAAACTCACAAATTTACCACAAAAATGTGTGGCAAAAAAAGAATAGTTTATATATATGTATATATATAAATTTCTATATTTATGCCAATGTACTCACTCAGTACAAATAGCAAAATAGTATACCATTTCCTAAATACAAAATATAGCTTTCCAAAAAAATGAAACACACATTAGATATAAACCATCCAAAACTTGAACGATTGAAACTGTATTCAAAATTAAATGACCTAGAGTAGGTCTCTTTCTGAAAAGTTCCCTTCATATCGGCAAGAAGCCTGTACTACTGAAAACATAATTCAATGCCTCTCAGAGAGAGAGAGAGAGAGACAGAGAGAGAGAGAAAGAAAGAAGGAAGGAAAGAAGGAAAGAAAGAGAGAGAGAAAGAAAAGAAAAAGAAAGAAAGAAAGAAAGTGGGGAATGGGAGGAAGTATATAGGAGAATAAAGAGAAAAACAGAAGAATAGCACATTCAAAGAACAAAGGAAGACATCACAGAAAGGATAAAATCTAGCTATATAAACAAAACCAACACCACAATTCCACACAGTTCAACTAAATGTATAGGATAGGAAGAGGGAAAAAAAAAAAAATCAAACAGAAAAGTAGCTTCCAACAACAATTAACAGGCTATTTTTTGTACATTTAAAAAACAAATGGACAAGGATACCAAAATTTTTATCAGTACATAGAACCCACACACACGTTGGCCTTATACTGCATTGACAGCTTTCCACATGCCCAAAGGAAAATTAGACATAAGCACATATCTTGACACAGGTGGTAGTTAGAAGCAGGCATCCCATGGGTGGCAAGAACACCCAAAACTGTATAACTAACGCTACATCTGCAAGTTCTGGAGTGTTATTTTGCTCTTTATAGATGTAACACAAGTTAGTACACTTAATTTTAAGCCAATGATATGACCCTGTAAAGCCTAAGGCTTGGGGGAGCCATTAGGTAAGCGACCTCTTCAACTTTAAAGCACTGAGGTGACAAGTGAATTACATTCACTGCAGCTCAGGGAGAAGTAATGTTTCAACAAGTTTTAGTTTGCCTTTGTTTTTCAAATGAAAATGTATACTGTTTTTTATTAGAGGAAAAAATTTAAAGACTTCAGAACAGCACCGTTCATGGGGGCAGGGTGTGTGGGGAAATAGATGCATTGTTCTTTCAGGAATCAGCTCCCAATAATTCCAAAAGAGTACTCCTTGCCCTGTGCTGCAGAGTCGCTAGGTCACCTGGGGTCAAAGTGGCCTTTCCATTTAAGTTGCTACAGGGTCACAGTAGTATATTAATAGTTGTCTAAATTGAAGTGAAAAGGAAGTGGAAAATAAGAGATGCATATAAAAGGGAATTCCAGCCTGTGACTGGATTAAGAAGAAAACAGACTAATTACTGTCAGTTAAACTGTAGGAGGATATCAGAACATAATTTACCATGTATTACCTCCTTCATTTTTCATAGAGCAAAATAACAATTTTTCTATGCAGTTATGGCTAAACCTCTTAGTAGAAATACAGAGAACTAACTCTCTGAAAAATAAAATCAATAGCATTCCAGCTGTCCCCAGTTTTGTAAAGTGTGTCATCTGCTTTTGTGTTTAATCCAGAGTCCTCTAATTTGTGTAGAGTTCTTAATACAGCTTACTTGTCAGAACGTTACCCCTTCAATTTTTCCATAAAAACTGAAAGATTCCTTCACTTTGGCCAACCGCTGTACTTTTCATATTAAAAAAAAAAAATCAGCCTTAGTTATTAATGAACTTTACCTCTTCATAAACCTTTGTGTGACTAAAATGTGAGAGAAAATAATGATCAAAAGTAAACATGACAAATATTATTTTCTAATAGCAGTAACTGAGCTGTCCAACTTTGAATTTAAACTGCACTTTTAAAGAAATTGTGCGTAGGAAAATGGCAACAATTAATTCTGTCAGTTAGAAATTCAAACAGATTCTCAGTCATCACTGTTATTAGGAATATAAAATATGAAGATGTTAACATTGGTGGCTAATTACTGCAACAGGCAGCAAAGATGTGCTCTTTTGCAGTAAGAATAAAATCTATCCATGTACTCAGTTTTTTATTTTTATTTTTTTAGTAATATAGTTCAGTAAGCTTCACAGAACCACAAGATCTCAGGACATCCTGGAATCACGATTTTTCCCCCAAGGAAATTCTGAGAGAAGAAAAAGAAAGAAAGAAAAGAAAAATTTAATATAACTCACTAGAAAGGGAAAGAACTTATAAATTGTGTCTCCCTGAAAGATCCCAAAATATATTACAGGACTGTAAGTAGAGTTTTATCATATTTATTCTTCCACATACTTTTCTCACTAAATATCTCTTAAAGAAAAGAGAACTGGGGCATGATCATATCCAACATATAGTATGAGAGAAACAATTTGCATTCATCAGATTTCTTATTCCTAGGCAAAGAAAGCTTAGAACCAGAAGGAATGCCCAATATTAACAATATGACCATACACCATCATTCAGAGTAATTTACCATCTTGTGAGAAATCAGTGTTTTAATAGATTATAGTCTAACCAGTGCTTTAACTTAACCAAAATCTGTAAAAAGAAAAAATATACTGATCCTTTTCCATAAGAAGCGAAAATGTAATACTTACATATCCAGTTAAAAGGAGCCAGTCAAGCTGTTCCCTTGGTTTTGCAAAGAAACGAGCAAATCAATCTTTTCGATGTTCTGGTTGGTGTTTATAGAGGATGCCAGTGGAGAATTCTCTGGCATTTGCTGAGACAGAAGTGTTGTCACAGGTGACTGCCCCTCGTTTTGTGGTTGGCCTGGCTGACTTATGGCCATCAACTGCTCTGGCAATGTACCTGGTCCAGAGGTTAAAAGCTGACTACAGTCTGCAGAGACATTGAAAACAGAAGCTACATGATTAGTTATGATTCATAAGAAAATTAGTTGCCAGGGGAAATTTGTCACTGTATTTATCCAGTATATTATTAAAAGTGAGGCACCTGACAGTCTGAGAAGAAGGTTTTCACCGAATGATACTGGAATTCATCTTAGGTTTCTTCTAAATAGTATAAAAATACAACTTTTCTTAGATATCACCTTAACTCCTATGTAATTCTTCCTTGATAAATGAACATTAAAGACAGGTGCCTACCTCCTTGCAAACTACTTACTTTAATTGGCTGAGATATTATCTGTCATTCTACTTCATTTTCCTTTCAGGTTTATAGCTAAAAATGTCAAACAAATACCTTTTTTTTTTTTGGTATCAGGCACTGAACTCAGGACCTTGTGCTTGCGAGGTAGGTGCCGGAACCACTGAGCTAAATCCCCGGCCCCAAACACACACATTTTTATACATTACCACATTTGATCCTCTCCTTGCCCTTGTCAAGTATATAATATTATTGTTATTTTACAGTGTGGAAATTTAGGCTTATAACGGTCAACTAAATTGTCTAATATCTCATAGGTTTTAATTGGTATAATTACAACTAAGATCTATGCTCTTAAAACTACTGTATTTTGCTTCTGAAATAATAATGTAATCATTTCAATTGAGTAATGAGAAATTAAGAGTTTCTTACTATTCTGAATGCCAAATAAGAACATTCCTGAAGTCGGCTGAGATGAGCCAGGAGAATTCTGTAGTTGGTTCATTGTTCCTCCTGCAGTGTTGTGAAATAAAGTAGACTGTGGTTGAGGTGAAGATGTGGCTCCTTGGATTCCAGGCAAGTTGTTCTGAGAGGAATAAAGAGGAGACTGTTGCATGTCTTGTTGGGTTATACTGGTCTGCAAGGCAGACATGGATGCTGGAGAGAGGAAGAGTGTAACTTGCTGCTCTTGAGAACTGGGTGACCCTTGTACCAACTGAATCTGAGGAGAGCTATGGAACAAGGAGGTCTGTGAAGACTCAGATGGAGTAGGACCAGGGTTCTGAAGTGAGGAAACTGTGGGCTGATTCTGAAATTGCATGGGCTGCTGCTCTTGATTCATTGAGGCCATATTATTTTGTTGGTGAAAAATCGACTGGTTCTGTTGCTCCTGACTAGCCATTGGATTTTGATTTGGGCTAAATATCATGTTTGGTGGTGGTTGCTTTTGAGATGCCATTGTAGCCATGGTATTCTGATTACTGAATAAAATGCTCTGTTGCTGTTGTTGCTGTTGCTGTTGTTGCTGTTGCTGCTGCTGTTGCTCCTGAGACGGAGAATTACTCTGCATGGCCACTATTGAGTGCTGTGCCTGGAACATTGCTCCTTGTTGGTTCTGAGGCATTGGATTAGGTGGAAGGGAGCCCAGTGAGACCTGAGGCTGAAATAAACCTTGTTGGGAAGGTTGAGCCTGTTCTTGGGAAAGCATAGGGTTCTGGATATGTGATATTGGAGACTGCTGTTGGAAAGCAGCTTGCTGTTCAGTGTTTGATGTTGACTGAAGTGAAGAAATTGAGTTCTGTGCAAAAAATGAAATCTGTTCTTCTTGGGCTACTGTGTTAGTTTGAAGATTATTCATAGGACTTTGGGAAAGAAATATGTTGGGTGACTGCTGGTCTTGTGGAACTGAAGAGCCCTGCAACACAGCAATGGTACTCTGAGAGTGAAACATTGGAGGTTGCATTTGTTCAGAGGATGGTGTAGAAGTCTGACTGTGGACAATAGGATTTGGACTATGAAAAATAGAACCTTGAGTTTCCTGGGTAAGGTTCTGAGGATCAGCAATAGGATTCTGAGGATGAAAAAGCTGAGCCTGTGAGTGAGAAGACTGTGGCAAAAAATTCCCAGACTGAAGTGACATCATCTCATTCCCTTGCTGGAATAAACCATTACCTTGTTGCTGGGTACCACTATTCTGAACACTCATCATACTTTTTGTAGATGAAAAAAGGTTAACTTGAGGCTGATTGTCCCCACTATGTTGCATTTGGACCATCGTCTGAAAGACACTGTTCTGAATCTGTTTTGCTTGTGCTCCAGTTTCTTCTCCATCTCCTGAGCTTGGTGTCTGAAACATGGTAGTCCCAGGGGTTGCAACTTGCTGTGTGGTGGTTGTAGAAGTTTCATTTCCAGAAACTGCAGGAGAAGAAAACAATTCACACTGCATTTGTATGTCCTCGTTGGCAGACAGTGCACTCATCATGTGAGAAGGCTGCTGGTAAACTGGTGACTGTTGAAGGTTTCCATTTGCTGAAGGAGTTGAAGGGAATAACTCTGACTGAATTTGGGCAGCTGCCTGGCAAATACTCTGTTGCATTTCCATCACCATTGCAGCTGATGGTTCCATCACTTGCTGTTGTTGCTGTTGCGGCTGCTGATTAGACAATGTGCCTTCAGTCTGTGGACAAACACTTTCAGCTCTTCCAGGTATTAAATTATCTTGCCTGGTGTGGACAGCTGGCTCTGTTGAGGAAAACATTCCAGGGCTTACACTATTTTGAATTTGACTGACTTGTTGAAAAATGTCTGCACTGAGCTGTTCTTGAACATTCTCATTGCCATCTGGAGCAGAAAATAAAACTGAAGATAGCTGTTGTTGTGCCTCTAAAACTTGCTGGACCAAATCAACACTTCCACTGTTGCTACTAGTAGCACTGCCTGTAAAACTTCCTGCCTGCAACTGCTGAATAGTATTTTGTAGCTGACTCACACTACTTGGTGAGGGAAAAATATTTGATGAAATCTGGTGCTGTAAAGTCTGTGCTTGTTCTTGTAATGGTGACTGCTGCTGTTGTTGTGAGGCCTCAGTTAGTTGTGACAAGTTAACCACTGTACCATCTGACTGTAATACTTCTCTAGACTGAGTTTCTCTTGCCTGAAACTGTGTAGCCTGCTGGAGTAGTGCCTCACTGCCAGGTAGCTGACTAGAGGCAGAAACTGCTGGAAAGGTCCCAGGCTGTGAGATGTCCTGTGTTTGGATGGTAGTCAGCGTTTCTGTGTTATATGCCTTGGACTGAAGCTGCTGCTGCTTTTCATTTTCCGAAGGTAAGTGGGAAGATGATGGTGATGAGAAGGACCCATTTCCTGGTATGTTAGAGATATTTTCTAAAGCTTGTTGAGTTGATCCAACTGTCTTTGTAGTCTAAAAAACAAAAACCCCCAAATAATATATATATATATGTAAACATTAAATAAGTACACATGATACTTTAAAAAGTATTACTGTTCTAAAAATATACGTAGGACCAATTTTCCACTCAAATAATAAAACAGGTGCAAGACAATGACAATCCATGATAACATAATGTCTGATTTTAAAGTATTATAGGCCAAGAGTCAAACAAGAAAATAGGTTAATAATCAACTACTGATATGCCTTGGCAAGTTAAAGGTAATAAGGGAACATTAATTCTATGCTTTGTGATCAGCAGACCTCAAAATACTTCCCATTTTGTGGATCATCAGTAACATTACAATGGAGAAAAGTGAAAAAGGGAGCAGGAATTAAGGGAACAGACTGGGAAGAAATGGAATAAAAATCTTTTAATTCTGAAAATGCTAATAGACTTTCGGGGTGGGGTGGGGGTGGTTACTGGGTTTTGCTATGTAGTCCAGGCCAGCCTTGAATTCACAATCCTCCCACCTCAGCCTCCATAGTGCTGGGATTACAGGTATGTGCCACCAAGCCCAACTAAAAATTATTTATTAATATTCCTCAAACCACAGATATAAATTATGCTTGTCAAAATGTATAAAACATTCACTCTGAAAAGCAAAATTCATTAAGAATTTAAAACAAAAACAGTGAGAAAAACAGTAAAGTAAATATAGCAATTTTTATATGTGAGGTTAAAATTTGGGGCACTAGTCAATATAACTCACCTTAAAAATAGGGGAAGATCTTTTTTCTGCTGTTACTTCCATTGGAGTAACATCTTCACTCTTAATCATACTGCTTGATATGAGTGGAGTGATCAGGGCACTAGGAAGAATATTTACCTTATCTAAGTTACATCCAGTAGTTTTGATTGCTGTATAGACACACAGACAAAAAGAAAGAAAAGTTTACAATCACAAAAATGATCAACAAATTCTATAATTTAAATGTCTGTGTTTGATGCTCTAACAGAAGCATGATGCAAAACTGGTGGATCAAGATGTACCCTCCCTGTTTTGAAGGACTCTTGGTTTGGCCCCCAGAATGAAGTTTAAACACATACACAGAGTGCCGGGGATGAATCCAGGGCTTCATGCATGGTAGGCAAATATTCTACCAGTTAACCCCCCAGCCCTGCCAGCAGCTTAAGTAGTTCAACTATATCAAGCTATATCTCTTAAGGTCCTCCCAAGTGCTTTGAATTATACTACTCAACATGACCAGGTTATAATCTACAGGCTGGAAATCTCCAGGACATTAAACTGCTCCATTACAACTGTTAGTCTCCTCTTAGCATACGGCTGGCTGGCAATTCTCACAACTTTTTTGTTGAGGCAGGGTCTTGCTGCAGTCCAGGGTAGCCTTGAACTGTCAGCAATCCTCCTGCCTCAGCCTCCCAAGTGCTGGGAATTACAGGCATGCACCACCATGCCTGGGGCTCAACTTTTAAAGGGCAATGAGATTGTCAGAATATTTCTCAACAAAAATTCAAGAAATACCAAAGTAATTCATAAAGTATTCTTTTCTAAATTAATGTTTTAGGAAACTTGAATTTTTCAAGTTGAGGCTATCTTGGGGTACACAGAGCATTCAAGGCCAGCCTGGACTACATAGTAATACCCTGTTTCAAAAAAAACAAAAAAAAGGCAGCGTAGAAATTTTTGAAAGACTATTAATATTACCTTAATCTTGTAATGTTCAACCACTGTTATTCCTTTGGAATTCTATTAGATGTGAACTCAGTGAAGGCAGAGATTTTGTTGTAATTTCCAGCTGCATAGTAGGTAATCAACAATACTTGTTGAATGAAGAAAAAATGAACTAATTTTAACTTTATCACAGTCAAAATTTGTTCTGGATTGTTTGGTTAGTCCTATAGTGCAGTGTTACATATATATATATATATATATATATATATTTTGTTTGTTTGTTTGTTTGTTTTGTTTTGGTCTTTTGAAACAAGGTCTCAATGTGTAGCCCAGGTTTGCCTCAAACTCGTGGCAATTAATAGTATTTGTGGTCTAAAGTTTCCTTCAGCATCTTTGGTTTTGTTTTATTCTTTTGAGACAGGGTCGTACTATGTAGTCCTGGCTGTCCACTCTCAGTTCTCCTGCCTCTCCTTACTCCCCAGGCTGGGATTATAGGCATGTACCACCATGCTAGTCAATTTTTTCAGTACTTAAATACAAGTTTATATTACAGTTCAATTAAACTACACATACATATCCACTAATAACTGCATCCCCATATAGTTACTGTATAACAGTTCTATACATAGATTTCTCATATGTTTTAGATATGCTTATTATCCAACCCCCCCCCCTTCTGGAGGGTGAGAATAGGCAAAGTACATTAAGAAAGTCTTTTACTCATCCTAAACTGACCAAAAACAAATATGTCTATGGTGTAAATAAGAAAAGGTAAGTAAAAAGTTCAATATCAAAAATCTCTACAAAAGTTAATACAGAAAGATCCAGTATGTATATCATTACCCAGTCTCCCTCCATGATACTATCTTATACAGTACAATTAACCTCAACAAGGATATTGACATTTATATAGTTCACTGATCTTATTCAAATTTCTTATTTTACTAATAGTCATGTATATGTGGGTCTATTTAGTTCCACGCACTTTATCATGTATAGACTGATGTATCACGACCAAATAGAGAAGTGTTCCATCACAAGCATCCTATGTGGGGCCCGGGATTTATCTCAATGGTTCCGCCATCTGCCCCGCAAGCACAAGGACCCAAGTTCGATCCCCGGTACCAAAAACAAAAAACAAAACAAAACAAGTACCCTATGTGTTGGTTGTCCTTTTATAACCTTACCCACTTAACTTCTACCACCCCCTGCCTACATCCTATGTGGCAAAAACAATCTGTTCTATATTTCCATAATTCTCTCATTTCAAGAATGTTATATAAATGGAATCACACTGAATACACAGAGTGTAACTTTTTTTTTCCAGTTCTAGGGATTGAGCCTAGGGCCTTGCGCATGTTAAGCAAGGGCTCTACCACTAATTTCACTCATAGCCATTTTAAAAATTTCATTTTGCAACAGGGTCTTGCTAAGTTGCCTAGATTGGCCTCAAGCTTTCGATCCTCCTGTCTTGGCCTCTGGGACAGCTAGGATTGCAGGCAGACTCCATCTCACCTGGAAAAATATAATCTTTTGACCTTGGCTTTTTTTACTCAGCATAATTTTCTGGAGTACATTCAATTTATTGCACATATCAATAGCTCATTCCTTTTCACTTCTGAGTAGCATTTCAGGGTACGAATATGGCAATTTGTTTAATCATTTATCCAACGAAGGATAACTGGGTCGTTTACAGTTTTTGGCTATATAACTAAGGCTGTTATGATTATTTAAGTACAAATTTTCTGTGTAAATCTAATTTTCCATTTATCTGAGACAAATGACAAAGAATACAATTGCTGGGTCATATGATGACTATGCATTTTGTTTAAAAATATACTACCAAACTCTTTCAGAGTGGCTGTACCATTTATACTGCCATTAGCAATGTGTGAAGGTGGGTCTTGCCTTGTTCTCAATCTTAAAGGAAAAGCATTCAGTTTTTCACCAGCAAGTACAATGTTAGCTAAAGGTTTTTGTAGATGTTCTTTATCAATTGGAGGTATTTTCTCTCCATTCCTAATTTTCTTTTTCTAAATCATAAATAGTATCAGATTCAAATGGTTTTCATATGTCAAGTAATGTAATTTTTCCTCTACAGCAGATTATACTGAGCGTTCTCTTTCAGTACTGGGGATTGAACTCAGGGCCTTTGCACTGAGATACATCCTTAGCTCTTTTTTTTTTCCCACTGGTACTGGGGATCAAACTCAGGACTTTGAGCCTGACAGATAGGCGTGGTGCCACTGAGCTACATTTATGGCACATCCTTAGCTCTTTAAAAATTTTTATTTTGAGACATGGTTTTGCTAAGTCACCAAGTTGCCCAGTTGGGGCTCAAACTTGTGATCCTTCTGCCTCAGCCTCAGCAAGCTGAGATTACAGGCAGGAGCTACCATGCCTGGCCTACACTGATTGCTTTTCTAAACTGAACCAATCTTGCATACCTAGAATAAAACCCACTCGATCAGGTGTATTATTCTTTTTGTACATTGCTGGATTTGATTTGCTAATATTTTGGTGTGAAACTTTTGTGTCCCTAAGAAGACCTAACTTGTAGTTTTCTTTCTTTTTAATATCTTTTCTCTGTTATTTGTTTTGTTTTGCTTTGTTTTGGGATGTGTCATTATGTTGCCTAGGCTGGCCCCAAACTCCTGGGCTGTAGGGATCTAAGAGTACAGGTATATATCTTCATGCCCTGCTTCTCATAAACTTTGAGATGCTGTATTTTCATTTTTGTTCAGTTCAATCTATTTATAATCTCACTTTGAAATGTTCTCTTTGACCCATGGATTGCTCAGATATATGCCAATTAATTTGTATTTGAAGATTTTCCTACTGTCTTTTGGTTATCGATTTTTTACTTGATTCCACTAAACTGGAGAATATATATAGTATAAATTTTTATTCCTTATTTTATTTTTTGGTACCAGGGATCGAACTTGGGTCCTTGTGCTTGCAAGGCAGGTGCCGGAACCACTGAGCTAAATCCCCAGCCCCTTGTCTATTTTTAATAAGGCATAACTGTCAAATTGACAATCACACATATGTAATGGATGTAGCTTTGTTTCTGTTTTTCAGAGCTAGATATTGAACCTACCTCAGCAAGTGCTATCAATGCACTACATCCAAAATTTAAAAAAAATTTTAGTGTATAACCTAAAATCAAAATGGATCAAAAATCTAAATATTAAAAATGGAAACTCTGCTGGGAATTTAGCTCAGTGGTTCTGGTGCCTGCCTCGCAAGCACAAGGTCCCGAGTTTGATCCCCGGTACCAAAAAAAAAAAAATGGAAACACTAAATCTGCTGGAAGGGAAAATAGGTAGAATGTTTGAGGACATAGGAGTAGGCAAAGACCTCATGAACAAAACCCAGACCACATGGGAAATACTATAAAGAATCAACAACTGGGACCTCATCTTATTAAAAAGCTTTTGCATGGGCCAGGGATTTAGCTCAGTGGGACTGCAACTGCCTGGCAAGTGCAAGGTCATGAGTTCAATTCCCAGTACCAAAAAAAAACAAAACAAAAAAAGCTTTTACATAGCAAGAGAAATCACCAACAGAGTGAAGACAACCCACAGCATGGGAAAATTTTTTTACCAGTTATTCAGATAAAGGACTATTATCTAGAATATATTAAGAACTCAAAAAAATCAGACCTCCAATTTTAAAGACCCAATGCAAAAATGGGCATCTGAAATGAATAGACACTTCTCAGACGAAGAATTAGAAATAGCAAATAAATACATGAGAAAATATTCAACATTATTGATCATTTAAGAGATGCAAATTAAAACAACACTGAGATTCCACCTCACTCCATAAAGAACGGCTGCTATCCAGAAAGCAACCAATAACAAATGCTGGCGGGACTGCGGGGAAAAACGGAACCCTTCTCCACTGCTGGGAGTGTAAACTGGTGCAACCACTGTGGAAATCAGTGTGGAGATTTCTCAAAAAACTAAAACCAGAGGTCCCATTTGACCCAGCTATTTTTTTGAACCGGGGATTGAACTCAGGACCTTGCACTTGCAAGGCAGGCAGCAGCACCACTGAGCTAAATCCCCGGCCCTGACCCAGCTATTCTTCTTCTTGGTATCTTCCCGAAAAAATTAAAAGCATCATACCACAGCAATATATGCAAACCAATGTTTATAGTGGCACAATTTGTAATAGCTAAATCTTGGGAACAGCCCAAATGCCCATCAATTGACAAGTGGATAAATGAGATCTTTTTTTTTAATGCAATGGAGTACTACTCTGCTATAAAGAAGGATGAGCTTCAGACATTTATAGCTAAATGGATGGATCTGGAGACCATACTGTAAGTGAAATAAATCAGACACACATGTTTAAATACCGTGTTGTTTCTCTGGTGTGAGAAACCAAAAGTGGAAATAAGAACTAAAACCTGTGATACATATTGGGAAATGGTAAATGGGAACAAAATGTTCAAATGGGAAGGGGAACAAGGGAGGAGGGAGGGAGAAGGAAGGGACAAGAAAATAAGTGAAAATAGAAGGAAAAAATGGAAACAAAGCTTTTGTACATAGGGAGGGAAGGGGTATAAGGGAGGGAATAGGATAAAATTTATTTAAAAAATTTTAGTGTATTTCTCAGTTTTATAATTTCCATTTGGTTCATTTTATAACTCCTCACATTGCCGGATTTTTAAATTTTTCATTTATTTCAAGCAAATTCAAGCATAATTACTTATTAATGTAATTATGGCTTCTTTAAAATTTTTGTCAGGTAGTTCCAACATCTGACTTATCTTAGTGTTCCTATCAGTTAAATGCCTTTTCTCATTCAGGATGTTCTCTGACTCTTTGTAAAACAGTAATATTTTTATTGTTCCCTGACCACTTTGGATTTTTCCCATTACTGGGGTTTGAATGCAAGGCCTTCACACTAACTACATCTCCAGCCCTTTTTTATGTTTTTATTTTGAGACAGGGTCTCGTTAAGTTGCCAAGGCTAGGCCTAAACTTGCCTCAGCCTCCCAGAACATTTTTGGATATTATGTTAGGAGATTTTTGATTCTATTTAAGCTTATTTTAGCAGTTACAGTTTAACCTGTGTAAGGTTCTGGTCTCCTTATGTGTATTATAGTTTCCCATGACAAGTTAAGTGTTCTGGACCTTATTCTATTTTGTTTTGGCTCTTCTTGAACTCCAGCTGGGTTCCTACTTGCTTGCTGGTACTACCCAGGAATGGAAGGTACTTCCCTGGGCTACCTAGTGTCATTGGTTGGATGCTGGACTTAAAGCACAGAAAGTATTTCTCCTGGTATGTTTTTTGATTTCCTAGGGCCAATGGGCTTTCTACTTCATCACGGCTGGTGCCTTCAGGGGCGGACAAGCACCAAGCATTTGCTTTGTGTCACTGGGTGAGGGGTTGGGAGACCCCAAGCCTGGTTCGCTTTCTGCCTCTGGAATGCTCTCGGTGATTGGGTGGAGGGTTGGGAAATACTGGCCTATATCTTTGGTCTTGAATGGAGGGCTAGAATTGCTGAGCCTAGGTCTTTGTTTACTACTTGAGTTAAGAATAAGGAAGGGCCAGGGATTTAGCTCAGTGGTTTCGCCGCCTGCTGCTCAAGTGCAAGGACCTGAGTTCGATCCCCAGTACCAAAAAAAAAAAGGAAATACTGGGCTTATTGTGGTAAAATTACAGTGATAAGATCTACAAGCTGTTGCCTAGTAAGGGATGCACCAGGGACTTGGTTCTGCTGTTGCTATTTCTACAGAAATATTTACAAATGCCGCTGGCCTAACTATGGTCTGGTATATGCTGACCCTCCTGAGTTGTACCTCTGCTATGGCAGGTGTGTGGCATAGAATGGGCCATCCTTTCTAGATTGCACTGTTGCAGGCCGGGTAGGGTTAGACTGCCTTCTAAACTCTACCAGTGGGGTAGTTGCTGCCACTATATGCGAGTCATCCACTAAGTCTCTTCAAGTCTTTCTCTTTCTCAGTCCTTTGGGCAAAGAAAGCAGTTTTCTTTTTTTTTTTGGTATTGGGGATTGAACACGGGACCTTGCACTTGCCAGGCAGGTGGTGCACCACTGAGCTAAACCTCAGCCCAGTTTTCTTGTCTATTTATTGATTTATCTTATGCCTGTGCCTGTTGGCAGTTCTGCGTTACAAATCTCTCTACCACCTAATGCAGAATAAATTGAGGATAAAAAAGAAAACCTAGTAAACTCACTGTCGTATTGTTCTTCAATTCCAAGGTCTCTAGCCAATCCACTTTCTATCCATATTTCAAAGTACTTTTATGTACTGAATTATTTCCAGAGTATTTGGTAGCATTTGGTGGGGAAGAGGAAGGAAAAAAATGAGCCTAAAACTATTTGTCCCAGAACCCACAAGTACACTTAAATGGGCCTTTAAACAACATTAAATAGACTGAGAGATGTTACTATTATCTTTCCTTTTTACATGTTCTTTTTTTCATTATGCAGCCCAGGCTGGCCTTGAGCCCTCTGTGATCCTCCTGCCTCAACTGAGTGCTAGGATTACAGGTGTGCATCACCATGCCCTGCTTACATTTTTCAGTATGTATTTATTGAGGCCTACACTGTTCTAGATTCTGAGTAGCTGAAGAGCTAATGCTGGATAAAATTTCTACTAACTGGAAATTATATTCCGGTAAGGGAAGAAAAAAACACAAGCAAGTAAAGTCTATATAATACTTATGGGAAATTTTTCAGCCAATTCAGAAAATTCAGAGGGCAAATACGAAAGACATAATCAATTCAATATTTATTTGAAGTTGTGGAGAATATTGGTACTGATAGTTTATGCCCAATAATAATGCTAGAAACTGAGAACAAAAACTTTTACTGAATGAAGCACTTTTAGATCAAATGTAAATGATTAAAATATGCATTAAGATTTATAAGACAGGAAATAAGAGACTGAAAGGGATATAAACATTTGTGGGAGATCTAAGTTGTAAAAGCTCTGCCATTTATTACTTGTATTACCTTCAGCAAATCACTTAACCCTTCTAGACAGTGGTTTATTCAACTATAAAATGAGATTAAACTAGATTATCTCTATGTTTCCATCAAACTCTTTTTTTTTTGGGGTACTGGGGACCAAACTCAGGACCTTGTGCTTGCGAGGTGGGAGGTGGGTGACCCTAAACTCCTAAATCTTGCCATTCAGTTAGCTACAACCAGTTAAAGTACATGTTCTCAGGTGTTTTTCACACAAATCCAATTAACTATTCCATCCAAAGCTGAAACTGAAAGAATGAACATCGATTATTTTATCCCTAGGTCCTAACATGCATCTGAATCTTTGAGCAATCTATCTGTTTATACTCAAATTTATGTGAACCTATACAGATATAGCAAACTTTCTAGAAATATCCTTAAGACATTAAAAAAAATTTTGTTTCTTTTTGAGACAAGGTCTCGCTACATAGCTCAAGCTGGCCTTGAATTTGTAGCGATCCTCTTCCCTCAGCCTCCTCTGTGCTGGGATTATAGGCATGGGCTATTATTCCCAGCTTCCTAAGAAACTTTTTTTTTTCTAGCTAATATATCTACAGCTTTATTTATTGGAAGCCCTATTTGCGTATGCAAATCTCTTATTTTTTAAAATTAATTTTATTGGTACATTTTAGGTATACAATATAATGACATTCATCATTGGAAATTTGCACCTTTACATAATCTCTCTTGGTTCTT
>NW_004624746.1:16743507-16781992 GCF_000247695.1 Heterocephalus glaber
GCTGAGCTTCTCTGCCCTAGGAGCCTGGGATGGAGGCGGGGAGCTTGCTTCTGTGTGGTTGGACCGGATGAGCTTCTCTGGCCCTCAAACATAATTTCACTCAAATTGACATCTTGACATATTGTTCAACAAACATTTACTCAAACTGTATTTAACAAGATTCTATCATGTAATGAGCCAAAATTTCCCCCATGTAGTATTTTTCAAGCACTAGGGACACCTGTTAAACATCTTCCACACCATTCTTTTTTTTTGTGGTACCGGGGATCAAACTCGGGTCCTTGTGCTTACAAGACAGGCAGCGTAACCACCGAGCTAAATCCCTGGCCCTACATCATTCTTTTTTGTTTTATCTTCAAAGAGAAATACTCTCTATAACGGGATATACCATGTGCTAAAACATCATAACACTCCATTTTTAGGTCTCAAAAATCTTATTTCCCAAGTCTTTCAAATTAATTTCTATTTTATGTCTTTGTATTCATCTAAAAATTTCTTTTTTTTTTGTTTTGTTTTTGGTACCAGGGATCGAACTCGGGTCTTTGCGCTTGCATAGCAGGCAGTGAAACCACTGAGCTAAATCCCTGGCCCTTAAAAATTTCTTCTTAAATATAAAGTTTGAAGGTAGGCATGGTAGCAGATGCCTGTAATCCCAGCACTCAAGAGGCTGAGACAAGAGTGATCACTCTGAGTTTGAGGCCAGTTGGGGCTATGTAGTGAGTTTAAGGCTACCTTGAACAACATAGTGAGACCCTGTCTCAAAAAACCAAATAAAGGGGCCAGAGATTTAGCTCAGTGGTTTCGCCACCTGCTGCGCAAACACAAGGACCCGAGTTCGAATCCTGATACCAAAAAAAACCCAAACAAACAAATAAAGATGGGCCGGGGATTTAGCTCAGTGGGGTGCACCTGCCTTGCAAGCTCAAGGTCCTAAGTTCAATCCGCAGTAGAAAAAAACCCCAACCAAACATACAAACAAAAAAAAAACAAAGAGATGCCAGGCACGGCACATGCCTTCATTCCTAGCACTAAAAAGGTTGAGACAGGAAGATAACTGAGATTAAGGCCTTTCTGGGATACATACTGAGCTCAAGATGAGCCTGAAGTACAAGGTGAGATCTTGTCTCAAAATAAAACAAAGAAAGTTTAGGATGAATCTAATTTTAGTATCAAGTATGGGGAAGACAATTCATGATTTGCAGATATTTTACTTTCTAGAATATATTCACATCTCTTCTTTTGTTTAAAATCAAATATAAATGACATCAAAGTAATATTTGGCATCTGGTCCAATTAGAATTTTACTTTTTTTTTAAAGAATGTATGTATAGCTAAGGACCTGAGTTCAATCCCCGGTACCAAAAAAAAAACCCCCAAAAAACAGAATGTATGTATAGGGAGGGGCCGGGGATTCAGCTCAGTGGCACCGAGCCTGCCTCGTAAGCGCAAGGTCTAGAGTTTGATCCCTGGTATAGGGGGAATATATATATAATATATATATATTATATAACTATATAACAATTTGAGCCTTCTGTTTTAGGCAGCTTTAGCTGAGATTAAAAGAAAATTGGAGAAATTTGTTTCATACTTTACTAAATAAAATACCTTTACTGTAGGAAAGCCTTGCTGGGTTCTATCTTTTACTGAGCCACGGCTACCCTCAGTCAGGTACCGAGCTCGGTGCTGGGTCTCAGGTTGTACAACTATTTTCAGCTCCTTTCCTTCGCTTTTAACAGGATACTGTCCACACAACATAGGGCTCTTCTTTACTCCCGTTCCTTTTTGATTGTCTAATGTTCTGAGAAATCAAAGAACATGAAGAAAATATTAAAAACAGTTTTCTACAAAAGCTATCTAATATAAACAGAATAGACAATACCATTAACAACAACTGCTAGCCTACTGACAAAATAAAACACAGCCCAAAGGAAGATATATTCCATAAGCAAAATACCTTTTAAATTTTTAAACAAAATTTACTTATCTAATGTAAAAAGAAAGTTGGAAAAGAGAAAGAATATATATATGAGTAAGGAGTAAGATTGAGTACAATAAAGTTTAATACTTCAGGCAAGATAAAATTTTAAAATTATGTATGAGTCTTACATAAACATAAGAGGTTAACTATTATTTTCTAATCAAACTTGCAAAGCAAAAGAACTAAAACCCAACACAACACATACGTACGTACACACAACACACACACACACACACACACACATACACACACAGTCCTTTAAAAAAAACAAAAGGCTGGGGATGTGGCTCAATGGTAGTTTTTACCTAGAATGTACCAGGCTCCTGGATTAATCCTCAGTACAATCGCTACCCCCCAAAAAAGGCCTAAAATAAAGATATTTACAGTATATTTTTTTGAATCTCTTTCTCAATTATCAAAATGAGAAAATAAAAAACAGTGATTCAATTTTTATTGAATCACTTTGCTCTTACTGAATAAGCTTTGCTCTAAATAATCTTTCTCAGAAGTGATTTTTCAGAGTATTTTTATTTGTGCTTAAATAACCAAAGGTTTCAATTAAAAATTTTATAATTTGGGCTTTACAGCATTAGAATAATTTTTATATTGTATTTTTAACATTTGTTAACAATACATGTGCTAGATGGAATGTATGTTCAAATAAAAACAATATCCCTAAATAGTGGTTAAACTTCATGGGAGCACACTCTCTCCATAAAGTAACTGAAGCAATGCAAATATATGCTAACTAGAAAATAATACTGTCAGGCTGGGGATTTAGCTCAGTGGCACCATGCCTGCCTGGCAAGGGCAAGGTCCTGAGTTCGATCCCCAATACCACAAAAAGAAAAAAAAAGAAAACAAAGAAAAGAAAATAATATTGTCACTTTTTTCTTTGAGCAACATCAAGTAGATTTAAAATTATCCATGTACATTTTAAATAAGGGCCTATAAAGCTTTTTGATTTATATTAAAGATTCAGAAACCAGGGGACAATGCGGACAAAATCTCCTTCATAAATAACGAGATCAAACACAGCAGAGCTAAACAGCCATAAATCTCACTCTAACGTTTACCCCTGTGGGTGGAACCACGTTGTTGCCTCAATCATCAAGAAGAGAGGGAAGAAAGGCAGTACCCTCAACAGAAATGAGGACTGGGTTGAACCTCTTGAGTAGGAAAAGGACAGAAGAATGGAGGAAAGAAGAGATAGAAATTGACACAGTAATGCAGTAGGTAATAAAGAGAAAAGTTCTGAGGGTAAGAGCTGTGCTTAATCATCTTCATACTGCCTTAAGATTGCACAGGTTCATATAAGAGGTGTTGAAGATTTGTTAATGAAGGCAAGTAGGTAGAAGAAAAGGGCAAAGAAAACCAGAGGGAAATGAAGCTTCTACTGTGTAATTTTTTTTTTGGTACTGGGAATCGAACTCGGGACCTTCCACTTGCAAGGCAGGTGGAGGAACCACTGACCTAAATCCCTGGCCCCTCTACTGTATAATGTTAAGATGAGAAACAACACAACCTAACTAGTCAAGGAATGCCATTCATATAAGTTTCACATAGTTAAGTCAAAGATAGCCTATGTAAGTCCTTAAGAGGCCTTGAAAAAATAAATTCTATGAACAAAATTATCAAAATGGGGGCCGGGGATTTAGCTCAGTGGTTCTAGTGCCTGCCTCGCAAGCTCAAGGTCCTAAGTTCGATATCCAGAGCCCCCCCAAAAAAATTATCAATATGATACAGCCAGATCCATTTAAAAAAAAAGAAGCTAGAACAATAGGCTTAATAAAACCTACTGCTCTTTTCATCATTCTGTGTAGAGATTCAAACGTCCGGTCTGACTAGTGTGTAATTCTGTAAGAATACTTTGTTTTATACTTGTCAACATCAATGCAAAGAAGTCACTCAAGGAAATAACGTACAAACCTTCCTCATATATACATATAAAAGGACTAGAAGATAATGTAACAAAATAATAGTAGCAGCTGTGTTAACTAGATTATAGATCGGCTGTATTTTTCAAACATTTGTAACTGATATCTATAGACTTTGCAACAAAAAAGAAAATTTTAATTTGTAATATAAGTAAAATTTGTATTGTATGTCAATTGGCCAGATGCAGTTTTTATATTCACTTTTGCTAGCTAAGCTAGTATTTTAATCAGGGTAAATACACAAAAGTGACTTTTATTATTCCAGTAAAATAAAATATTTTATTTGAGATGAAGACTGTTGATTGAGTTGACAAAGTATGTATGTTAAGACTTAAGAATAGTACATGGAATTAAAAAATTTCTTGTGACATTTTTTAAGTACATAAAAATATATTACCTGTTTAAATAAAAAATTGGAAAACATACATATCTAGACCTACAGCCAAGTAAAATAGTGAAAACATCAACTAATTATTGGAAAGTTGCCACTGAAATTATAAATACTTAAGGTATGCAGGCTTAAGGGGAAAAAATGACCTGTATTTGGGAACTTACTACTTTTTTTTTGGTACCTAGTGCCGATTGCTGGGGATCAAACTCAGGACATTGAGCATGCTAGGCAAGTAAGTGTTCTACCAATGAGCTACACCCAAAGCTGGGATTTTACTTCTAAATGACAACTAAAAAGGAAAATTCACTCTTATAGCATATTATATTCAAAAGTCTTTTAATGATATTCTAATTCTGTGGTGCTAGATAAGCCTTCTATGTCACAAAAATAATTTTCACTGCAAAATGCCTAAAATAGATTTCACGTGACATCCTATCTTCTAAAAATATCTAGAAGAGACATAGGTCTACTGATTCTCTTGACATTTAGTTGAAGGAAATAAGAATGCTATGGCTAGCAATATTTAAATACTAACCCATATTTTTAAACTGTTTTTTTTTCCAATAAACTTTAAAATTTTATTTGGAAACAATGTATTTCCATCCACAGGTTATCCAGATTCTATGCGGTATTTTGAAGATCTATAGACTGCTGAATGCAACATTTTAAAAAGTATATTTTCTAAACACTGAGCATTATGTAAATTGTAAGTTATGATACATTAGCTAAAATAGATCTAAGGCTATGTAACTTAACACTCAAAACATTTAAAAATTTCATGTTTCTACCATCTTTCTCTTTGTTGAAGAAGACAGGTTATTAGCACGAGATGCTCTGAAAAAACTGTTCAAGGCCTGTTTTTCTATGTATTTTACATATGGTTTCATCCTTTCTTCAATATACTTATTATAAATTCAAATTTGAAACTTCTTCATCATTTCCATATACTAGTGTCAAATAATTTTCCATTACCTAAGAAGCTGGACATTTCTTCTGCTTCTTGATGGAGTTTCTGCTCCATGAATTATTTCATGAGAGATTTTGTCTTGACCAATGTCATTATACTTTCCCTGGGTAACCTCAAATCATTTCTAAGATATATCTATCATACAAAAGCAGAAGCAGAAAAGATGTAGGTCAAGATATCTCTTTAATTAGCAACTGCAAATCACTGTATTAACTATCCCTAAGCCAAAATTTTATTTGCTTTTAATTTGAACCTTTGAAATCTAGTTTAGTACAAATATGAAATCTCTTCCATTAGAATTTCATAAAGATTTTCTCCATTGAAGACCAAATAAACATGTATGTGTTTTTAATGACATTCATAAATCTTTTAGATCTGTGCTACTAGTCACATTTACTTAAGTGACCTATGGTGACCATTATGCTTTAGATCTTTGATTTTTATGCAATATTCTTACAAATATCATGGTCTGGAATTCCTGGCTCTGTTAAATGACAACATTTTAGCAAGAATATCCCAAGTTGTTTTTTTTTTCTTTTTCTTTCTTTCCTCTCCCCTCCCCCTTGGTTTTTTGAGACAGGGCCTCCCTAGGTAGTTCAGGCTAGCCTTAACTCACTATGCAGCCCAGATTGGCCTTGAACTTAAGGCAATCCTCCTGCCTCAGCCTTCTGAGTGCTGGGGATTACACATGTGCACCACCACATCTGCCTTATCCTTTGTTTTCTTTTAGGAAATCTCCTAATCTGGACTTTCTGAAACAGAGAAGCATTTAAATGTGTATTTTTATTTACTAACATAACTCCAAAGGAGTTTTAAATGAAAGTATAAAAGAAAGTAGTATCAACTATCTCCTTCTTAAATGATAGATATTACTTTGAAAATGAGTGAATATTTAAGGACAAGTTTAATATATATTAAGAATATATATTATCTGTAATATTCAACCAGATTTTTAATGTTAATGAGATCAATGATTTCATCAATTAGTAAACCAATCTAAAGCTTCTGAACTGCTTTTTGTGATAACCTAAAATTGTAATGGATTCTGGGTCAACTAAAAGATCATACCTGCTTCCCAAGAGTAATTCTCAAAATTTAGTGAGTTAAATTTTATTAAACTATATTGAATATACAGGGGGAAAATCTTATTTAAAATGTCTAGCAATTAAATATTACAAGTAAAATACTGAATTAAGTTAAAATAAGCCACACTAGTCTGCATTATAGCAGTGAATAGTCTAAAATATAGCTATTGAAATAAACTTAGTGAGTAGTGTAAACTGGTAGAGATGAATGAAAACTTAAACGTGGACTGGGGATTTAGCTCAGTGGTTTCGCTGCCTGCTGTGCAAGCGCAAGGACCCGAGTTCAATCCTTGGTACCAAAAAAAAAAAAACTTAACTGTGTACCATGCTCCTATCTATTATCCTCTCAATAAGTAACCCAGAATCACAGGAAAAAGGTAGTGATTTAAAAAGAAAAAAAAAATCCTTAATTGCACAATGTATCAAAGAAAAAAGGTTAAGACACATGAACCTAAATGAGAATCAAACCATTAGTTTAGTATTTCCTTGTTTTCATTAAGTAAAGAGTAAATACCTAAAATCTTCTAAAAAATGTAATGTAGTGAATCATATAAAAATATAATTTTTAAAAGAATACAAATTAGTTTTTGAAGAATATTTTGAGTTAGGTCTAGCTACTGCCATTACGTTGCTATACTATTTCTATGAGGAAAAATGTTTTAAATCCATTTAAAATTTAAAAATTATTTCAACAGATTATTTTCAGCTGGATGTGCTGGCATATGCCCACAATCCCAGCTATAACTTAGGCCGAGGCAACATAAGTTCAAGGCTAGACCAGGAAACTTAGATCACAAGTTCAAGGCTAGCCTAGGCAACTTGGTGAAACCCTTTTTCAAAATAAAATTTATAAAGGCCTGGGGATGTAGCTCGGTGACAGAATACTTGCCTAGCACACACATAAGGTCCAGGGTTCAATCCCCAGCACCACAAAAAAAAAAATAAAAGCAAAACAGATTATTTTCTATTACCTAACTATCCTCTTAATAAGACACTTGTTCCTGCAATCTACTGTCATTTTTTTTCTTTAGTAAAACTTGGTACTTTTAAGTTAAAATTGTCATTTATTTCAATGATAAAATTAGTACCTTTCTACTTTATATGTGAACTGTAGCTAAGTAATTAAGAAAAATTGGGAATGATTTTTGTTTTGTATAATGGTGACAGAACTTTAAAAAATGTGAATACCAACCCATTTCCAGCTTTTGAGTTGCTTTTGCTGTCCGTAGTAAGCTGAGAAAGCACATAGTGAGGTGCTTTGGCACTGTCGGCATCAAATATATCCATATTAGATTCTTCACAATCTCGTCGTTTGACCCCCGGCCTCTGCTTTGGATTTCGTTTTCGTGATTTACGAGGTACCTCAGTGTTATCATTGTAGGAACTGGTGCTCATGTTACTGAAGTTGGAGGGGGAATCCTCCATCCACATACTGCAGCTCTGCTCAGATTCCAATCCACACCCCTCATCCTGGCAGGACATCCGACTGTTATCCAGCAAGTCCTCAGGTGGTGGTGAGATGTACAAAACTGTGTGCCTCTTCGGGGTTGATGGATGCTGCTGAACTGTGTTACTGGTTAACTGCTTTTCACTTACCCCTCTGTTACTTACCCCCACGGCTGAGGAGCAGCTCTCCACTTGCATAGCCTTGCTGTCGGTGACTGAGGTAGAATAAATGGTAGGGCTGGAAGAGGTGGTAAAGGAGCTGCAAGCACCGCCCATGGAGGAAGAGGAGGGAGCTGAAGAAGCATCTGCAGTGTACAATCCAAGAGTAAATACACTATACACATTTTCACCTATGCTGGCTAGCAGTCCCATTGAAAATATGATTTGTGAACTGATTGTTTTTCCCCAAAATGAATAGTTGGAATTTGGTTAAGTTTTAGAATATAAATGCTTCAAGCAATGTAAGGCCTAAGAAATGTTATTTTTTTAAATGCCCAAATAGCATTATTATACTTGTGTTATAATTGACAGAATTTTAAAATCTAATTTAATGTTTTAAGCTATAAAGCAAGAATAAAGCTTTTACTGCCTCAGCTGGATGTTCTGTTGAAATTTAATCATTTAAAGTAATAAAGAAAACCCCAATATAAAATATATGCTTGTGGTCCACATTCGATGCCAATTAAATAATTCATTATAGAATTTGAAAAGTGGGACTGTGCTTAGCCACAAAATATTAAAATAAGTTTCTAACCTATGAAGCAGAGAACTACAGGTCATTTTTAATGCAGACACTCCCTGCTTCAGAGGCAAATCCTGGAATAAAAATATGAGAAAATAAATGAGAAAAGATCTGCTTATTATTCCAGATATCAATTATAAAATGAGAAATAAATAGAAAAAAATATATAATCAACTGAATTGGAGAGAAAATGGAACTGGTACCGTCATCACTGCAATTGGCTGTAAAATATAGGAGAATAAAGGTGGAAAAGTTTTGATTTGGAACATGCTGGGTTCTAGAAGATATAAATAAGTATTCAGAGTCTCAAGAAGCTTGAAGTAGCAGTTCAAAACCATAAGTTCTAAAATAAATAAATCCATCCTTTAAGACTGAACGAAGGGCCAAGGATTTAGCTCAGTGGTTCCAGCGCCTGCCGCGCAAGGTCCCGAGTTTGATCCCCGAAACCAAAAAAAAAAAAAGACTGAATGAAAAGATAAGGACTTGTTACTAGGTGGATTCTCTTATAAATTACTTGATTATATGCCCAGAAAATGGTTGCCACTATCTATCTGCTCCTTCTTTTAACTGTGGTTATCAAGGGAATTTCCTAATATAATAATAAACATGAAAAATCTCGTAAGAATGAAAAATCTCTGGAGAGCATCAGAAATACTTTTTATTAAAAGATTTTAAAAAATATAAAACCATCTATATATTCTGCCTAGCCAAAAAGATTTAAGTAGTTTTTTTAGACAATGTGGCAACTGGCAGTCACACTGAAGATAATGCTTTGGCCTTCAAAAGCATAATCTTAGAGTTACACTAATATTCCTTAGACTGGAAGTTGTCATTGGTAAATGTATACAAATAACATTTTATCTTATACAAGATATGGAAAAGTTTATAACTGTATACACACAAAAATAAAAATAGATTATGTGACAAGGCAACTAAAAGATGTGATTAAATCTAAAATTAATTTTATCTTTTAGCCACTTATACCACAGTCATTTTAGTGTGTACAATAAAGTTGTGATGTACTTGTTATAGAAACTGCAATTATTCATATTCATTTCTTAATTCATTTTCATCTTCATATCAATTATAAAGAGGAAAATATAAAAATGTCAATGTTTAGATAATCAAAAAAGGCAAATGCCAATAGTTTTTTAATTGAAAACATGTCTCAAAATTATTTATTTATTTGAAAAAACTACAACCACCCAGATTTTTTCACTCCTGTCAAGGCTAAGGAACACAGTATTAATATTAGCCATCAAGAATGTGATCTATGGGTCAGGGATTTAGCTCAGTGGTTTCGACGCCTGCCTCACAAGCTCAAGGTCCCAAGTTCGATCCCCCGTACCAAAAAGAAAAAAAAAAAAGAATATGATCTACACAATTTCACACTGGAAGATTTTTCCCCAACTACTACACATCAAAGAATCTAAAAGAATTAGATGATACCAGTTCCATTTTCCAATTTGTATCCTTGTCAAATGCAGTAGCTGAAATTAGAAAATTCAGTCACTTTTAAACTGCATTCCAATTTAAAGAAAAATTTATCAATTTTGTATCATGCAATGCTTTCTTAATAAATATTTTTAAAGATCTGCAAAAACTACAAAATCTAGATGCTAATGTCAGTGACAGTTTAGGAGCTGATTTGTAGCCACTTTGGGTTTAAATATAATTTTCTCTTTGCTTTTTGAAAAATTACGACAGAACTCATTTTAGAAAAAACAGGAAAAATATGTCTAACATTCCTCCATTTGTTCCAACTATTGGCAAAAACAATACTAAATGTTTTTGTGTGTGCCTATGAGCCTATGCTCTTTTATTTTCAGAGAAATACAAGTAGACAGCATGCAATATTTGCAGTGGAACATACATACAAAGCATGCAGCGTTAATGCTGTATTTCTATAAAGCAGCTTTCCTGCCAGAATCCTTTTTGAATCTAAGTATTATGCATAGAAGAATGAAGAATGTGAACATCAGAGATCCTTGTCAAAGACAGATGGAAAGTACTGTATATGTGAAAAGCAATAATAAATTCAAAAGCAAGTTATATGGTTATATTGTAATTATATGAACGTGTGTATACCTGTGTGAGTGTTTGTGTGTATAATTTCCAAAGTGACAAGAGCAAAAAAGTATTTTGGTTAAAAATTTGGCCATTAGCTACAGAATGATAAAAGTGAAGGACAGTCTTTTGTTATTTATTTATAACAAGCCCCTCTCAACAACTCTTGAGTTTACACTAGTAACATGATTTTGGAAAGTCTCTGGTTAACCACAGGATGGGGAAGCTGGTTGCTGGAAACTAGCCATGTGTTTAGAGGGTTAGAATTCACAGCCTTATCATCCCACCACAAGGGAAAGACCAAAGGCACCAAGATTGAGTTGATCATCAATGGCTAATGGTCTAATAAATCACATCTACATAATGAAGCATCCATAAAAACCCAAAAGAACTGAGTTCAGGGTGCTTCCAGGGAGGTAAACAAGAAACATATCCATGTGCTGGGACTGGGAGAAGCACAGGCAAGCTCCACAGTGATTCAAGTTTCAGCATTCAGTACCCTTTCTAGACTCTGCCCTATGTAACTCTTCATTTAGTTAATGTTCCCTTTAAAATATCCTTTATAGGGGCTGGGGATTTAGCTCAGTGATTACGCTGCCCACCTTGCAAGCGCAAGGACCCGAGAGTTCGATCCCCAGTACCAAAAAAAAAAATCCTTTACAACCAGTAAACATTCAGTGTATTCCTGAGTGCTGTGAGCCACTCTAATAAATTAATTGAACCCAAAGAGAGCATCATGAGAACTTTGCTTTATAGTCAATCAGAAATCAAAATTTGGTATGTGTATTAATTTGGCAAATAAATGTAGGTCGAAGAAAGAGCACACTCACTACTCAAAATGCTTTGAATATGTTATTACAATAGCATTATCTGACACAGGGAAAAAAACTAAGGGTTTAGAGTTAACTATTTGCTATTTCTACAAAGACAGTGCTAATACCTTTCTTTCCTAAAACTATAAGCAAAATGATATACTTGTATATTAATCCATAAATAAAAATCTTTAATAGTGTCCTAATTAAACTGTAAATACATATATAAATGACATTAAGAACCTTTTAGATTTCTAAACACTAATTTGTCAATTCTAAGCATTCCCAGAAAAGCACTAAAGAATACTCCTGGGACATTGTAAATGTACTTGAAATATCTATAAAGACTTCTGAATCATTCTTATTACTAATATAGCAAGAAACAGTTCAACTGATGGTCAATAGAACTAAAGTGCAATACAACCCTGCCCCACTTATATACTCCTTGTATTTATAATTTCCTACAAACAAAATATGCTAACTACTTCCTCACCACTTTTAGTTAGGAATGTAGAGTCTATGTTTCATTGCTGCATATTAAAAACACAGAAACTCCAACATAAAAATGTTTTAATATTGCTTTTATTTCCTCAATGAGCAGAGTAATTATATGCATTTCTACTTCATAATTTTATTTGTTCTTTAAGTCTCTTGCAAATTCTTTATAAACCTGGAAATTTTTTTTCTTTTTTGGTACTGGGGATCAAACTCAGGTCCTTGTGCTTGCGGGGCAGGTGGCGACACCACTGAGCTAAACTCCCGGCCCAACCTCGAAATTTTTCTTAAAATTATTCTCTTATCTAGGTGGTACATGAATACATTTTTGTTTTTGTTTGATCTTTGAATCTAGTCTAGTTTACATAGGAGTCTTTTTCACACAGCATTTTCTGTGACCACAGAGAATACCATGAACCAAAGGCAAAACTGATGGACCAATCTACAATTTACTAGTGGAAATATATAATCTCAGAGGAATAGATACTTATTTATTTGTACTGGCTTTTGCCCTGAGCTACATCCCCAGCCCTTTAAATTTTTTAAAATTTATTTTGGTCAGGGTCTTGTTAAATTACCCAGTCCAGGCTGAAACTTAGTATGCTCCTACCTCAGTTTCTCAGAATGCTAGGATTAGTTATATGCCACTGAATGTGGATTAATTTTAAAATTTAAAAGTGAAGAGCTTTGTATCTATAATGTTCCATATTTTATAATTAACTAGCAAATTATCTGACAAATGCTAGTCATGATGGTGAACGTGAATTGTCCATATGGCTTCTTTTAAGAATTGATGGAAGGCGGCCGGGGATTTAGCTCAGTGGTTCCACTGCCTGCCTCACAAGCACAAGGACCTGAGTTCAATCCCCGGTACCAAAAAAAAAAAAAAAAAAGAATTGATGGAAGGGGCTGGGGATATAACTCAGTGTAAAATGTTTCCCTAGCTTGGGTGAGGACCTGGGTTTGATCCCCAGCATTGCGGGTGTGGGCAGAATTGAAGGAATCACTAGGGACCATATTCAAAGTAACTGAAAGACTGACAGATAGTATCAATAATGGGATGCATGGATATCCCTGAATCTGCAAATATTATTCATTTGATAAGATGAAAATGGATTTTAAATGTTTCTATGTATAGAAACTTGCACAGTATTATATACCCACTGCTTAAACTGTATTTTAAAATTAAGAACTAATGCGCTACATCTGTCAACTATGGTATTAATTACCATTAACATTTCAGTGCATAAAATGACATAAAAAAGAGATTATTTTATGTAAGACTAAACACACTTTTGTTTTCCTCAGTATTGGAGATTGAACCCAGAGGCCTTTTTTACTCAGCTACATTCCTAGTACTTAAAAAAAAAACTTTGTTTTTTTTTAAATTTTGAGACAAGGTCTTTCTAAGTTGCCCAGTTTAGGGTTTTTTGTTGTTGTTGTTTTTTGTTTTTGAGACAGAATCTTGGTATGTAGTTCAGGCTGGCCTCAAACTCACAACAATCCTCTTGCCTTAGTCTCCCCAGTGCTGGGATTACAGGCATGCACCACCACATCCGGTACCCAGTTTAGGTTTGAATTTGGGATACCAGTCTTAGCCTCCCAGTGGTTCTAGGATTATAGCTAACCGTATTTTTTACAGAAAGTTCTGAAATTAGAAATAGTTTTTGAAGTCCTCAAAAGAGACACCTTTCACTGATTTAAAATATGTGATAGAAATGATATTTAACTCAGCTTCCAAGATAAAATCTATTCCCTAGCATTTAAAAATGTATATCGATAATTTTTTAACCTCTGTGCAAAACCAATAGAGATTGCTAAAAAAGCCACTTAAACAAAAGCCATAAAAAATTTTAAGTGTGTTAAGTGAACCAATAGTGGAACAGAGAAAGAGTAAACTTGACTATTTAGAAAATAATAATAAAAACCAACAGAATATTTGAAAATAATTATGGTAACAATGACTTCAAAGCTAAATATCTTGTCTGATAAAAGTCACCAGATACAAGGATGTACTTTCAGATCAAAGAAGATTCAGAAAAATATATAAGGCCAACTCATGTTGCCAAAAGACTGAAATATCTGGAACACACAAAGTGGCTGCAAACCAGCTTTGTCAAAACCTTACATGCCAACCTTCATTTTTCTACTTTTCTTCTTCTTATATTTTTAATGTAAAGTTTAAAACTTTACAAAAAGGTTTAGTTTCAATCAGTATCAATCCACTACTTAGAAACAAAACAGAAAGAAAGAAAGAAAGAAAGAAAGAAGGAAAGGAAGGAAGTAAAGAAACAGAAAAAAGAAGGAAGGAAGGAGGGAGGGAAGAAAAAAAGAAAAAGAGACTTATGAAGAAGTCTGAAAACGAGACCGACCTATACCCTGGGTGAGATTGGATGGGTTAAGTGTCTCTGGTATTATTTGTCTTCACTATTGACAGACACTGTCACACAACCCACCACACGATGCCTGTCTCTGAATGGCGAAGCTAGAATGCAAGTTAAGTGTATTAATAGAAAAAACAACTAGCATCCCAGCATATAAAATAAGCAATCCAGATTACTTTATTTTAAAACCCCCCCAAAAAAACAGAAACAAAAAACCCACCAAAAATATAGGGTCAGTCATTTAATTTACATGTTTAAAACAGTTTCAATTTCCCATTTGAATTTTTCCCACTCAATATAAGTTTACATGCTACAATAAGCAATGTTTTAAAAAAGGCTTTTTTAAAAATTAAAAATGTAACATCCAAATAAAGGCATGTGGGAAAATTACCCCAAATTTTTGTTAACTCATATTCACCAATTTGTTCTCCTGTTTACAAATGCAATCTAATCCATAAACCAGAATGTTCTTTGTTGTTTTAGGCTGTGCATTACCCAAATGCTCTTAAAGAATGGCAGATATGTTCTGAATAATAAATTCACACTGTGGGAAATACCTGTAGTCTTAGTAGAGAATTTTATATTTCTCAGGCCATCATTTCTGTATACTTCTTTATTTTTCCTCAAAAACGTTACCAATTTATTTTAAATTAGATATGCTCCAGTGTATTAAATGTCTGATCCAAAAGGCTATTTCAAAAAATAATTAGCACTACAGTTGAAGTTGAAAGGTTTGCTATTGATTTATTAGAGACTATTTTTTTCTTCCCTAGACCACCAAATTGTGAGAGTTCAAATACTATAAAATAATTACTTTCTATTATTTAAACTGAATTCTCCTAAAATACAGTCAAGTGCCACAAAATGTGACTTTTTGGTCAACAAAGGACTATATATGTAATGGTGGTCCCTACTAATGTAGCCACCTTAGGTCGGTCATGTTTGGTATACTCTATGATCGTCACACAACAAGGAAATTGCCTAATGATGCATTTCTCAGAATGTCTGTCCATTGTTAAGTAATGCATGACTGTAATTATTTTTACCTTGTCAGAATGCAATATGCCCTAAAATATGCGCTAAAAATTGCTTCCTAAAAATTAAAATAAACTTATCTGCTATCCTATTCCAATCAAAGTACCTAAAGCACCATTTAAAACACGTATTAAGTATACATGAATAATCTGATTTTGTTTTTGGTTCGCTTTTGCAGTGGTGGAGATGAAATCCAGGACCACACATACTAGGCAAAAGCTCCACTAGAGAGTTATATCACCAATTCAATAGTCTGATTTGTAAATCATTTTAAAATTCTTTCTACTAGAAGAAAAGATATTTCCCATCATCTGGGTAGCATCATTGGTCAATACCAGGTGAAGAAACTAAAGCCTACTCACAATTCTCTATCTCAAGTAACTTCATGTAAAAAGAAATTGTATTAGTTGATAACTTCATTTAGTGCACTGCAAAAGTCCTAAGGAAAGAGCCCGAAAAGTACAAGCTTAAAACAAAAACAAAAAGGACAAGGGCTGGGGATTTAGCTCAGTGGTGCTGCCTCCTGCCTCACAAGCGCAAGGTCCCGAGTTCGATCCTCAGTACCAAAACAACAACAACAAAAGACAAGTATTATACTATTTGAAAGGTAATATTACCTTAAGACAAAAACAGAGATCACTAAGCTTAAATAAAAATTAGAAAAACAGCTGATATTATTTAAAGGACACATCAATGTTTTACCATAATACATATTAATATAGTTTAGATTAAATAATAAAGGTATCTCTGCCAATTCTAGTCCATTGTCTTCATATTTCCTGGGTACTTGTAGTTATATTATTAGAAACTTATTTAACTTTCCCAAGATTCTGGATCTATGATAAAAGTAGTATGATTCTAATTAGATCTTTGATTTCAAAGTCCAACATTACATTTAATCATGTGCTTAAGGAAAATAAAGCTATTTACACACATATGAGTGTGCACATGTCTTGATGGGTATATATCTAAAAGTGTGATTGGGTGGGTTTAGCACTCTTCTGTTCTGATTTAATTGACAATTCTCTGTACATACCAAGAATGAATTTTACCTCAGTGGGTTAAGTAGATACTGCCAATCATTTTTATAAAGGACCACTTATTTATTTACTTTTTTATTTCAGAGACAAGGTCTGGCTATGTTGACCAGGCTAGTCTGAAACTTGTATGCTCAAGTGATCCTTCTAACTTCAGCTTCCTGAGTAGCTGGGACTGCATGTGGACACCACTATGCCAGCCAGGCATATTGGGCATTTTTAATTTTAATCATCTGCCAGCTGATGATTTATAATTATAAATTATTTTTGAAATATTATAGTTCAGGCTGACCTTGAACTCACTATGTAGCCCAAGCTGGCCTCAAATTCATGGCGATCCACCTGCCTCAGACTCCTGAGTGCTGGATTATAGGAGTGTGTCATCATGCCCAGTAAATTACAAAATATTTAAAATTAACACTTATGTACCCTCTTGCCCATATTTAACAAATACTACTACCTTATTATGGAGTTTTTTTGTTATTTTGTTGAGACAAGGTCTGACTATGTTGTCTAGGTTGGCCTTGAACTGCGTATGGAGCCCAGACTGGCCTTGCTCAACTATGTATGATTTTTTTAAAAAGTAGCAATGAGTGAAGCTCTCAAGTTATGTCAATACTTTTTTGCTGGTAATATTATCAATTTTATTGGTGATATAAAAAGCTCACTCTGTACATCAATTTCTTAAGCAAAACTGTACAAAAAAATAGAAATTATGCACACACACACTTATTTTTTTGAGACAGGGTCTTGTGAAGTAATTCAGGCTGGTCTTGAACTCACTATGTAGTACAGGCTGGCCTCAAACTCATAGCAATCCTCCTGCCCCAGCCTCCTGAATGCAAGGATTATAGGCAAAAATTACATTTAATAAAAGTATTTGGCCTATGAGTGACTGAGAATTTCCCTGACCAGTTTTCAAATGCTCTTTTCAGTGCTGAGAATGTAGCTTAGTGGTAAAACACTTGTGTATCATGCATGAGGCCCTGGGATCAATCCTCAGCACTAATTATATTAAGTAATTTAAAAATACAGTGCTATTCTACAAATTCAGGTAATATTAAAATGTTATTTATGATACTAAGTAAATAAATTATAAAAGTTGTTGCTAAAAATTTACAGAATAAAAATATTTAAGGACTAGAGCTATAATAGGCCATCTTTATACTCTATCAATAACAATTTATAATGTGCACGATCCCCTGTATTAGAAGTTGATTCTGAGTTAATGGTTGTGGCCCAAGTTTGCTTATGTTTTTCAATCTAATACATCTATATTTACAAACCATCTATTTATTTAAGTGTATATATTAGATCTACAATGGGATTTTAGTACATTAAAATGGAGAAACAGATTTTTTTTTTAGACAGGCTCTCATTTATGCAGTTCAGGCTGGCCTTGAACTCACAATGTAGCCTAGGTTGGCCTCAAACTCATGGTGATCCTCCTGCCTCAGCCTCCCAAGTGCTGAGATCACAAGCGTGCGCCACTATGCTCAGCATGAATAGAGATTTTTAAAATTGATTTACAAAATATGTTTGTAAGCAGGCTGTAACATTCTTCTAAAAGTGGTCTAATTTTCTAAGGAAAGAAAGACTTGCCATATGGAATGACCAATATCAATGCACAAGTATTTTTACTCACAATATTGACAGGTGAATTATCCTTCCTGTTAATGGCTTAATTTTACAAACAGTGTTACTACAAGGCATTGAAAATTACTAATTTCTTAGCTAAAGAAAATCCTTTAATACTCATGAAAATCCAAATTACACAGCAAGAAACCACCCCACCCCCAACACACATACTGGGTATTGAACTAAGGCCTTCACATTGAGCTGTATACTAAGCTCTTTTCTTTCTTTTTATTTTTTGAGATATGGACGCCTTAAGTTGCTAAATTGCCTAAGGTGGGCTCAAACTTTCAATCCTCTTACCTTAGCCTCCCAGAGTACTGAGATTATAGGCCTATGGCACCAGACCTGGCTAGTAAATGCTGTCTAACACAAGAGAATAAATTCAATGACATATGTAATTCTGTTGCTATAATCACTTTTATTAAAAATGAATATTCTAGTAATCATATTCCCATTTTGCAAACATTTAACACTCGTAGAAAAAAAGAGATGGCTTTTCAACTCATTATCCTATACTGCCTAGTCTAGAATTTTATGTACCCCTAATGTAAGTGAAAGCACACAATATTAAATTCCCTAAAGTACAATGGCAAAGAGTAAAGAACTAAGATTTCAGTATGAAAGGAGTGAGGTACCTCATGGCTAGAAAGATTAAGATAGGGTTACATACAATGATGAGTAAATTCTTTAGTACAATTCCTTTCACAGAGTGGAAACTCAAAAATGATAACACATTTTCCTCACATTTTTTGTACAGTTTTGTTGCTATGGATGATTAAGAAATTCCTCTGGTTTTAATTTAATGATGAAAAAGTCAAAAGAATAAAGCTAGCTGTTCTTTGGCTATAGGACATTATTTAGTTCTGTGGTGCCCTCTTCTACAGTGTAAACGGCATTCAATTAAGTTCATTCAATACATAAAATGCTTATTACATAAGATTTATTAACTCCCATAGCATAGAATTAAAAGCACTATTTATTATTTAGTAAGGCTCTTTCCAAAGGAAAAGTTTATTATATAGATCAATTTATATAAAATTATGAACCTCAATTTCAGTTTTAAAACCTACAGATTCAAAAACTGCATATTCAACAGATTTCTATTGTATGTACTATACAACTTATACAAGTTAAAAATTGCTTCAAAGTACTAGTGCAATAAGATTATATTACTTTTTAAAAGAATACTAATATATAATTATTGAAGTAAAGTATCAACTTTATGAAAATAAAAATATTATAAATTAGTTTATATCAGATATTATCAGATATATATCAGACAATATTATAAGTTAGTTATACCAGATTCTGTGGCTGAATTATAAAACCTTATTGTTGGATCTCATTGTTTAGCTCAAGAATCTGAAAAAAATATTAAAGACGATGTGAAACAATCACTTAGCAAAATACACCCCCTTACCACTGGGGATCAAACTCAGGACTTTGCGCTTGTGAGGTAAGGTGCCACTGACCTAAATCCCCTGCCCAAAATATCTTTTTTTTTTTTGGTACTGTGGATCGAACTTGGGACCTTGCGCTTTTGAGGCAGGCAGCAGAACCACTGAGCTAAATAAATCCTCGACCCCCCCAAATACCATATTTTGATATAGGCGAATATATATAATGTCATATCCCAAAATACAGACAAACGAACAGTCTAGGATAGAACAAAATAATGTGACTTCTTAAAATGAAGAATCGGTATTTCTGACTTCTATGAAAAACTTCAAAGTATTAGTATAAATAAGTTATTTAAATTAATACATAAAAAGTAAATAAATTATGAAGTCTAAAGATAATCCTAAACATACAAGTAATAAAAATAATACTTGACTGAATGGCACTGAATTTTTTGTTTTGTTTTTCGGTGAATGGTTTGTGAATTATATCTCAGTAAAGTTATTTTTTTTGGTTCTGAGGATCAAACTCGAACTCGGGTCCTTGCGCTTGTGAGGCAGGCAGCAGAACCACTGAGCTAAATCCCCGGTCCTCAATAAAATTATTTTTAAAAATACCTTTTCTTTTTTTTTGGTACCGGGGATAAAACTCAGGACCTTGCGCATGCGCGGCAGGCGCTGGAACCACTGAGCTAAATCCCCGGCCCCAAAAATACCTTTTCAAAATCCCAAATTCTGATACTAGTTCCTTTACATAATACCTACATTTTATTTATTTATTATTTTTGTTACCAGAGATCGAACTCGGGACCTTGGGCTTGCGAGGCACCACTGAGCTAAATCCCCGGCCCTATATTTTAGTGCTTTATAAATTTAATGTTACTATAAGATTCTACAAAAAAAAAAAAAAAAACATTTTATGACTTGCATTTCTCTTAGTCAATTCCTTATTTGGCCAAAAAATATCATCGACTCATTTAGATAACTTTTTAAAGAAAAATGGCCTCTGTCTTAACTACTGCAAACCTATAAAACTAGTTCAAAAAGTTATTTCTAAATCTTTCTTCACTGACATATTGAATCTTAAACTCTCTAGCTTCTCACAGGACAAAAACAGAATTCTTAAAAACGGGAAGGTAAACAAATTTCACCTGGTAACACTCAACTCTACCATTTAGGTTCTAATATGGCCTGGAAGAAAGCAGAGGAATCAGGCCAGGGATTTAGCTCAGTGGTTCTGCCTCCTACCTCAAAAGCACAAGGTCCGGAGTTTGATCCCCGATACCAAAAAAAAAAAAAAAAAAAAGAAAGTAGAGGAATTACGTATTAGCTCCTTTCTCCCAATCCTAGGCCTGGGACTCACAGAACAGTTTTGTGTTTGGTTGACTGGAGGTACTGTGGATTAAACCTAGGACCTTTGCACTAGGCTTTTTAAAAAATTTTTCAGATAGGGTCTCACTAAGTCACTATTTGTCCTAGCTGGGCTAAAACTTGCAATCCTCCTACCTCAGCCTCCTAGAGTGCTGGGATTACAGATGTGTGCTGCCAAGCACAGCTAAAGATGTTGATGGAAGTCTGTAAAGGCATAGATGGTATAGAGGCAAAGAGAAGGGGCTGAGATAAAACACTTTCACCCGATATTCTGGATTGTGGATTAGCAACATCATATTTATTTATGCTCTCAGTTTTATATGAGGAGCAAAAAAATCTACATTGGTGAATCTGAGAAACACACTTTAAAACAATGAAATAACAATGTCCACAACTACCCATATGACCACCATCTAAACTTTAAAATTTAAATTGATTTAAAACTTGTGAAACACGAACCTTTATGGCAGAACTAGAAGTCTGTTCCCACCAGTCCCTCATACCTGATAGCAGCCAATCCAGCTCCTTCAAAACTCTGAAGAATTAACTACATCAAGAGTGATCATTTTTATGCATTTCACATTTAAATAAGCAATGCTACAGTTTTTTTTAAACTCACAGAAGTTTAAATTAATGTTCATTTCCATAGGTATCTAGTCTTTTGGCCAAAAAAACACTGAGTAACTTGGCAATATACTGTAAATCTCTTGATAGCCATATCACCATGGATATTAACATGTAAAATAAAAATGTGACTTTAATAATATATACTGATTTCCCTATAGTAATTATCTGTAATTTAAACTTTCTAATCTATATGTTGTAAATTTTTTTTTGGTACCGGGGATTGAACTTGGGTCCTTGAGCTTGCCAGGCAGGCGGCAGAACCACTGAGCTAAATCTCCGGCCCAAACTGTCTAATCTATAAAGGTATATAATAAAGGAATCTTTCTACCAATAAGACATTAGAATAATAGGATAAACTGTAATAGTTACTAAAAGTAAATAATAAAAAAGTAGATTACAAATGAGTTGATTTAGATCACACAACCTATGAGAATATAAGAAAACTTTCAAGGTTGAGTACTTATTCTTTTCACCATGCTTATAAAGTCAATAATTTAAAGATAATAAGAATTTATTGTTTCAGAGTATTTTCCTTGGTCAAAACTTTTTCATGATTTTTAAACTCAATGCTATCTGATTTACGTATCTGGAGATGATTTCAACTATATGAGAGGGCTAACATTTTGTTAGTGACCCAAAATCAGTAAATTTTAATACTTATATATCAGAATTTCTGAAATTGGGTTTGCAATTATTTACAACGGAGAATTGTTCTTTTTCCAAACCTGTCTAATGCTTTTTTGAGCTTTTAAAAGGAACTGGATCTACTGAAAATAGATGTTAAAAAGCACAGAAGAAACAGACTTTTAGTTCTATACAGATTCAACATGTCTTTAGAAAACAATCTCAAATGATACAAAAGAAGTCAGTCAATTTCTACATGTGGATTTAAAGTGAAATATTTCATGGAAATATTTTATTTCATATTTTATTATTTCATACAATTTTTTTAAACATTTAAAACTTTAAATTACAGAAAAATATTTAGCCTCATTTTAGAACAAAGAGGATATGAAGTGAACCAGATCAACTTATCAATTTGATCACAAAAAAGTTCACTAACTCACAATTAAATCCACAATAACTGTTAGAAAATGTCTGGCAACGCATGAACAGTAAAGCAAGACAAATAAGTTCCTTTGCTATATTTAAAGTTTCTTGCCCTCAACCAGGAAGGACTTATACTGGATTATAGAGTTTAGGCAAGATTGGTATACAGGTTAATGGTACATTAATGCATATGAGAAAAATACCTTAAGTTATAGTAGCAATAGCTTCATTAAATCCAACTTTCCAGTTCACTGTTCTCTTTTTGAAACTGAAAGAATTTACTGTAAACAATGCTCTGATGGACGTTAAGTACCATTGTAAAAGAAGAGAGGTATCATATTAGGCAAGAAACCTCTCATCATGAAGACAGATAAAACTTCAGAATGTGTAATTTTCCCTTTTTCTAAAGCAAACACCTTTAGCAACCTATATGCCCAACTGGAAAAAAAAAATTACAGTTGGGGAAGCTAATATTATTGACAGCATCCATTCTAATTCATTACTAAGACTTTTTCTGTTAATTTATCTGTCAATCTTTTGTTCAATTTCAAAAAAAAAACATCTGAACCAATCTTATATAGTTACAAAGTGTATGATTTGAGGGCTGAGTAAAAATAAATGATAAATTTCAAACATTCTTTTTTATACTTTTTTCATTGATAAAAATATCTATATAAAGTATTCAAATCTTCCATTATTTTCAATTAATTTAAAATAAATATGTTGCAAATATTTTTAAATACAGGAAAAAGATTATAGCAACATGCTACAAACAGTTTGAGTCCTTTTTTCAGATCACACAAAATATTTCCCTTTCAGCAATCTTTGTTAAATAGAAACTCAAATATAATTTTCTACTCATATTTAACCTTTGTGCGCAGTCAATAAAAGTTTTTTAAACATTTCCCTATTTGATGACAAAGTCCATTTTAGAAGACAGCACTTACAGAGATGCCAATGTGAAATTTTAAGATAATAATTATATCAAGAAAATTATATTTAAAAATTGTAATGTTAAAGATAAATATTTTAAAACTTACTAAACAAACCCTCAAATCACACTCTTTTTGATATGAACTCTGCCAGCACTGTTCATGTTGGCCAGATAATACTACAGGTTTTCTTTAATAAAGTAAAATGAAATGCATACCAGCAGCAACTACAGCTGGAGGAGGCGAGCCTGCCTCACCACCACTTGTCTGACTCATTGATGCTACAGATGTTTCTCTAGATGGAGGTAACTGTAACTCCTTTGGGAGAAGATCATAGACAGATTCTGTAGGGGAGAAGTAAGAGAAAAAAAAATTTTAAGTCAGTCAACATCCTAATTATATGTACATGAAATGTCTTTTCTCTCATAAAAAGTATATTCACAAAAATCAATCCCATACATGAATGTTGTAAAAAGTGGTTAGTAATTTCTTTCTTTTAGATATGTTTTATTAAAAACTGTAGAATAAGGGCCAGGGATTTAGCTCAGTGGTGCTGCCACCTGCCTCGCAAGCACAAGGTCCTGAGTTCAATCCCTGGTACCAAAAAATAAATAAAATAAGATATAAAAACTGAAGAATAAATTTTCCATCAATTCTGCTCCCTGGGGTTTTATTTTTTTGGCTTTATTCCTTATGTTCAAGATAGTCTCTAGAAAAAGTTACTTCTTTTCTTTTCTTTGTGCCATTGGAAATTGAATCTAGGGACTTCACACTGGGCCACATCCCCAGTTCTTTTTTTTTTATTTTGAGACAAGGTCTTGCTAAGATACATGAGTTGAGTTATGCTCTCACTTGCAATCCTCTTGCCTCAACCTTCCAGAGTGCTGAGATTACAGGCTTGGACCACCACATCTGGCAAAAAAAAAAGCCATTAAATTTTAAAACTGGGTAAAACCAGACAGAAGAAATCTCTTTTTTGGGGGGAGGGGTACCAAGGATGGAACTCAGGACCTTCCACTTGCAAGGCAGATGGTGGAACCACTGAGCTAAATCCCTGGCCCTAGACAGAAGAAATCTCAAAAAACCCCCAAGATAATCCAGTATCTTCCTTTGTAATGGTACTTGCCATCCTTTACATATGAACTAGCACATGCTGGTATATATCAGCTTTAAACTGGTTTCTCTTGTTAGTACATTAATCTAGTCTTGCTCTTTATTCAATACTCTTTAATGAAGATATTTTATCACTGTCATAATTCATTTTCCCTCCTAAAGAAGCTAAAGGGAATGTCATAGCTCAAGAAACTACTTCTCTTACTTTGAGTCACCTGGAAAGGCAAAAGTATTGGATACTTTTAAATTACTTTTATGTCCCAGATTAAAGAATCCCATATCTGGGCCGGGGATTTAGCTCAGTGGTTCCGCCGGCTGCCTCGCAAGCGCAAGGACCTGAGTTCAATCCCTGGCACCAAAAAAAAAAAAAACCATATCTTTATAAACTGTTTTATAATTATTTTTAATTGTTCATAAAATTAGATATCTACTATAAACTTCTTTTGTGAATATCATTCTTGTTTTGTGGATGTAAATAATTTTCAAATAGTCTCTAAAGGTAGCAGAATCAGTGTTGCAAGTTACTTCATAAGACCAATTAGAAGCATATGCCTATTTTCAAAAAAACTGATGCACAAAGTTTTTAAGATTTGCCTACTATTCCAAGAAACCAAAAACTCCAACAACTAAAGCTTATTATCTTCATGAGTGACTGAAAAACAAAAGCAGCACTGTAAGACATTTTATCCTTGGTAACAATTTCTGAATTGATAAATACCTTGATCTTTCAGTTAATCCTAACTTTGATGTAGATAGGGATAAGGAAAATAAAAGAAAAGCTAAAATTAGAAGCTGTACTTTTAAATGATCTTCATTCACAGTAAAGAATAAATTAAAAAGTTTCTTTTCAAAACCCTGTTACCTAGGCCGGGGATATGGCTCAGTGACAGAATGCTTGCCTAGCATGCACAAGGTACTACAAATAAATAACTCTATTACCTAACACTTAAAATCTTCATCTTGAAAGCACTTGGCAAATCTGATATCTATCTCAATACAATATACCTGGCTGAAAATTTTCAACTTGTTAAAATGTTGCTAAACATTTCAGGAAATTACTTCTATCTCTCAAATAATACAGGAGGAGAAACAGAATCTAATTAAATAGCATTATCACCAAGTACTCTCTTTAATACAATTAACCTTTCTCAATCCATTCTGAAACTAAGAGTTCCTTTGTTACAAAGAGAAACACTCAAGTCTACTTTTTTTTGGTCCAAACAAAAAGGAAATTTGAAAAAGAACAATATGACTTCTAACCAACAGCAAGAACTCAAAAATGTATAGGTTCAATATGCAGGGAAATGGTTACTATACCAACTTGAACAAAGATTTTGAATTTTGCAAATGACAGAGGCTTAGAAGGGGTGGATATAGAGCAATACATGGGGGGGGGGTCTAACATGGGTTTGGGGGGATCTGAGGGAAATAGTTAGGGGGTTACTGGGAATTGAACTCAAAACCTTCAAAATGAGCTATCCCAAGCTTGCTCTTTCCTTTTCTTTTTCTCTCTCTCATTTCTTCAAGGTGTCCCCAAACTTACTATGTAGCCCAGGCTTGCCTCAAACTTTCGGCAATTCTCCTGCTTCAGCCTCCAAAGTGCTGGGATTACAGGTGTGAACCACCACACCCCACGCCTTTCATTTTTTTATTTTGAGACAGGGTCTCACTAAATTGCTAAATTGCCTAGGCTGGGCTGGAACTTGTGATCCTCTTGCCTCACCCACCTAGAGTGCTAGGGTTAGCTAAGATATATTGCCATAATTTAGTATAGATCACAAAAGACTGGAATATATACCCAAAGGAATAAGGTGAAATTTAATTTGGATTAATACATAAATTAATAACCCCCCCCATACTGGGGATCAAACTCAGAACCTTGCGCTTGCCAGGCAGGCGCAGTGCCAACTGAGCTACATCCCCGGGCCCAGAATTAATAATCTTAATATACTATTAATATGTAAAAAAGTATACAGCACTTACATGCACTCACTCTTTTCCTTAAATCTATGTTATTTTTGTTTGTTTTCTACAGAACTATTTCCTCAGTCTGCTAACAGAGGTGACTATTTCCTATTAATGTTGTTAATACTTTGTAAAATAATGTTTAAGCAACTCACCTATGGTTCATTATGAATTTTACTTGACCAAAATCCCAAAATAAGTGTACTGCTTAAATATTCATGGAAACTAATTGATTCATTTATGTCACCAATTATTTCTAGGTTAACTCAGTCCTTTTTTCTTCAACATTGGCTATGAAGGAGTACAGGAATTCCACTACAGTGCACCAAGTCAAACTAGACAAGAAATGGTGTCCTGGGGACATAGGACAGTGAGAAAGAAAAAATTGGTAACTTAATAGTGCTGCTGATCACCAAAATCCCATTCTCTACTGCTTCATTCTGTTATTGATTGTTTCAGGAAGAGATGAAAAGACCTCAAAACCTTACACGTCCTCTCATTTTCTCCAGAAGAGTCCAGGGAGACAAATCAAAGGAAACAGCTAGAAAAGACAGATGTTTTGCTTGCTTTTCTTACTCAGCAAACATTAGTTAACACAACTACACCCACCACATATTGAGCATTTAAGGGGCCTGGCACTGTGAAAAATCTCATTATATATATTTTCTCGTCTAATCTCAAAACAATCTTATGGAGGTAGATTTTACCGATAAAGAAGGTGAGAATTATGTTACTTTAAAAAATGAAAAGCCTATGTCATACAACAAAAGAAGGGAATGATAAATTTAAATATTAGGATAGTGGTTTCCTTGCTAAGAAACCAGAAGGACAAGGGAAGAGCAGAAATAAGTTGGGACCAACAGCGGATTCATGGGTATTCTTTTTCATTAAAATATATAATCAAATGGAGGGGATGAGAGGAGGGCAGGGGAAGTGGAAAAAAAAAAAAGAACCAAGATACTCATGTAATGGTACAAGATCCCAATGATGTATGTAACTGTATTTTATACCTAAAATGTACCAGTAAACTTAATGGGGGGAAAATATTTTTTAAAAATAAAAAATATATATATAATCAAATCAAGCAAATAAATTCAAAAGTAGAGGATGAAGCTCAGTGTGAAGGCTTTGGGTTCAGGGTGGGTCAGGGGGGACAGCAAACAAAACATTTAATAGTTACCCAAACAATGAATGTTCCCTGGCATCAGATGCAGACAATACTGAAAAATCCATTTGTAAATAATTTTATCTTGTTTTAATTATGAAGAGTTTACCTTGTTTTTTTCTTTTGAAGTCTAAACACAAGGCTACCATAATGCAGCTGAAAGATTTTTCAAACTTTAAAAAATGTCTAGAAATAATTGCCTTATTCATTCATCTTTCAATTAACTATCTAAATCAGCTAGTGAACTCCAGGCCATCATTTCACATCAAATATTCTAAAACAAAGTGCCGGGCATCTCTAATATACCACCACAGTTCCTCATTGAAGAGCCAGTATTGTTTTATTGAAAACACTTCAGATTCGACAGTCATCATACTTGGCATCACTGCTGGAAAAATGTACTAGCTGCAGGTCGAATGAATATTTGCTTCCTGAAAGATTATGGAGTCCAAGAATAACTAGTAGGTAATGCTCTATTTTAACAAATTTTTCTCAGTTTCTGTTTTTTTTTTTTGGTACCGGGGATCGAATTTGGAACCTTGTGCTTGCTAGGCAGGCGGCAGAACCACTGAGCTAAATCCCAGGCCCAATTTTTCTCACTTTCTAAATTTAAGACAATTTAACGGTCTGCTACCACATTTTTACTTATTCATACTGCTTCTTCCAGATTATATTTAATTATTATTTTCCTAGAACAATCTAGTGTTCTAAGGAAATATAAATAATACCAGCAGTATATATTGTACCAACTTGGGGAACAAGATAGACATTTTATTATAGCATATTATAAATTCTTTCCACTAGGCATTTTTTTCACTTAAAGACTACACAAGTAATCATTCCTTTGTAAACTAATCATATACTTACAAACATACACTGCTATCAGTCAAACTAATTGTATACTTAAAAACATAGACTGTTATCAGTGAAAAGAAATAAGTAGAATATTTCTATTATTTTATGTATACTATTTTAGTTTTCATCTTGCAAAGGCAGCCTAGTAAATTTAATGGTGGTTCAATAGTATTCTCTAAAAGAAAAACATGATTTTGTCAATACTTATTCATTTTGTGAGTATTAAGTGTAGACACAGTAAATCGCATATGGATGCACAAACCTGAGTCTTTGTTCTCAAAAAGTTTAGAGTCCAGTGAGGAAAACTAGAAGTACATAAACAGCCAGAAGAATCTGTACCAAGACATAGGTGCTAGGTAGGAAAAAGGAAGTAGAAGAGAATATATGTAAGTAGTACCTCGGTTCGCTAACTTAATTCTTTCCACAATTCTGTCATAAATCAAATTGGACAATAACTGAATCAAATTCAATGGTTAGGTTCAATGTTGACCTTACGGGGAAATTTGACTCAGTACTCAATCTAATTCAGTTTGTGACCAGAACTGTGGAAAGAATTAAATTTTTGAACCAAGGTGCCATTGTATCTGGCAAAGTGTGGATGGTATGAACAGAATGGATGTAATCGTATGGGATTAACTGAAAAAGCATAAAATTTTAGAGATAGAAATGATAAAAAGATTTGGTGTAACTCTCAACTTCTACAAAAAAAATGACATTTCAATTAGTTCATGACTTGCTTAGCGGAGCCAAGACATTAAAACTGGGTTCCAAGCAGAATAACTGGCTAGAAGATAAAATTCTCTCCCCAGCATTCCTACTATGCAATGAGAAATAAAATTAAGGCCAGGGATTTAGCTCAGTGGTTCTGCCGCCTGTCTTGCAAATGCAAGGTCCCAAGTTCATCCCACGTACCAAAATAAATAAATAAATAAAATTAAAATTAAAATTGAGAATCTCATCTATTTATGTAAATATTATTGCATTGGAACATAATGGGCATTTCAATAATGGGCTTAACAAATGAATAAATATACCAGGTGTGGTGGCACACGCCTCTTAATTCCAGCACTCAAGAAGCTGAGGTAGGAGGACTGCTGCAAGTTCAAGGCCACCCTGGACTACAAATTCTGTATCTCTAAAAATAAGACTGGTTCTTATATTAAGTTTTGCTCCAAAAGTCACAATATGGCTTACTTTCAGAGGATGTCTTATTTTTTCATGTACATCCATCTACATTTATTTATTCATATACAAAAATCTACATTTATTCAAATACAGTCATGTCATCTTCTTGAACACTATCATAATTTAGTACATTTGTCATGTAATGCAATGGATGTGCTAAATGCATTTGTCTGGCTGACAATCTTAACTGGGGCTTATTTTGGGGGTAGGGCTTACATTACGAGAATCCTGAAAAATCATGCTAGGGCTTATTTTCCAATTAGGTCTTATTTTGGGGGAAATAGGGTAGTAAGACCCTGTCCCAAACAAACAGACAAACAAAAAAGAATAAATCATCTATCTTGATTCTATCCAAACAATTCTGAAACATTAATACCTGCTTCATATTCATTGTGTTAGGAAATGCAAAAAAATTTTTGAACAACAAAAATCTCTCCAAAAACTCAGCTTGTTTTCCTTGCTGTATCACAATGTCCTATCACCAAAACTAAAAATGACATTTTCCTTTGGTATTTTCAACCCAAATACTCTATCCTCCACATTCCATCCTCCAAGTTCTACCCCATTATCATCTAGACCACCATTTTTTCTAAAATATTTCTCATATCTTAGGTCTTCATTTTCAGTGATTTTTTTTAAAGTCTTAAGTTACCTCCTACCAATTTTCTTCCTTTTATGTATAGGACATGAACTTTTTCCTGCTTTCAAGTCAATACATGTCAACAAATTCAACAAGGCACATCTTGTCTTTTCTATTCTACAACGATTACCAAAAATAAGAAAGAAGGACACAAACGTAATACTTTAAGATATAAGCCGATGTTTAGAGATCAAAAATATCTGTCTACCATGAGTGGCAATGAACAAATCACCAAGTTCATTATTTTTGCCTCTTAAGAGAGTGACGTCAACAGGGAATATCAGAAATACATGTGTAAATATGTATTTTCTTTCCCTGAATGAAGATATCTAGGATTCTATAACAGACCTACTACTGAATAAGGATTTACAGGAAATAGGATCAAAAAGGATGCTGGTTAAATTCCACAGGTGATTCTGGCTAAGAGCCATTATTTTAAAGTATGAAACTTAGCCTCAGAATGAAAATGGATCAACCTCAGTTTATTATCTCTTTATGTATACATAGTTAATGTTTATTTTTTGAAGATTCTACAAAAGAACAGCAAAGTGAACCACTTCTGTAGATTACCTATTCCTTTTGTTTTTTTGGGGGGGTGGTACTGGGGATTGAACCTACGGGTGTTCTGCCACTGAGCTATATACCCAGCTTCTTTTTTTTTGAGACAGGATCTCACTAAATTGCAGAGGTGGAACTCAAACTTATGATCCTCTTGTCTCAGCTTCTCTCATGACTGGGATTACAGGCATGTACCACTGTGCCTGCCTAGATTACCTAAAATTGTAAATCTTGAGGAGAGCCAAGTACATGGTGCATACCTATAATTGCAGCTACTTGGAAGGCTAAGTCTTGATCACAAGATCAGGACAAGCCTAGGCCACTTTGTGAGACTCTTTCTCAAAATAAAAAGGGCTTGAAATGTGGTTCCATAGTAGAGCTCTTGCCTAGCATGCACAAGGCCCTGGGTTCAATCCCCAAAAACAAAAACCTTAAGAAGAAAACAATTAATATATCAAAATTGGGAAATGAGGGGCCAGGGATTTAGCTCAGTGGTTCTGCTGCCTGCCCTACAAGCGCAAGGACTGGAGTTCAATCCCCGGTACCAAAAAAAAAAAAAAAAACTTGGGAAATGAATGTTGTGTATCTTTTCTGACTAAAACATATTGCTATTTTACATAGTAGTAGATAACTTTAGGTAATTTGATACTTAATTTGTTACATGTATACCCGAAAACATCTAAACTAATCTGCACAGTTCCTGGTATTGTGAGCCTACGACAAAGTATCTAGAATTATTTCTGCTGGCCAAAGACCAAAGTTTCTCAATGGGTAAAACTGACCCACTGACAGCTTATGCTAGTCTTCCAGATCCTCTCCTGGCTATTGTCTAGTAAAACTAATATGTTATATTAAAGTTTAATACTTTCTTACAAAAAAAAAAGCTTGACTGCGCTACATTAATTAGATGTTATTTTATTGATGAACACCAATCGTCTTAGATTCTGATGATTTTTGTTTGTCATTTTACTATAGCAAATGAAAGGACGTATGTGTAATCCTCTGTGACACATGCAGTTCATAAACAAACAGTTATAAAAAATAAAAACTTCTAAAAACAAATTATAACAAGTATTACAACTTAGAATTTATAAAGTACTTTTATATACATAATCATGATACTGGCATGTGAAAATGCTTTAATTATAAAGTATATAAAAGCAAAAATGGGTAATTTTTCATTAATCTTATAGGCCATAATTTTAGACTAGATTTTTTTAATTATAGTTTTAACTTTTTATTAAAGTATAGCATACATATAGTAAAGCATACAAATCTTAAGTCTTAGAGGAAGGAAATAATCAAGTCAGAGTTTATATAGTTTAAAAAGTGAACACACAGCAAGGCACGGTGGCACATGCTTGTAAACCCAGTTATAGGAAGGCTGAAGTAGGACTATAAGTTTGAGAATTGTGAGTTCAAGGCCAAATTGGGCTATATATAGTGAGTTCAAGGCTAGCTTGGACTACACAAGCAAGGCTCTCTCACAGAGAAAAAGTAAATACACATAACCACCAACCAGCCAATGAAGCATTCTTCCTCAGACTTCCTAAAGAAATCATCTCTTTCTGACTTCTATCATCACAGATTATAGTTTTGCCTGTTTTTGAGTTTGGGTTTTTTTTTTTTGGACCAGGGATTGAACTCAGGACCTTGCGCTTGTGAGGCAGGCGCCATAACCACTGAGCTAAATCCCCAGCCCTTGAGTTTTATATAAAAAGAATCACAGAGGATATAGATGTAGAACAAGAAAAGTCAAAAGTTATTTCTGGATCCGTTTTAATTTACTGATTTTCTCCTTGTAAATACTAAATTATAGGACTGGTTGTTTTTTTCTTGTTTTTCTTTTTTTTTTCTTCAGCACCAGGGATTAAACTCAGGACCTTGCAATTGCAAGACAGGCATGGTACCAATGAGCTAAATCCCCAGCCCTCCTTTGGTTTTTTGATACAGGGCCTCACTATATAGTCCAGGCTGGCCTAGAACTCCCAAGGATCCTCCTGCCTCAACCTCCCAAATGCTGAGATTACAGGTGTGCACCACCACACTCAGCTTGACTGGTTTGATTGGAAACTAGAGATTGAGAATTTTACTTTGTTAAGTGCTGAATACTAGTATTCTTATAAATACTCTAAGTTTTATTTGGGATACGGTTAAGTTACTTGGAACACATCTTTTTTTTTTTTTGCCTTTAAGCTTCGTTAATAAGCCACAACTGGACAAAGTATATTCAGTCCAGGTCTAATTTTTCTCCACCAATGAGCTAAGAACCTTCTTCACACTACCTCAAATGAGGTTTCTCACTATAGTTGATGAATACAGGCATCATATGCAGTCTTTTGTTAACTCTGAGCAGTGTTCCCTCCAAACTTCTTAGGCAGTTTTTTCTCTAGTCTTGCAGAGTTCTTTCCCACATTGTACATAATGACCCCTACTTAAAAGATTACTATAGGGAGACTCTGCAGATCTGTAGGATTCTTTCAATGTGTACCTCTCTTTTCTCCAGTACACTATCCTGAACTAAGCATGTTGGCACCTCTTGGCTCTGCCACTCAACTCAAGAAGACTGCCAAACTCAGCTTGGGTTCCCCCTTTCTGCAATAAGCCAGGAGACTTACAGGGCTCATTTGATTTGTTTAAATCTCAGGGCTCACTGTTCTTCACTGACTACAGTTAAATATAAAGACAATCATTATTTCATATATCTTATCTGGCTCTTTAATAGGAGGATAAATCTTGTCTTTCAGTTAATATATTTTGGCTGAAAGCAAAAGTTAGGCTATTGTAATTTAAATGCAGAACAATGTTCTTTGCTCAGAGAGAAAGAAGAATTCACATATTATTGTTTATTTGACAACCTTTAATAGATTCATGTTAATTTAAGAATAGTGTAGCCAGCTGTGGCGGCACTCAGCTGTCATTCCAGTATAAGGCAGGGTGGTGCTATGGCAAGAGGACTGCCACAAGTTCGAGGCCAGCCTGGGCTACACAGTAAGTTCAGGGCTAGCCTGAACTACACAGCGAGACCCTGTCTCAAAAAACCAAAATCAAAGCAACCCAACCCAAACCACTAAGTACATATACAAGTACATCCTTTATACTTATGGCAAAAAGGATGTAAGATAAATTGGACATACAGTAGTGGGCTGAGGATGTGACTCAATGGTAGAAGGCTTGCCTAACATGCACTAGTTCCCAGCATCTTCCCCCAAAAGAAGGCACAGTAGTTACTGTCCTCAAAAAACTAAAAATCTATTTGAAATACGGCAACACATACACAGGAATAAAACATTTAGATTAGGACTAGGCTGTACACAATACTGACTATACTTAAAGAGGAGAGACAGGAGGCTGGGGTCTTGAGTAATCAATAATAAGAACCTCTGAAGGCAGGCAAGGAATGTACACCTGTAATCCCAGCTACTTGGGAGCCTGAAGGAAGAGGACGAAAATTTTAAGGCCAGCTTAGGCAATTTAGCGAGACTGTCTCAAAAAAAACCACAAACAAACAAAAAAAAACAGGAGGCAGGGAAGGGGTCTGGGGACATAGCTTAGCACTCCCTGGGTTCCATCCACAATACTGGAGGGCAGGGGCATTGAGAGGGACTGGAGATGACTCTTTGAAAAGGTGCCACATGAGCCAGAACTAATAAAACCAGTATAAAACTAACACATACCAGTTAATAGAAATAAGCAGATATAGACCCAGGCACTTTCTAAAACCCAGCTTTGACTGTTCATGGCACCAACAGTGAAGACTAGGCTATTAAAATTCATAACCATTTTATAGCAGTATAGCTATAAAACAACACAAAAGTACTTATCAAATATTTGTTGAGTGAATATTTAAGAAAGCCTACTTTATGACTCTGTACTTATCCTTCCTTCTCCATTCTGTTTCCTTTCATATTCTCATCAAGATACAATGATTCTGGGCCAGGGATTTAGCTCAGTGGTTCCGCTGCCTGCCTCGCAAGCGCAAGGTCCCAAGTTTGAGCCCCCGTAGCAAAAAAAAAAAAAAGATACAATGATTCTCAGTCCTTCAGTCACCATTATTTCTTTGCAAATGCCTCTGTTTTTGCCTGAAACACTGACCTTATCACAGTCCCTTTCAACTATTACTTCTTTCCAACCAGCTTTTCCTGACCACTTCAATCTAGTTAGGTATCTCTTTTATTCTCACCAGAAAACTTATGACATATTGTTCAATAATTGCCAGTTTACCTGTATGTGTTTACCAATTAGACTATACACATCTTGAAGACAGTAGCTGGATCAGTCTCATTCACATTTCTCCTCAGTAATAACACAGGGCTTGACACAAACAGGCACTCATTTGATATAGGCAAAAATGGGCAAGAAAACAGGCACTGTGGGAACACATAAAGTTGCTAGCAGATCGTAAAAAGAAAAAAGAGGCAGAAGGATCAGAATGGAAAAAGAAGCCAAGAAAGAAGCTGGGGAGGTGGGATCTTTAAGAGTATAGTGTGAAGAAAGAACAATCTTTTTTTTTTTTTTTTCTTTTTGGTACCAGGGATCGAACTTGGGACCTTGCACTTGCGAGGCAGGTGCTGGAAGAAAGAACAATCTTGAAAGTGAGGAGCCAAAAGTGAAAATGTCTTATTTAGCTCAAAAAAAAGAAGAATCTGAAAGAATGCATCTATTTGATGTGGCAAATGGTACTTCTTGATATTTTGCCAAAGGAAGTACCAAGGAAGTGATGGGGATAGAAGCCAGAGGGGCAAAGAGTTGAAGTCCAAATACAAGTGAGGAAATAAATGCAGAGTTAATAAAAATACTATTCTGAAAAGCCCTACCAAAGAGAAAGAAAAAGCTGGCCATGGTGGCCCAAACCTATAATCACAGCTTGAACTACACAATGAGACTCTGCCCACCCAAAAAAGGAGAAAAGGATACTTAAGAAGACAGGGCCAAGGGGCCAGGGAGTTAGCTCAGTGGTTCCGCCTGCCTCACAAGTGCAAGGTCCCGAGTTCTATCTACCCCCCCCTCCAAAAAGTTAAGAGACTTAAGTTGAGGGGTAGATTCAATGTACCCTAGAAGAGAATTCAGTTATTTCTGTATGCCCGTGCCTATGCTCTAGAAGCAGATGCTTAAAAGGCATGTGATAAAAACAGCACAGTACTGGCAAAAGAACAGACCTGAGAATCAATGGAACAGACTACAGAGGATGAAGAAACAACTCCAGAGATACTCAACCACCTTATCTTTGACAAAGGAACCACCTTCACTGGAAGAAAGATAGCCTCTTTAATATACGGTGCTGGAGGGCCAAGGATTTACCTCAGTGGTTCTGGCGCCTGCCACGCAAGCTCAAGGTCCCGAGTTCGATCCTCAGTACCAAAAAAACAAAAACAAAACAAAAATATATATATATGGTGCTGGAAAAACTGGCTTTCCACATGCCAAAGATTGAAACTAGACTCACATTTTTCACAATGCACTAACCTAAAATCTAAATGGATCAAAGATCTAAATGTTAAAACAAACACTAAATCTGCTAGAAGAGAGAATAGGTAGAATGCTTGAGGACATATGAGTAGGCAAAGACTTCATGAACAAAACCCGGACCACATGGGAAATACTACAAAGAATCAACAACTGGAACCTTACCTTATTAAAAAGGTTTTGCACAGCAAGAGAAACCACTAAACAGATTGAAGAGATAACCCACAGAATGGGAAAAATTTTTTACCAGCTATTCCTCAGACAAAGATCTACTATCTACTATCTACTATTAAAGAACTCAAAAAGATCAGATGCCCCAAATGTAAAGACCCAAAGCAAAAATGGGCATCTGAAATGAATAGGCACTTCTCAGATGAATTAGAAATGGCAAATAAATATATGAAAAAATGTTCAACATCACTGGTCATTAAAGAGATGCAAATGAAAACAACATTGAGATTCCACCTCACCCCAGAAAGAATGGCTAACATGAAGTCAACCAATAACAAGTGGTGGCAGGGCTGTGGGGAGAAAGGAACCCTTCTTCATTGTTGGTGGGAGTGTAGACTGGTGCAACCACTGTGGAAATCAGTGTGGAGATTTCTCAAAAAACTAAAACTAGAGGTTCCATTTGACCCAACTATACCTTTTCTTGGTATCTTCCTGAAAGAATTAAAAGCATCATACCACAATGATAGATGTACACCCATGTTTATAGCAGCAGTTTGTAATAGCTAAATCTTGGGAACAGCCTAAATGCCCATCAACCGACGAATGGATAAAGATGTGGTTTTTTTTAATACAATGGAGTACTACTCTGTCATAAAGAAGGGTAAGCTTCAGACATTTATCACTAAACAGATGGACCTTGAGACCATACTGTAAGTGAAATAAATCGGACACATATGTTTAAATACTACATTGTTCTCTGATGTGAGAAACAAAGTAGAAATAAGGACTGAGATGTATAATGGTTGTTAGGAAATGGGAAGGAAGTGTTCTAATGGGAAGGGAAAACAAGGGAGGAAAAAGGGAGAGAGGAAGGAAGGAACAAGGAAAAAATGGAAACAAAGCTTTTGTACATAGGGAAGGAGGGAGGAGTGGGGGGTTGAGGGGGGAAATGGGATAAAACAAACTAAAATTTATTAATAAAATGAAAGTTGAGGGACTTAAATTGAGGAATGGATTCAATGTGCCCTAGAAGAGAATTCAGTTATTTCTGTTTGCCTGTGGCTATGCTGTAGAAGCAGATGCTTAAAACGCATGTGAAAAATCTTATACCTATTTAATAGTTAAAGACTATTTGTATCATACGAAAGAAATCAGGTTTAAGACACAGGGGGTAAAAATTCTAGTACTAAAGGTCATCATTATTATTAAACAAGATATGACTTCTCATTGGCTTAAGTCAAAATTATGATTATATACAGCAGATAATTAGTAGGTGTTTCAAACATTATTGTAAACTTTTTTTTTACCCAAAGGAGGATAAGGAAGAGTAAAGTCACAGGGTTCTTTCAAAATGGGTACAACATTACACAAAGCAGCTAATCTTTGTATCAGTAAGTTATCCAAGGTCAACCATGGTCCAAAAAAGTTAAATACAAAAATTACAGAAATAAGCAACTCATAAGTTTGTGCGCTGTACTAGGTAGTGCAAAGAAATCTCACAATGTCCAGCTCATGGAATGTGAATCCTCTCTTTGTCTAACATAACCATACTACATGCTTTATCATCCTCTAGAAACACAGTAGCAGTCTGAGTTACCAGACTGACTGCCAAGATATCACAGTGCTGTGTTCAAGTAACCCTTACTTAACTTAAAAATGGTCCCAAAAGGCAGCAGTAGTGATACTGGCAATTTTATTACAGTATGTTATAACTGCTCTATATAATTGTTAGCTTTGTTGACAATATCTTACTGTGTGCCAAGATGAGGCAGGATGATCACTCTAAGTTCAAGGCCAGCCTGGAATACAAGTGAGTTCAAGGACAGCCTCAACTGTTTCAAAAAAAAAAAAAAAGGCTGGGATATAGTTCAGTGATAGAACACTTACTTGCCTGGCAGGTGTAAGACCTGGGTTCAATTCTGACTTTGGTGGGGTAGAGGGGGGTGAGAAATCTGGTATAGTCAAATAACATTCTA
>NW_004624746.1:16794314-16833870 GCF_000247695.1 Heterocephalus glaber
ATATATATGTATATATATGTATATATATATATGTATATATATATATAGAGAGAGAGAGAGAGAGAGAGATAGCTATTCTAAGCTGGGCACTGAGTTGCACATGTATAATCCTAACACTCTAGGAGCTGAAGCAGAAGGATCCCAAGTTCAAGTCCAGCCTGGGTAATTTAATCCTACCCCAAAATAAAAAGTAAAAAAGGGCTGGGGACATAGCTCAGTACATAGGCCCTGGATTTGATTCCCAGAGTTCTGAAGAGAAAGGAAGAGAAAAAGAGATGGGGGTATGGGACAATTTTAATTAAAAAACAAAATAGTTTAACCGTATTTGAATTCTATTTATAGCCACTTACCAAAGTATTTCTCTCGTTTAACTTATTTCTCCCCCGAGTACTGAAGATGGAATCCAGGGCCTTTGCACTAAACTGCACATCAGCTTTTCTTCTTTTTTTTTTCTTTTTCCCTAGGTAGGACTTGACTTGCATTCCTCCTGCCTCAGCCTACCTCAGTGCTGAGATTACAGACATGTTTTACCAAGCTTGGCTATAACTGACATATTTTTACTTTAAAAGGATCAATTCTTGGGCTAGGGTTTATTTCAGTGATAGAGCACTTGTCTAGTACATACAAGGCCATGGGTTCAATCCCCAACACTACAGAAAATAAAAATAGAAATTTGACCCATGCATGGTAGAACATACTTACAAGCTCAGCAATCTGGGAGGCTAAGGCAAGAAGATCACTCCAAGTTCGAGGCCAGCCTGGGCTACACAGTGAATTCAAGCCTAGAAGAACTACAAAGTGAGACCTTGTCTCAAAAAAGCCTCCCAGAGTACTGGCACTACCATACCTGCCTCTCACTAACATATTTCTTTTTTTTTTTTTTTTTAGTACCGGAGATTGAACTCAGGTCCTTGCACTTGTGCAGCAGGCAGTGAAACCACTGAGCTAAATCCCCAGCCCCTCACTAACATATTTCAAAGGTAAAGTTTGCTCCCATGAATATGATACAGTTAAGGCCGGGGATTTAGCTCAGTGGTTCCAGTGCCTGCCTCACAGCACAAGGTCCCGAGTTCGATCCCCAGTACCAAAAAAACAAACAAACAAACAAAAAAACAAATGATACAGTTAAAACTATAAAACTTGGCTGGGCATAGTGGTACATGCCTGCATTATCACCTACTTGGGAGGCTGAGGCAAGAGGATCACTTGAGCCGCAAGTTTGAAAACACCCTAGTCAAAATAGAAAGATACCACCCTCAAATTAAAGTAAAATTTAAAAAATTTAATTTTAAGATTTATTTAATAGTTATTGGGGAAGAGGTCAGGAGGTCACAACACACATCCCACCTCACTCTACGGAACTCCCAGAGAAAGTCAGCCAGGGAAATGACTTAAGAAAGGTGGATTGTCGGGCTGGGGATTTAGTTCAGTGGTGCCGCTGCCTGCTTCTCAAGCGCAAGGTTCCGAGTTCGATCCCCGGTACCAAGAAAAAAGAAAGATGGGTTGTGTCAAGCAGATAATGAATTTAAAAACTCTCTCTCTTTCCCCCTCCCAGTAGTGGGGATTGAACTCAGGACCTTGTGCTTCCCAGGCAGGCACGGCACAAATGAGCTACATTCCCAACCCAAAACTCATTTTTACAACCTGAGGTTTTAGCTCAGTGGAAGAGCCCTTGCCTAGCATGCATGAACCCCTAGGTTCAATATATATAATTGCCAGGGATTTAGCTCAGTGCAAAAATTATATATATATAATATTGCAAACAATATATATATTATATATATAACAATATATATATAATTGTTTTTAGTATATATTTATCTCCAGTTATATAATCACCTCTCAGGGTAACTGGTTATATTCTGTTCTATGGGGCCAGACTTTTTTTTTTTGATACTGGACATCAAACTCAGGACCTTGCAGTTGCAAGGCAGGCGTCGTGCCACTGAGCTAAATCCCCAGCCCTATGGGGCCAGACTTTTAAAAACCATTATTTATTAAGACCCATACCAATCTGGGCAAGGCACATGCCTATAATTCCAGTATTCTGGAAGGCTGAAGCAGTAGGATCCCAAGTTTGAGCCCAACCTGGGTAGCTCAGCAACTTAATGAGACCCTGTCTCAAAATAAGAAATTAAAAAATGGGGTCAGGGATTTAGCTCAGTGGTTCCAGCGCCTGCCATGCAAGCAGAAGGTCCTGGGTTCAATCCCGGGTACCAGAAAAAAATAAAAAGGGGTAAGGATGTAGCTCAGTGCAAAGGACCTGGATTCAGTCCTCTTAGTACCACAAATAATTAAAAGACCCACACCACATAGTAATCCTCTGAAGCACAGAGGGGAAAAAACAAGTCCTGCTAGGGAAAATTATATTTTCAGATTAAGGCAACAGATATCTTTAGTTGGACATGGTAGCACGTGGTGCTAATCCCAGCACTTGGGAGGCTAAGGCAGGAGGACTGCCAGGAGTTCAAGGCCAGCAGTTTACGTAATTGGTTCAAGGCCAGCCTCCTGAACTGAATAGTGAGATCCTGTCTCAAAAACAACAACCACACCAAACCAAACCAAAATGAACCAAGTATCCTTGAAGACATAACTTAAGGTCATGTTTCTAGCTTTCTCAATTATACTTGATGGTCTTATTATCTATTAATTTAATTAACTGTCCAGATTCTATTTTTTCACTCTATAACATGCTGGACATAAAAAAAAATATCTTAAGAGAACTTTTCCTTATTATATTACATAGTTATAGATTTTCCCCTAAAGCTACCGTTCAAGTTTCACAAAAACTTTCTGATTCAAGTATTCTGGGTTAAGTGAACAAATCCACCTCGATTTTTACCTTATTTATATAAATTCTTGCCTTTACAGATTAAATAGCTCCAATTCTTTTTGGGTTCTTTTTTCCAGTATGGGGGATTGAACCCAGGGCCTTCATACTGAGCTATATCCCCAGTTCTTTTAAATAGTCCCAATTCTTTGAAAGCCTAGTTCTTCTTTTATAGTCATTTAATCCAACTATTATTATTAAACTGAAGCTTAGTACATGGTTGTGTTTAACTAGAGCACAATCCTCTCAGACTTCAAATACCCTCCTTCTTTCTTCTGTAATGCAATATTCATTCATTTATTTATTCATATAATAAATATTAAAACGTGCCCTTGAGATGCTCACCATCCAATATAATTTTTTTGGTTTTGTTTTTTTGAGACAGCACTGCACTATATATATATTCCAGGCTGACCTTGAATTCACTATGTAGCCCAAATTGGCCTCAAACTGGCAGTGATTCTCCTGCCTCAGCCTCCCAAGATGCTAAGATTACAGGTATGTGCTACTACATCTGGCATCATCCAGTAAGTATAACTTTTTAAACATAACTGGACTTCACTGAATGTTCTTCATGGTTTATTACAGCTTTACTTCTATGGCTAATTCTAAAGCATTACACTTTTCTTATCATGATTTAGATTTCCTTCCCTACACATATGCATACAGTAGCCCTCCTTATCCTTCAGGGATACATTACAAGACCACCAGTGGATACCTGAAACTAAAGTATAAAACTGTAGTCATACTATGCTTTTACCTATGACTATATTTTTTCCCATAGCTATGATAAAGTTTAATTTAAAAATTAGACACAATAAGATATTACTGAACATTAAGTATAAAGTAAAGTAATTATAGCAATACATTATAATAAAAGTTATGTGAATATGGACTTGATAAACAAATATTAATATTTTCTGGCAGCAGCTGACCATGGGTAAGTGAAACCTCAGAAAGTGAAATGCAAACAAAGGGGGACTATTGTAATAAGTATTTGAACACAAAAGCAATCCTGTATTTTGGGAGAATTTTCCTCATAATAGGCCCATAATTTTATTAACTCTTAACAGTGGCTGAAAAAGAATAATAAACTTAAAAATAAATTTTGTTTTTTGAGACAGGGTCTTGCTATATAGCTCAGGATGGCCTTGAACTCAGTATGTAGCCCAGGCTGGCCTCAAACTTTCACTAATCCTTCTGCCTCAGGTTCCCAAATGACAGGATTACCTGCATCCACCACTACACCTGGCTAAAAGTAAATTTTTTAAACTGAGCATGGTGGCTCACATCTGTAATCTCAGTACTCGAGAGACTGAGGCAGGAAAATCACCACAAAGTTCAAAACTAGCCTGGGCTACACAGTGAGTTCAAGGCCAGCTTAACTACACAGCAAGACCCTGCCTCAAAATAAATACATACAGGGCCGGGGATTTAGCTCAGTGGTTTCACCGCCTGCTGCACAAGCTCAAGGACCTGAGTTAGATCCCTGGTGCAAAAAAAAAAAAAAGGAATCAAAATAAATACATACATACATTCATAAATGTTTTAAAAGAGGATTATAACATTCTATAAAAACTACACAATATTGTTGAAAGAAACTAAAGATTTAATAAAATGAAAGAACATCCCATGTTCATGGGGAAAATTTAATATTATTAGCTTGGTGATACTCCTCAAATTAGCTTACAGATAGATTCAACATAATCTCTGTTAAATTCATAGCCAGCTTCCTTGCAGAATTTGAGTAGTTGTTCCTAAAATTTATATAGAATTTTCAGGAACACTAAATAGCCAAAACAATCTTGTAAAAGAAGAAAAAATTTGAAAGCGTTACTCTTCCTTATTTCACAAAGCTACAACAATCAAACAGTATGGCACTGGTAATAAGACATACAGATGAAAGGAATAGAACTGAGGGTCCAGAAATAAACCACACACCTATGTATGACCCACTGATTTTTGACAAGAATGCCAAGGTCATTCAATGTGGAAACAACAGGCTTCACAATCAATATGCTGGGGCAAGTGAGTATCCACACACGAAAGAGTGAACCTGATACACTCTTACTTCACACCATACACAAAAATTACCTCAAAAGTATCAGAGATCTCATACATTTAAAAGCAAAAACTATAAAACTCTTTAAAAATGTGTTTACTAGTATAGTACACGTCTGCAGTACATAATGATTACATTCATCATAGGAAGCTGGTACATGTGCTTAACACATCTTAATTCTTTTTTAATCTCCTACCTTTCCCTTTCCTCTCTGTTCCCTCCAAATCCTAGTCCCTTTCCCATTTGCAAAAGCTTTATTTTCATAATTTTTTCTTCTTTGATTCTTTTTTTCTACCCCCCCGTTTCTCCCTTCCCTCCCCTTTCCCTCCATCTCTTGTCCCCCCATCCATCTGGAAAAGATCTCCCTACTTGTGATTTATCTACTACTTTGCCATTTATTCCGTCACACATGCACGCACACACACACATCTATGGCAGAGCAATACTCCCCTGTATATAAATACATTTTCTTTATCCATTTGCCTGTTGATGGGTACATAGGCTGCTTCCAAGATTTAGTTATTATGAATCATGCTGCTACAAGGCATCCATGTATCCCTGTGATACAATGATTTCATTCTTTTGGGAAGATACCTAGAAGGGAATAGCTGAGTAGAACAGAATTTCTATTTTATTTTGAGGAATCTACATATTGATTTCCATAGTGGTTGTACTAGTTTATAGTCCCACCAATAATGTAAAAGGGTTCCTTTTTCTCCACATCCTCACCAGTACTTGTTACTACTTGATTTCTTTTCTTTCTTTCTGGTACCAGGGATCAAACTCAGGATTTTGTGCTTGCCAGGTAGGCTTGGTGAGACTGAGCTACATTCCCAGCCCACTACCTGATTTCTTGATGATAGCTATTTACTTTTTCTGGAGTAAAATGGTACCTCAATGTCATTTTAATTTGGATTTCTCTAATGACCAGTGATGCTGAAAATTTTTTCATGTATGTATTGGCCATTTGTACTTCTTCTGAGAAATGTTTAGACCACAAAACTTAAGAAAAATAAGTATAAATCTTTATGATTCAGGATCAAGAAACAGTTTCCTAAATATGACACCAAAACATGAGGTACAAAAGAAAAAAGACATCAGACTTCATCAAAACTAAAAACATCCATGCCAAGTATAATGGCACATGTCTGTAATCCAAACTATATGGGAGGCTGAAGCAAGAGTCACAAGTTCAAGGCTAGTCTGTACTACATAGTAAACTTCTTCTAATTTTTTTTTTGGGGGGGGTTCTTTGTTTTTTGAAACAGGGTCTTGCTATATAGATCAGACTGTCCTTGAACTATGTAGCCCAGTCAGGCCTCAAACTCATGGCAATCCTCCTGCCTCAGCCTCGTGGGTGCTGTGATTACAGGCATGTACCACCATGCACAGCCCAAATTTGTCTAAAAACAAAACAAAAAACACCACCAAAAACCCAACAACAACAACAACAAAAAAACTGGCCAGGTGTAGTGGCACATGCCTGTAATCCCAGCACTTGGGAGGCTGAGGCAGGAGGACTGCCAACAGTTCGAGGCCCACCTGTGTTACATAGTAAGTTCAAGGGCAGCCTTGACTGCAACGCAAAACACTGTCTCAAAAAACAAACAAATCAAAAAACTGAAGACATAGCAAGACCTTGTCTCAAAAAAAAAAATTAAATGACAAATAAATGCCTTATGCAGACATTTCATCAGACATACACTAATGTCCAGTAATTATAAGAAAAGATGCTCAATATCATTATTTACTAGGGAAATGTAAATCAAAACCACAAGACATACCACTTCACATCCAGTAGGATGGCTAAAACAAAAAAGACAGTAAGTATTGTCAAGGATGGAGAGAAATCAGAATCCTCATACATTGCTGGTGAAAATTCAAAATGGTTCAGCCACCATGGAAGCAGTTTGGCAATCCTTCAAAAAGTTAAATACAGAATTACCATACAACCTAGTAATTGCATTCCAAGAGAAATGAAATCATTTACCTACATATAAACATGCCATGAGTCATGAATGATCACTGCTGCACTGTTCATGGTAGTCAAAGTGTGGAAACAACTCAATATTCACCAACTAATGGGTGGATAAGCAAGATGTGGTGTGTCCCTATAATGGAGTATTATTCAGCCATTAAAAATGGAGTGCTGGTCCCCTGTTGGCCCCCTCCTGTAGCTCTAATCTCAGGGCCCTGGGGCTCCCCTCTGTCACTTAAAAAAAAATTAAGAGGGGCTAGGGATTTAGCTCAGTGGTTTCACCGCCTGCTGCACAAGCGCAAGGACCCAAGTTTGATCCCCAGTAATAAAAAAAAATTAAGAAAGAAAATAAATTACTAATACATACAATGCAGATGAACAAACTGGGGATGGTGGTGCATGCCTGTAATCTCAGCACTGGGAAGGCTAAGGCAGGAGGATCATCATGAGTTTGAGGCCAGCATGGACTACATAGTGAGTTCAAGGCCAGCCTGAACTATATAGCAAGACCCTGTCTCAGGAAAAAAAAATACAGATGAACCTTAAAAACAATATGCAGAGTAAAATGAGACAGTCACAAAAAAACACATATTATGTGATTCTTCTTACATGAAATGTCTAGAACAGGCAATCCATAGAGATAGAAATTTAATTAGTGGTTGCCGGTTCCTAGGGCAAGAGGAATATAGAGAAGGACTACTTAATCCATAGAGGGTACTTATGAGGTGATGAAAATGGTCTAAGGAATGAAAGAAATGTGCATTGGTAAGTAGAGTTTATGCTTAACACTTTCAAGACCCTGAGTTCAATCCTCAGAACAACAAGAAGTTCTAGAATTAGTGGTAATGGTTGGTTACACATTGTGACTATAGTTTTTAAAAATCCATAAAAATGTACGTTTAAAATGCTAAAATGAACTTCATTTGAATTTTATCTCAGTTTTAAGAAAATATAACCAGGAAGCTGGGCATGGTGGTGTATAACCACTCAGGAGACCGAGGCAAGAGGATCATTTTGAGTTCCAGGCCTTCAAGGGATATAAGTAAATTCAAAGCCACCCTGAACTAAACAGTTAGATGTTCTCTAAAAAACAAAAAACTCAGGAGCCAGGTTTTAGGAATTTGGATCTCATCTAAAGCCCATTGATAGCATTCAAGAATTTTTTCTCCCCAGTAATGGGAATGGAACTCAGGGCCTCACACTTGCTGGGAAGGTGCTCTACACTGAGCAACCATCCTGGCCCTCATTAAAGGATTTTTAAACAAGTGATAGGATTAGATTTGTATTTAGGAAACAAATCCTACACAACAAAGTACTATGAGTGTCTAAACGTTAATATATCTATGTAGTAATAACTGATTTGGATGTCCAAAACTACTGGATCCTGCCAGGCATGGTGGCAAACCCTGTAATCCCAGTACTCAGGAAAGGAAGGCAGGCTAAGCATGGTGGTGCCTGCCTGTAAGCACTCGGGAGACCAAGGCAGGAGGATCACTGTGAGTTTGAGGCCATCTCGGGCTACATAGTGAGTTTGAGGCCAGCCTGGGCTACACAGCAAGACTCTGTCTCAAAAACCTGAGGCAGGAGGATCATTGCAAATTTAAAGTGAGATACATAGCAAGACCTTGTCTCAACAACAACAAAACAACAACAACAAAACACAACCCTTGGTTCTTTATGTTGAACTATTCCAAGTACTCTGGAAATGTTCACTCATTTAATCCCTGTAACTGGTCTGTGAATCTATTATCTCCATTACATAGAACAAAGTGAGTCACACAGAAAGATTAAGTAACTTGCCTAAAATCACACAGTTGGTTAGTAATGATATTTCTGAAAGTGTTTACATTCACAAGCTTCCTAAATATTTGGGACTTTGATGTGCCTATTAACTTTTTTTTGGGTGATGGTTCTAGGGATTCAATCCAATGCCTTCCTACTAAGCTATATCCCCAGCCCTTTGTGCTTTGTTTTTTTTTGAAACAGGGTCTCACTATGTTGTTCAGGCTGGCCTCAAATTCAGTGCAATCCTCCAGGCTCAGCCCCCGCCTTCCAAGTGCTGGGATTACAGACATAGCACCACCACATCGGCTTCATGTTTACTGTTTTTACTTTCTAAGAAAAGCTCTTCTGTGAATCTATTCTCAATTTAGTCTGCATTAAATTTTTCCTGTGCAGAATTTATGTAATGACTGGATCCCATTCTTGGAGTTTAATCAAAAAACACTTTTCAAAAAGTTTTTATTTTTGTTTACTATACATTACAAATGTATTATTGATAGTCACTATAATAGAATAGTAATTTAGTTAACTAATGACATTCTATACTCCCAACTACTTTACTACCTAATTTTTTAAAAGCAAAAAAAGGTTTGTTTTTTTTTTTCCTTTTTCTGGTATCAGGAATCGAACTCAGGACCTTGAGCATGCCAGGCAAGTGAGGCACCACTGAACTAAATCTCTGCCCCCTAAAAAGGGTTGGTTTTTTTTAAACAAAATTGAGTAATCATTTTATCCAAAACCTCTGTAATTCAAATACTAAATATAAATCTTCATCCTGTATATAGTGTTATAGGAAAGAATAAAAAAGTATATGAAAAGTTCTTTATAAATATTTGCAAATTCAATCTATATATTTCTCATTCATTCAGTCTATATTATTATTCTAGATAACAAAACAAAATTTTTTAAAAGTCATGTAAATTTTAGTAATGTTTCCAAAATTCTCAGCACTATTCTGCAGGTTTCTATAAAATGAGTATTTAACTTAGCATAGTGGCACATGCCTATAATCCCAGAACTCTGGGAGGCTGAGGCAGAAGTACTGCCAAGTGTGAGCCCAGCCTTGGCAACCCAGCAAGATGTCTTAAAAAAGGTGGGGGGGGGGGCAGGGGATTTAGCTCAGTGGTTCTGGCTCCTGCCTCACAAGCACAAGTTCCCGAGTTCAATCCCCAGTACCAAAAAAACCAAAAATTTTGGTTTTTTGGGCTGAGGATTTAGCTCAGTGATTCCGCTGCCTGCCTCACAAGCGCAAGGTCCCAAGTTCGATCCCCAGTACCAAAAATAAAAAATTAAAATAAAATTTTAAAAAAAAGAACCACACACACACAAGGTCTTCCGATCTCTGCCTCAAAAGCACAAGGTCCCAAGTTCGATCCCCAGTACCAAAAATAAAAAATTAAAATAAAATTTTAAAAAAAAGAACCACACACACACAAGGTCTTGAGCTGTAGCTCAGTGCAATGGCCCTGGCTATCACACACACACAAACACACACAGTTTATATTTGAGATATTAGTTATTAATTCCATTTTACACTAGCATTTTTTCAAGTAAATTCTGTTTCAGAATGAAGACCCCATAAGTAATCTGCTGCTTATAAACTAGAAAAATGGGAAATGTTAAGAAATCCTCTCAGATTTCTAACTACAACTGCATTGTGAAAGATAGCTACTTGTTAGCTTAAGCATACATTTGGCTTCTATGGTCATTATCCTAAGATACACTTAAACACAACTTGTTTTACTGACTTAACACAGATGACTATATTACAAACTTTCATTCAAACAAAAACTTCAAAATTAGACTCCCCATCAACAAACATTTAAGTGCTCTATCATGTTGCTAATAAAAGTATTTTTATTATATAGTATCTAAACTAGTGGTGTAGTATGTATATAGTCACTGAGCAAATATGGATTTTATTCAAAGTTAGTATTTACAACACCTAGTTAAACACAAGATAGTACTCATTTGTAAGGGATCAAAACCTCATTTGTATTTTTAACCTCTATGCTTTACCATGAAAACTATTAGAGTAGTAAAGACTAAATCCCTACATATTGTTCAACCCTATACTGTTTTTTAATTTATTTTTTCCTATACTGTTTTAAAGGAAAATTTCAACTGGGGATGGTAGCACACACCTGTAATCAAGAGACTGAAGCAGAAGGATCACCACAAAGTCAAAGCCTGGGTTACACAGTGAGTCCAAGGCCAGCTTGAACTACACAGCAAGACCATGTCTCAAACACCTAATAATAAATAATAATAGTCTTTTTCCCTGAGATTCCGTCTCACTAAGTCAGTTGCTCTGGCTAGGCTCAAATTGGCAATCCTCCTGCCTAAGCCTCCTTAGCAACTGGGATGACTAGAGAGTACTTTTACTTGTTTTGTTGGTTGGTTTGTTTGTTTCTTTGTTTTTGCTGTACTGGGGACTAAATCCAGGGTCTTCACACATTCCTGACCCCCATTCCCTTTTGAGATGGGGTCTTGTAAAATTTTGGAGTTGCTCAGGCTGGGCTCCTGCCTCAGCCTCCCAGAGAGCTGAAATTACAAACATGGGCTACCATGCCCAGCTTGTAAATTCATCTTGAGTGAAGAAATAAATAACTTTACAGCTAAGTAACCTGTATTTGCATATATACATCAAAAAATCAATACCTGTTGCGCCAAGTGTATAGCTCAGAGGAAGGGAGCTTGCCTAGTACATACAAAGCCGCCCTGGGTTTGAGTCCCAACACTGCAATAAATAAATAAATATCCCTGAAAACTCTACACTTACCTGTTTAGAGAATATAAGAATACATGAAAGAATAGCCAGGCATAGTGGTGCTCTCCTGTAATCCCAGCACTCAGGAGGCTGAGACAGGAGGATCGCTGGGAGTTTGAGGCCAGCCTGGGCTACATTGTGAGTTCAAGGCTAGCCTGAACTGCATAGTGAGACCCTGTCTCAAAAAGCTACTTAAAAAATTATACATCAAAAAATTATTATCCTTTATGCTCATTTTATAAAAATATGGTTCTTTTCAGGTTATGGTGATGGCTGAGAAAAGAGTACAAACTGTATAATCGTTTTATATGAAACTCCAAAAACACCCTCAAAACTATGGTAAAGAGAAACAGATTAGTAGCAGCCTGAGGCTGGAGTGGGCAAGATTAACTATTTAGGAGTAAAGGAGCTTGACTGAGTGATTGAAATGTTCTGTATTTTGACTGGTGATTATACAAATGTATATATACTTGTTAAAAGTCCATGGAGGCTGGGGATTTAGCTTAGTGGTTCCAGTGCCTGCCTTGAAAGCACAAGGTCCAGAGTTCAATCCCCAGTGCCAAAAAAAAAAAAAAACCACCCCATGGAACATTTAAAATGGATGTACCTCTGTATCTCTGTAAAGGTTTATCTTTTAAAAGAAGGAAAAGAAACAATATAAGAAGTAATTATAGAACCAACATAATTTATAGAGTATCATGAGAAAATGAACATGTGGATGGAAAGGGCAGATAAAGAAAAAGAAAAAAGGGCCGGGGATTTAGCTCAGTGGTTTCACTGCCTGCTGAGCAAGGGCAAGGACCTGAGTTGGATTCCCCGATACCAAAAAAAATAAAATAAAAAGCCAGGTATGGTGGTATACCTATAATCCCAACACATTAGGAGACTGAGGCAGGAGGATCACATGCGGCACCTTAATTTGGGCAACTTAATGAGATCCTGTCTCAAAATAAAATTTAAAAGTGCTGGGGAGATAGCTCAGTGCAAAGAACCTGGGTTCAATTTCTGCATAGTACTGTGGGTGGGGGAGGAAAGAGAACCATTTAGCTCAGTGGTTCCGCTGCCTGCCTCGCAAGTGCAAGGACCCAAGTTTGATCCCGGGTACCAAATAAGAAAAGAAAATTGATAGGATTCCATGCAAAATATCACTATTCATATAGCATTTTATATTTTGCAATACCCTGCAATATTATGTCAGTTGTTTTCCTCATAACTCTTAAGTAAGCACAGGCAATGTCTCTGCCGAAGAAAAGGAAAATGTTTATGATTTCAGAGTCTCAGGGCCAGATTAGAATTAGAATGCAAATCTTCTAATTCCTACAGAACTTTCAGAAGCCAAGAATGGTGGCACATACCTGAAATCCAACACTCGGGAGGCTGAGGCAGGATTGCCATGAATTTGAGGACACCCTAGGCTACACAGTGAGTTCAAGGCCAGCCTGAGAGTGAGATCCTATCTCAGAAAAACAACAAAAAAAGAACTTTTAGAAAGCAGAAAACAAAGACCAACAACAGCAAGAGGGAAAACTATCGGCTAAGGCTTCAAGAAATAATGTTTCTTCTGTTGCTCATCTTTTCTCAAATTTGTATTGTCTCTGAAACATACCAGCAGAAGTAGGAAACAATGACTTCCCTGAATCTACAAAAGTACTGCCAAAGAAATCAAGGGCCCCAAGCACCTCCATTTTTAAATTCTTCTTAGGAGGGTGTTCCTGTTTACCCTTCTCCCACTTTTTATTTTGGAGTCCTATCATCAGCCAAGCAAAGGGCTATGACCAGACATCTGCTTCAGCTAAATCCTAATGACACCTACCAAAGCCAAGCAATGAGTCTGAGTGTCGAAATATTCCTTCAGAAGGGTCACCATCACATTTTACTAATTTCTATTTTGTAACTTACTCAATTTCTTTCATTACTTTATGGAAGCTGCTTAAAGAAACCTGTACAGAGAAAAGGAAAAAATGGAAACAAAGTCATTGTAAATAGGGAGGTGTGGAGGAGTTGAAGGGAGGGCAGGGGAATGAGGAAAAAATAAGAACCAAGATATATTATGTAAAGATACAAATTCCCAATAATGAATGTCAGCATATTGTATACCTAAAATGTACCAATAAAATCAATGAATGAAAAAAAAAACAAAGAAATCTCTGTAAAGAATTTTTTGGTACTGGGGATTGATAAATAATTATTTTTATACCATCAGAATAGCTCCATAATCTTATTAGGATCCAAAGTGTAAATGCCAATTATCAAATTATCTATATAAACTCAACTTAAGGGTGAAACTGTTGAGGTTCAAATTCCAGCCTTGTTTCCTTAGCTAAGCTTTTTTTTTTTTTTTTTTGGTACCGGGAATTGAACTCAGGGACTCACACTTGCCAGACAGGCACTGTGCCTGCTTAGCTATATCCCTGGCCCCTAAGTTTTTGTTGTTGTTAATGGTTTGTTTTTTGAGGCCTCCTAGCCCCTTTTTGTGAGACAGTTTTATAACTCACTGTGTAGCCCAGGCTGGCCTTGAAAACATAGCAATCCTCCTGCCTCAGCCTCCCAAGTGCTGAGATCACAGGGGTGCACCACCATGCCCAGTATTCCCTCCCTATATAGTCTTAGGAAAACTGATAAAAATTAAACCAAATTCCTCAGTACCTAGTTTGCTCATTTTATAAACTAAGAATGCTTTTATTACCTCATAGAATTTTTTGAGAATAAGACAAATATCTTTTAAATGCTGGTACACATTTGATATATAAATTGCTCAAATTTTTTTCAATCATTAAATTATGATGAATGCTGAATTTATCATTTCTTTTTAACTACCAACATTGTTTCTTTTAATTAACATCTAAAAAAATGCTTTAAGTAGATGTATTAAACTAACTTTATAAAGATAAACATAATAAAAAACTTAGCTATCAGAAATTTACCTGTTTTTTTTTATGCTTTTAAACTTTTCTTTAACTTTTCTGTTCTTTCCTCATTTTTAAACTAAGTACCAAATTTAGTAAATGACTAATCACAATGTTTTCTGAATGAAAAAAAGTGATAAACATTCATGGCTGGAAAGCCAATAGTTATCACCACCTATTTATCAAGTAAATATTAAAAATAAAAGATAGGGCCAGGAATTTAGCTCAGTGACGCTGTGCCTGCCTCTCAAGTGCAAGATCCTGAGTTCAATCCCTGGTACCACACACACAAAAAAGTAAATAAAAGAGAAAAATCATCTTTTTTGGGGGGCTACCAGGGATCAAACTTGGGACCTTGCGCTTGCAAGGCAGGCGGTGGAACCACTGAGCTAAATCCCTGGCCCTAAATAATCTATTTTTTGAAAATTATTAAGAATAAATATAACATCTTTAGTTCAGATCGTAAAAGATTATTTATCACAAATCAGGTTTTATTTATATTTAAAGTCTGAACCAATTACCACTAATCTATAAAGTCTAACTTTTCACACATACGCATGTTTACACTTAGAGTCTCTTATCTTCTTTGTTTTTTAAGCCTTGATTTTTATTAACATATCTGCAAATGGAAGACCCTGTCTCAAAGAAAGTCTTTTTTTATTTCTCTAAAGTTAACAGATCTATATTGTGTCACTAAATAATCAGACCCAACTGAGTCCACAGATAATTTGATCTTTTATTTTAGTCTAAGTACCTATTATTCCTAATAGAAAATATAAACTAATGAGCCAACTTTTTTTTGATACCGGGAATCAAGCTCAGGACCTTGTTTGTGAGGCAGTAGGCGGCACCACTGAGCTAAATCCCTGGCCCATGAGTCAACTTTTTATAATAAAAAGTGGTTATTTTAAAGTCTATAATATTGATCAAAATAGGACATGTTGGGCCAGGGATTTAGCTCAGTGGTTTTGCCACCTGCTGCACAAGCGCAAGGACCCAAGTTTGATCCCTGGTACCAAAAAAAAAAAAAAGGACATGTTTTTCTGAATTATCACTTTCAAAAGTTTTAGGGGACTACCAAAATAATTACAGTAGAGCCAAGAGTAAATCAAGATGAAGCCACAAACCACTCGATTAAAAAATGTATTTTTATCCATTTATTATAAGAAGCAACAGGGTTCTAGTACTGAATGAAGACAATGAAAGCAGAGTTTAAGAAGAAACACAAAAAAACACATTAACCCACTATGTTAATAAATATCAAGTTTAAAGAGATGATAGGAAATCAGTGGATCTTATTGGCAAAAAGCGAGGATGAACTAGGTATGACTATATATGCTTAAACACAATTACTTCCACAAAGACAGTTTTAATTACTCAGTGTGGATCCACAGACTAACATATTTTGTAAGAATACAATTCAATATATTATTTTTCTGTTAAATATTTTCTATAAATCACTTATATTTTTTATTTTTATTTTTTTTTTGGTACTGGGGATCGAACTCTGGTCCTTGTGCTTGCGCAGCAGGCAGTGGAACCACTGAGCTAAATCCTTGGCCCTATAAATCACTTATAGTAAGTTATCTTCATATAATCATCTTACAGGCATTAATGGTCTAACTACCTTACTAATATGGGCCTCTGGAAAAGAATTAAATCAGGCTTAATGACAAGTCAGAAATATTTCATAAAGTCAGGCATAGAGACATAGCTCAGTGGTAGAGGACTTGCCTACCATGCATAGGGTGCTAGGTTCCATCCCTAGTACCAAGGGGGGGGCATAATGCATAAAACATTGCTACCATTTTTAGGATTTTCATTTGTACACTATTAAGTATAATTGTGCATAATCAAATACAGTAGCAGTATTTTGGAAAACAGTAGCTACTTTCTACTAATTCACTATCAGGTTTCATATTTTCTTTAAAAATCTTAGTCTTAAATGTTTAAATCACAAGATTGCATCAGGTGGCATTCAGCTCTTATTTAACCAGTTCTTCAATCTGATCCACCACATAATCTCTTGTACGTTTAACGTATTTAAAATTTTTAAATCTATTATTTTTCTCTCTCTAGATTTTCCTATTTCCTTATATTTTCATTTTTCCTGGCCTATGATTTCTACCATTTTACTTCATATCACTATATTTCTAGAATGACCTCAGTATATTTGTTTACTTTCACTCAGTTTCATTTCTTAAGTTTTTTTGGAGGGCAAACAATATATATCAAAATGGATGTTTTTCAGTATAGAATGTGTAAGCAATAGTGACTTTTTCTCTGTAGGTAAACTTTTTTCCAAGCATGTCAAAGAAAGTCCTTAGTTTTAGAGGTTAAAGTTTGAACCTTCTAACTTCAAATCCTTATTTTTTAAAAATATATACCAAGCAGCTGGGCATGGCAGCACATGCTTATAATCCCAGCATTCCTAAAAAGTCACAAGTTTGAGATCACCTTGGGTTACATAGTGAGTTCAAGTCCAGAGTGAACTACATATCGAGACCCTGTCTCAAAAAAGCAAGAAAAAACTCCAACAACAACAAAACACACACACACACACACACACACACACACACACACGTTCTATAAAGAAAATAGGGAAAATACAAAAATCGATTAAAAAAAAAAAAAACACTAAAAATTTGGCCAGGTACTGCAGCACATACCTACAATCCCAGGTATTTTAGCAGGCTGAGGTTGGAGGCCAACCTGAGCAGTTCAGGGAGACTGTGTCTTCAGATAAAAATTAAAAACAAAGTAAAGTTTGGGAGGTGGGGTTGGTGACACCCCCTTATAATCCCAACACTCTGGGAGGCTGACGCAGGAAGATTCCAAGTTCAAGTCCAGCCTGGGCAACTTACTAATTAGCAAAAACCCTGTCTCAAAATAAAAAATAAAAAATGTTGGAGGCCAGGTGTGGTGGAGCGTGCCTTTGATCCTAGTGCTCAGCAGGTTGAGGCAGGAGGATCCCTTGGGAGTTTGGGGCCAGTCTGGGCTACACAGTGAGTTCAAAGCCGGCCTGCACTACAAAGTGAGACCCTATCTCAGAAAAAGAAAAAAAAAAAGTGCTAGGGATGTAGTTCAGTGCAAAGGCCCTGGATTCAATCCCCAGTATCTGAAAAACAATTTTTTCTAATTTTTTAAAGGGGACCTTGGTGGTAAAGCACTTGCCTAGCTTGCTTGAGCTCCTAGGTTTAATCCCCAGTACCCCTGAAAAAAAATCCTAAAACTGTGTGTATACTTTTGTCCAAAATATTTTGTATTAAATAGAAGACATTGCTAACATAATTGCAAAGGTATCGTTTTTATATTTTATTAAGAGTGTCACATACGGGTTCATTAGAAACAATAGTTTAATGACTAGATTACTTTCATTAATTAGTTAAAGCGAGACTTCTTTTTCCCACTGTCATGCAATCACCACATTAAATTAAAAGGTGGAGGGCCTGGGATTTAGCTCAGCGGTGCCGCTGCCACCTCGAAACTGCAAGGTCCTGAGTTAGATCCCTGATCCCCTACCAAAAAAGAGTAGTGGCATGAAGGACCAGCATGGTTTAGTAGATAGGTTAAATGCAAACTCAGCTGACAGCAAACATTCTGAATCTATTTCTAAAGCTTAATATAACCAATCTCAGGTTTTCTAACTTGTTTCCCTAAAAGAACTTAAATTTGGAAAATGTATGTTCTATTAAAATAATTAAGTTTATTATACCAGTACTTAAATCTCCCTCACTCTGGGGTGTTTTTATTATACGGAAATCTAGATGACTGATGTAAAGCATGCATGCATAAATACATATTACTAGAAAACATTTTTTATATAACACTGAGACACAGACTCTCAAGTGAGACTACCCAATTTACAAACACAGCTTACTAGTTATGTGATTCTAGGTAACCTACTGAACTTCCCTATGCCTTCATTTCCTCATCTCTAAAATAGGATAATTGCTCATAACCATCTCAAAGAGTTGTTATGAAAATTCAGTGTATTTGTAAAGTTCTTGGCACATAGTAAACACTCTATAGGTATTTGTTGTTTAAAATGTTTAAACTATGTGCTAAATCAAATACTTTATATGACCTAGGATGAAGATATTATTCTCTCCATTTAAAGATGAGAAAATTCACCAGGCGTGGTAGTGCACACCTGTAACCCCAGCACTCAGGAAGGTGAGGCAGGAGAATCATTCTGAATTCAAGGCCAGCCTGAACTACATAGCAAGACTCTGTCTCAAAAATCCAAAAAATTAAATAAATAAAAAATAAAAATAAAGATGAGAAAATTAAAATACAAAAATATTAAATGATTAGGCCAAAGCTACACAAAAGTAAATATCAGAATAAGGATTTAACACAAATCTTATAGCCTAGACCACAACTTTGTCATAGATTCTAAGATACATGTACACGAGGCAAAAGTAGCCTCCTGATATAGAGGGCAGCAGACCCAGAAGAGACTTTGCTGAAATAAACAAGAAAATGTAATTCCTGGAATAAAATGTATTTTTTGGTTTTTCTGTTTTTGTTTTTTTTTTGGGTACCGGGGATCGAACTCGGGACCTTATGCTTGCAAGGCAGGCGCCGGAACCACTGAGCTAAATCCCTGGCCCTAAAATGTATTTTTAAAAATGTAATACAAGAGGGCCGGGGATTTAGCTCAGTGGTTCCGGCACCTACCTCGCAAGCACAAGGTCCTGAGTTCAATCCCCAGTACCAAAAACAACAAAAATGTAACATAAGAGCCAGGCCTGGTGGCGAACATGTGTAATCCCAACACTCAGGAGACAGAGGCAGGTGGATCACCAAAAGTTCAAGGCTAGCCTGGGCTACATAATGAGTTCAGGGCCAGCCTGATCTACAAAGTGAGACCTTGTCTCAAAAAACAAAACAAAACAATTTATATATGAAAAGGGTCAGGTTGGGGATATATATCTCAGTGATGGTGTACTTGCCTAACATGCGCATGAGACTCTAAATTTAAGCCTCAGTATGCAGAGACCAAAAAAAAAAAGAAAGTGACTATAATGAAGTACTTATGTATGAAATGTGCTATGACATCTTATATTTGTTTTAAAATGATCCAGTTGGAGGGAGAGGAAGAGCTAAAAGAAACAAGATTAGATTGGTAATTCCTAAGGCTTGGTAATGGGTATGGGGATTCATTGTTTTATTCTCTCTACTTTTATGTATTCTTTAAAATGCCCAAATTATTAAGGTTAAAAAATAACAACAGGGTGGCATAGTTTAAATACTTCATTAAACAAACATCTTTGTTATGACACCTTGTGTCAAAAATTCAAACAGGACATGACATACTTGATGCTTACACATTTTTGCATCTTACGGATAACCTATAAAAGGACTGTCTTAAATTACTGAGTATCAGGCCCTGGGATTTAGCTCAGTGGTTTCACTGCCTGCTGTGCAAGCACAAGGACCCGAGTTCGATCCCCTGTACCAAAAGAAAAAAAAGTACTATCAAATTACTGAGGATCCTCTCAACTAAAATGAAAATTAGCAAATACAGGGACAAATACATAAATATGCATAATAAGTGGTTGTGTTTTCATCAACTCATTAAGAAATTTATTTCAATAGTTAACACTTTTTTCATGTCTTTCTCCTGCCTGATGTTCTCTATGATTAGGACACTCTGGTTGTTGCCCAGAAAATAGATGGAGTGGTACACACAAATGACTCTACAACATGATGACAAATTAAACAGTAGGAATAAAAACCAGAAATGTAATCCAAGCACTCAGGAGGCTGTAGCAGGAGGATCGCTGAGAGTTTGAAACCAGCCTAGGATACATAGTGAGTTCAAGGTCAGTCTGAACTACATAGTGAGAACCTGTCTCAAAAACAAAAAACAAACAAGGGCTAGGGATATTGCTCAGTGGTAGCCTGGCAAGTGCGAGGTCATGAGTTCGATGATCCCCAGTACCAAAAAAGCCCCCAAAATAAAAAAACTAGGAATCTGCTTCACTAAGAAACATTTCTAGGGCTGGGGATTTAGCTCAGTGGTTCCGCAGCCTGCCTTGCAAGCACAAGGACCCGAGTTCAATCCCTGGTACCAAAAAAACCACTTCTAAATATTTCTCTCTTCAGATTACAATTACAAAAATATTTTATTTTCATATTAATGTAAAGCTAGGGCTTCTTATATGAACAAATATAATAACTAATTAATTGAGAACCTTTTACGTGGTCTAAATTATACTGTTAAAACAATTTAGATGACATAAAAGAAAAAAAATTTATTAAGCCAGATTCCACAAGCACTTTATATACCTTAGCTCACTAAACTAAAGAGATAACCTCTTTTACACATAGAATATACAAGTTTAAGGAAGTAAAATTACTTGCCCAAGGTTACAGAGCTACTTAATCACTAAATTGGTATTTAAACTTAAAGCCAATTACAACATCCACTTTCCCCCTATCCAGACTACCTTTGAGAGGCAAAAACATACTCCAGTCAAACTTAACTATTGAGGACCTCTGTTAAGTGGACCATAAAATGTTTAAGTCACTGGTTATATACATTTCATAATGGTAGCTTGACTTTAGGTAAGGAACATTAAAACACAGAAAGGATTGTTTCTGCTACTGTGGGACTCTGCAAACCTAATCTCTTAATTTTTGTAATGGGAAAATTAATATCCTTGCTATCCAATTCTATGATTATAAGGTTCTGAAAAGATAATATGAAATCTACAAAGTCTACAGAAAAAAAATGATGAAAAAAATCCCACAAGTTTTTTAAATTGTCAGTCGTTCATTCTACAGATTTTAATATTTCCGGAGCATTCTAAAGCACTTTTGCCCTAATATAGTGTAATCATCATCTATTACTTAGCTTTTTTCTTTTTCTTTCTGTGATATACTGGGGATTGAACCCAGTGGCTTCTGCATGCTAGGTACTCTGTCACTAAACTACAGCCTCAGCCCTACTTAGCTTTTCTTATTCTTAAATATAATGCAATCGTAATGAGATCAACGTTTCTGTAAATAAATAATACATCCATTTGAAATGCTCAACATACAAAAGTTCTAAATTCAAAATACTGTAAGAATGTGTTTGGTGTCAGTCTTTTAGTTATTAATTCATCATTTTAATGTTTGAGCCTTTTCATATTCAGTTTGTGTATAAAAAGGATGGAATTAAGATCCGGGATTCTAAAGTAGAACACCGAACACATAATTAAAATGATTTTTTTATGGGTTTTTTTTTTCTTAACCTCTCAAAGCAGATGCAACAAGCACTTCAAACACAGCAACACAGTCCACTGAAACATTTAGCTGCTCTAAAAGAAGGATCAGGCTCTTTAGGAGAAAATTACATTGTGTGAGTTTGCAAAGTTTCACACTTTCCCATTTAAATTGCCTTTCAGAGAAAGCCTTTGCACACTAACACAATATGCTTTAAAATGGCACTTTGCTGACCTTCCAATAGTCCAGCTCTATGAAAATTCTGTGATGGGTGTAACTTCAGAGAATCTGAAAAACACAAAAAGCATTAAGTACTTTTAATGCTGAATGAGAAAAAAAATGCCAAGGATAGCATACATCTCTTATATAACTATCAGGTATTTTTAAGAGCCAAAGACCGTATTTGTGTATATATTCCTTGCAAAAGAAAGGTTGAATTGCTTCTACATCAATCTCTAAGCTAAACTTAGATTTTGCTAAAGCATTTGTTTCATGGAAAATTATCTGAGGATTACTGCCCAATGGTTTTAGTGTCTTGACTATTTTTAGCACCCAACTGTACCACATTATCCCTGCTCTAAGAAATATCTCTCGATACTGTTTCTTCTTTCTGACACCCAAAAAACTGTCATTTCTAAACTACTTCAGGTAAGATCCGAAAAACATCCTACGGGATAGTGAATGGCAACTAAAATCATCGGAGCAACAGATAATGGCTATAATTACTAAGTAGGACTCTGTGTACAAGTTCAATAGTCTCTAAAATCCAGTACCTTCCAGAGTAAACTATCTTACTCTGATTCACTTAATTTAAATGTGAAACAACCCCCACCTCGGAGGGGGTGGAATCAGCGGATGGACACATAAAACCCAAAACAGAAGAAACACAGCAATTTTTCAGATAAAGGTTTCACAACGACACACTTTTAAATAAGGTGAAATGAATAGTGAACAACCCAGTTATGTCTTTTGCCCTCTCCCAGTGGTGTACAGAGTGATGGGCGCGGTATTCGGGTTTGATACCCCTCACACAGGGTACCTGTTCTGAAACATTCTTGTAGCGTCCAGTATAGGAATTTAACGCCAATAAAGAAAGCTCAAGTGTTAGTATTTTAGATGATGGGAATCCCTGCAGATCTTAGCCACAACAGTTTTAAAATGGGAATCTCTGCCCACTGCCCCCTCCCTGCAAGAAGCCCTTGCAGAGCAAAAAAAAAAAAAAAAAAAGAAAAGAAAAGAAAAAAAAGAAAAAGAAAAAGAAAAGAAAAGAAAAAATTCTCAAAGGACAACGTCTGTGCCTGAGCCTGGTACTCCGGGGAAAAGAAAGGGATAAAACTAATCCAGTGAGAGCACCTCGATCTTAAAAAAAAAAGAGCGAAGAAGAAGAGGAAGGGGTAAGTAATCAGAATGCCACAGAGGTGGGAAAATGAGAAAGAAAATTCGGGCCCTTTTCAGCAAGAAGATGACGAGCAAATGAAGAGCGCCCGGTTGAGGGGGGCCGTCCCGACGTGGGGAGGGAGTGTACTAGGCCGGAGAGAGAGGGGGTCAATGCTACGTCGCACAAACAAGCCGGAGGGGGAGCAAAATGGTCACCCTGCCCCAGAACCGGCTCCCGGCCAGGCCGCCAGGCGCGGGGGCAACTTTGTTGGGGAGGGGTATCCCGGGCGCTGGCCCAGGCCGGGTGATCCCCGAGCTAGGAGCCGCGGGAGGCGGCGCGAGGACCGCAGCTGGACCGCAGGGACCGGCGCCGCTCCGAGCGCTCCGTGCCGACAGAATCAGGGCCCCGAGCGGCCCGCGCGTCGGCGGGGGAGGGGCCGCCACTCCTCCGCCGGCCCCCGCGCAGCACCCCGACTCTTCCCCGTACCCCAACCCGTCCCCGGGGGCTCCCCGGGCCCCTGAGAACCTCCCCCGCCCGATCCGGACCCCCGGGGCGCCCGGGCGCCGGCCCTCCCCGCCCCCACGCCCCACCCCCCAGCCTGACTCACCTCGCGAGTACAGGGACTTGGGCGATTCCAGGTCTAGGTCCGCGCTGAGTAATGAGATGAAGTCCGAGGGCATCGCAGCTCGACCCAGCCCGGCCCGAAGGCAGCGGGAGGGGGGGAGCGGCGGTGGCGGCGGCACCTCCTCTCGGGGACCGCGGGCACCGAACCGGGGGCGGCTAGAGCGGGCTGCCGCTGCCTCCTCCTCGAGGGCAGTTGACTTCCACCGGGCCGAGGACCGACGAAACGACGGCAGGACGGAGGGAAACTCCACGGGGACTGACTCCTGGAGAGCCAGGAGAGAGGTTCGGGGCGGGGAAAGGGAGGGGAGAGAACCAACGGGTCCGTTCCGTGCTTCTCCTCAGCGAAAACTGACGGTCGCCGCCACCGCCGCCGCCGCTGACAGAAATCTGAGCCCCGCCCCCCCGCGGGGCAATGCGCAGGCGCGGAGGGGGGAGTGCGGCAGCCGGGAAGAGCGGCACGGCCGCCGGAGGGCGGAGAGACGCGTCACGGAACAGCATCAACAAGGGCTTCGCTTCCTGCAGCCGCTTCCCGGGCTGCTGGTCCCGAGCGCGGAGCAGGCCCGGCCGGCTAGAGGGAGGGAGCCAGGGAGGCGGCCGCGCGCTGGGGCCCCGGGGAGGGAAAGGTATCTGCACGACCTGGTGGCGGCGAGCCTGAGGCGGCCGGCCCCGCGCCGTGCTGAGTTGGAGGACACGGGCTTGGTGTCTGCGAGGGGGGAAGACGCCAGGGACGCGCGGCGGCGGAGACAGGCTGCCTGGGGTCTCTCGGGGAATGGAGTTTCGTCGCTTGTACAGCGACCAGCCCTTTGGGGTTTTCACAGTGTCTACAATGAATGAGCTGGCCAAAGGACTGTCAAACTCATTTCTTAATGAAGAAATGGCAAATCATATCCTAAAACCCCCCAAGTTATTGATTCTTTTAATTAAAATACTATACTTTCTATCCCTCATCCTCACTCCAGCCTTGGGAGGCAGCAATTTAAAATAAAATTTTAAAACTCTCTCTCTGACAGTGCTGGAGCATCTGAATTTATTTGGAGTGGAAAACAGAAGATAATTTTTTTTTGGTATCCGGGATCAAACTCAAAACAAGATAATTTAAAAACTGGATCCTGTGAATCTACCTAGATGTTTTAAGAGGGGAAAAAAAGCAAGCCCAAAATGCCCTATTCCAAACAGGTTTCCACTTTTTACTTTTGAATTAGGCAAAGATGGAGGAAAGAGCACATGTAAATGAGTTTTTGCTACCTATTCATGGGAGCCAAAATTTCCGTTGCAAAAACAAAAATCCTCACCTACACCGCAGACCGTTTCCTGACTCTAATAGACTAATGGGAAATTTTTAATCATGTTATTAAAATATCAATTGGAACGCAGGGTGTGCATCTTGGGAAATAATTTTAATCTTGTTTGGAGTATTGATACCAACAGCCACATGGACAAGGTTTTAGAGCTATTCTAGTTGTTTTAATTTTCGTTTTGTTATCATGTCTCCAAAGATAATTATAAATCACAAAAATCAATCTGTTGTGTACATGTATATAATTTACAGAGCCTTTCCCTGTGAATTTGGCCACCTCATCTGGACTTGAAGGGCCAAGGTTGGGGAGAGAAGCTCTCAGCAAAGGAGACCTTCTTGCAGGTCTCTCTGGGGTGGGCTTTTTTCAAAATTCTACCTGCAGACCTAGAATTGGAACGTGTCACCAGACCCTACCTTCTTTCAGTCAGAACATCTGATTCAGGTTGCCCAGTTATCAGCCTGATTTCCACATAGTAATGAATCAACCCTATGACCATTTTCCTCCCATCAGAGGTGAGAAAGCTTTTCAGAGTCAACCCAAGATGGCAAAGCAGAACTGGAAACTACCCTCAAATTTCTATACCCACACAGGCTATTGTAACAAGTCTCAAGGGAAGTCCCTTTATAATAGTAAAAGCCCCACACATTAAGAAGGAAAGACTGAAACCTCTGATTGCCCGACAGGCCACGGACTATTGAAACCCCGCAGCCTTTGAGTTGGGGTAAACAGCTTTGGAGACACCCCCTCACCCGCCCTGTTAATCACTACTTAATGTGGGAAGAGGAAATTGGAACACATCAGGCAGAACCCCCTACTAAGAAAACTGGGTGGATCACAGTGTATTCATTTTCCCTGAACCTGTGTAATAACTCTACAAACTCAGGGTACCAGAAATACCCCATTACTGTTCCAACCCTAATTAACAAGTCGAGAATGGCAAGGCCTTTTCCCCTTTCCCTCAATACTGCTATCCCCTTTTGTGACTTTTCCCCTTTACTTTGTTGCAATCATATTTGTTAATCATATTCCCCCTGATTAGGTGAAGCAAAGAAGGGTGTCCCAAAATGTGACGACCTAGACTGTGAATTTCCCTAGATTGGGATTCCATGGCCTCTGCCTCTCTCCATCAGGCCTTGCACTGCCCATTGATTATATCTAAATAAATATTTGGAAATTCAGTGGCCTTCCCAACCCCACCCTTGCCTGTCATTTTGAGAAATAAATTCTTTGAAAAGGTGTTTTGATGGATTGGTTTTTTGGCCATAACTTGCAGCAGCATAGAAACCTGGATTTTTTCATTTTGTCCTTCAAATTTTACTGACTAAAAACGCAAATTTTTAACGTTTGCCCTACTCTGATCAAAAAATGTAACATGACCATATCAGCATTCAAAATTATCAAAAAAACTATCTGATAATTGTGTTTTTACTAAATTATATGCTGCTCCTAGTTACAATAGTATTTCCCTGTGTGGAAATGCTATGTAATATATGAAATATATTGAAATATATGAAATATATGTCTCAGTGGTATCCCCTGTTATTTAGTATTTGAAATAGTGTCATGATACATTTTGAAAACTACCCCCCAACTGGACTTGGTGGTACATGCCTGGAATTCCAGCTACTCTGGAGGATGAGGCAGGAAGATGACAAATTAGAGGTCAACCTGGGTAAGAAACAGCTGGGGATGTAGCTCAGCAGTCCCTGAGTTCAATCCCCACTACCACCAAACCGGGAGGGAGGGAGGGAGGGAGGGAGGGAGGAAGGAAGGAAGGAAAAGAAAAGACGAAAAGAGAAACCATCTGAACATCCTCACTTCGTCACGAAACAGGGAAATGTACAATATAAAGTAAAACATTAAGCATCTGGAAATTTCCTTTGCTGTAAATTACAATAGAATTATAGAACAAAATACACAGATTTAGTAGTTTGTAAAATTCCTTTATATTACTTCCCAATCGTATATTATGTTCCTTACTCGATTAAAATTTCATAAGAACCCATATTCAGCTACAAGATTCCATAGATTATGCAATAGGGTGGCAGTTTTTACACTGGTAGTGTGTTTTTTAACCCCTCCTGGACCTGTTTAGGCACTTTGTGAATTGTGTAGCTGAATCTACTATAAATGAAAGAGGTTCAAATATCAACCACTGAAAGGGAGTTAAACTCATACAGAACAGAGGAATGTGTTTTCACAAGATCTACAGAATCTTTGTCATTGTAATACAATTAAGGCTGTTAAAATAATTTTAGTCACACATATATATATATTGCAAGGAACCTACTAAACAAACACAAAATCTGAAAGGAAAATTTGCTGGGCTGTTTGGACTACAAATTATTTTTGCTCACCTTGGGGCACACTCTTCTACTAATAACAGAAAATTGATAGTGGTGGGAAATAGCAGTGACCTCGTTTGTAATGAAATTATAATCAAATTCTTACTTGGTTATATTTATGTGTTACTTTTCACCCCAAGAACAAGTTCTAACCAATAGGAGACAAAATTAGTTTCTATATGATTTGCCATCAGGTTTAGAACATTCCCACTCCTTCACTTCCAAAATACTTAAATAAAAATTATTATTTTCAGGCATCTGATTCACTTTGAAGAAATATTTCTATATTTTATGAGTTGGTCTGAGTCAGAGTTTGCATCTGAAATCTTCTAGAGACCAGTTAAGTTTCTCAAGATCTAGAGTAACTTCAGGTCGTGGAATGGAGTGCAAATCAACTTGAATCTGAAGGAATGAGCAGTGAGAAAGAAAGTAAATGCCAGAGAAATGCAAAGTATGAATTGAGAAGGAGAAATTTTAATGAGAAAATAGAAATCCTTGAGCCCATTAAACCAAGAAAGGAAGATAATGATTCCAAATCATCCTAACACTAGGCAAGTTAAACATATGCAAACTGCAAGCAAGTCCTTATTCACATTGGCCCTGTAGCACATTACATTTGCAAAGATGCTTTTCCCACCCCCAATCATAGCTATTTTTGTTTGTTTGTTTGTTTGTTTGTTGGTATCAGGGATCCAAACTCAGGACTTCACGCATGCCAGACAGCCACTGTGCCACTAAGACAAATCCCCAGCCCCACTCATAGCTATTTATTGAGTCTATCTAGCAGCCTCATCTCAGTTGTGGTATGAGTTTAACCAGGTGTATGAACAGTTTTCTATTACCCTCTCTGTTGTTTTGGGGAGTTTTAACTTGAGGTCCATGGGTTGCTTAAGGCATCTCTGATCTTCTTAAAGCAGTATGCCAATTTTTGCAAGCTTCTACCAACATGCTTTTCTTTCCTTGGGAAACAAAGGTCAAAAGATTAACCTTCATAAGCTTTCTGGAAGAAAGATCCATAACACAGAAAAGATAACAAACCAGTCTTCTACTCTCTATGAAGCAATCCTTCCACAAATGGGTATCAGGCACTGCTCTGGCTATAGAGGAGATACAGATTTTACAGAGACGAATATAAGCAGTGAACTCAGCCAGAAGGAGGAGGCACCCTGTAAATAAACACTTGCCTTGTGACCTGTCATTGATTAGAAATCTGTATATTTATCAAGAAATTATCCACTTGCTTTCTTAGTGGCCTGATAGAGAGGAAGAGGAAGGAATGTTGTCTCACACACCACATTCTTTCTTCTCCTCCCATGTCCCCTGCAGCAGATATCTCTTCATTCCAAAAGCAGTTTCCTACAGGGGTTGAAAAAAGCTAGACAGTTGAGAGCAAAGTTCAGGTGCACTCATGTTTACAATGTGATGCATCACAGCTATGATATGTTGATGCAAATATTCCAAGAAATACCTGGGCTTCATTGGACTTTGTCAGAGGACAGTCAAAGAAACACTGAGTGTCTTTGTTTCAGCTTTGCTGAGGATTATGGCTAAATATTCTGGTTAAAGGTGCAGTGATAAAATAGTGGAATTGGTCATCCACAACTAAGCCCCAAATTAAAGGCTAAGTTGAAGTTATTGGATAAACTAGACTGACTTTAAAAATAACATATTCTTTCAGCTGAGTAAGAAAATGTGGAGTGCCCCAAACCTAGAATCTAATTATAAAATATGAGACTTAGAGTATTTATTTATTTATTTATTTATTCATTCAAATATCCTACTTTAGCATGCCAGGTGTGGTAGTGCATACCTGTAGTCCCCACACTCCACACTCGGGAGGGTGAGGCAGGAGGATTGCCATGATTTCCAGGCCAACCTGAACTACATAGTGAGACCCTGTTTCAAAAACAAACAAACAAACAAACAAAACATCCTGCTTTACCTTCAAACTCTAGCTCAGATACCACTTCCTGTGTGAATTCATCCTGAACTATACCAAGCAATATTAATTGTTCTCTCTCCCATAACATTTTGTTCAAACTGATGGCATAACAATCCAGTGAATTACAGTCCCTGAGTCTTTCTCTGACTTATGTTGAATACTTTGGTTGTACAGTACCCAGAAAGGTAAAAATAAATAAATAAAACTGGAACATAGCTTGGTGCTAGCGTGCTTTACCTACTATGTATGAGTCCCTAGGTTCTATCCCCAGCAAGTAGGATCTTTGACATTTTAGTAGAACATTGGCTACAGAGATTACTAGAATGAAAGAAACTGGAAAGGTAAGAGGGCAGAGGGGAAAGGCCTTGAATATTATGCCAAGGAATTTTTTTTTAATGTCAAAGGTTTTGTTTTTTATCGTAGAGTCATCAAGAAACAACTGAAGGTTTTTGAAGAAGGCAATGGCCTGACTAGAGCTGTATTTTAAGAAAGTACTAGAGAAAGCAATATGGAGCATAAATGGGCAGGCTGAGTCTGGAAAAAGACTAGCCAGGATTTAGTCAAATCCTAAAGAGTAGAGTGGAAAAATGGAAAGAAGGAATTCTATCTGAAAGACATTGTAGACATCACATCTAAAGAACTCAGTAACTCACACGTTGAGAGAGAGGAAGTCTGAGAAAAGAGATGAAAAGACAGAGGTTTGAAATATCTTCCAACAGACTCTCTCTAATTAGAGTCCAATAGCTCAATACACACACACACACACACACACACACACAAACACACATTTTAACAGAGAAGCAAACACCACTAAGTGTGAAATACCCAAGAGATTTAATACTTTGTTTTTGGAATGGCAAAAGACTAACCAGAAATCATCATAGACTTACTCTTTTTTATTGGTACTTGGGATGGAACTTAGGTCCTTGCGCTTGCAGGGCAGGTGGTGGAACCACTGAGCTAAATCCCCGGCCCTAGATTTACTCTTTACTAGTAGGAAATCCAAGTAAACATGGCTTGTTCAAACTCAGTGAAAGAGGAAAATTGATAAGAAACAAATCTACATGAACATGCATTCCCAGTTTTCACTCCAAACATACTTGAGCATTAATATTTAAGCCATTAAATGCTCACTTTCATAATAACTACATGTGGAAGAAGTTCAGAAATGTTAAAGGCCAATGAATCTTCTACAAAAGATATTAAAAAGATTATTAAAAATAAAAAGCAGTTGGCCGGGGATTTAGCTCAGCGGTTTCGCCACCTGCTGTGCAAGCTCAAGGACCCAAGTTCAACACCTGGTACCAAAAATAAATAAATAAATAAAAATAAAAAAAATAAAAAGCAATGACCATGTCCTTAAAGAAAATCAACTTGAAATCTTCCATTTATAAAAGACTTGGATAATAATGAACCTAAAGTTTATTTTGTAAGGTCTAGACCAAGGACCAATGCATTTAAAAACCATGTATGTACAGGCCCGGGGATTTAGCTCAGTGGTTTCGCTGCCTGCTGTGCAAACGCAAGGACCCGAGCTCAATCCCCGGGACCGAAAAAAAAAAAATGAAAAGAAAAAACCATGTACAGGCTGAGAGAATTCTGAACTCAATTCTTACAGCCTAAACTGACGTCATATGGGACAAATAGATGATCTGCCCTTCTTAGCAAATTAAGACTTTTATGCCAGGCATGGTGGTGCATGCCTGTAATCTCAGTACTCAGGAGGCCGAGGCAGGAGGATCACTACAAGTTTGAAGCTGGTGACTTCTAATCTCTTCTAGATAAATTTGGGGGTTTTTCTGTATTGTACTAACATGCCTCAATGGTCAAAAGGTTTCAAAGGAACATATAATCATTCAAGGAAACAGCTGGTATTTCCATGGATACTGTATATACCTATTAGTGTTAAGTTAATCAGCAGCTCTTTGATAAAATAGAAAGTAGAGTCTGGAGTCCTAAGTTCTAATTCTACATTAATGCCTCCTGAGCAGAGGAAGCCTGCTTTTGCAGGGCCTAGCAGGCATTCCCATGTCTCCTGAGTCCTGTGACTTTCCTCGAGGGAGTAATTTTTGTTTTCCCTCTAGACTTGCTCCTGGGTGGTCAACCAGCTCCAAGCTGGTTGACACTGCCTTGCCATGGAGAAAAAGACCTTGTCTGCAGTGGACTAATCATCATAAGCAGAGCCAAAAATGGGGAGAGGGAAAATCCAGAATCTTAAAACAAAAAGAAAACTTAGGAGGCTGAGGCAGGAGGGTCAAAGTGAGTTTGAGGCCAGCCTGGGCTACATAGTGAGTTCAAGGCCATCCTGAGCCACACAGCCAGACTCTGTCTATAAACATATAGATAGATAAATAAAATCACTGGAGTCTCTGAAGGAAACCATGCCTGACTTCAGTTATCTGAATCACTCATTTTTGCTTCAGAGGTTTGGGATTGGGTTTTCTGTCACTTCAAAGTGAGAAAATCTTAACTTGATAAAATCTGCCCAGGTTCTTGGAACTTTGTCGGGCCTCTGTCTCCTCTCTGTGAAATAAGTGGGTTAGGTGATTTATCAGGCTGGGATTGTTTGGCTTAGAGGTTTTATTTTTCTCCTGTAAGGAGCCTGGAGTTGGGCCATCCACAGCTAGTCTCACAGCCCCACAATGCCCTCAAACACCCAGGCCTGCTCCTCTGCCAACTGCAGAAGTGGCCTAGTTCTCAGAAGATGGCTGTCACCTCCAGGAACTATGCCTGCATTCTAGGCAAGAGGAGAAAGGCCAGAGGCCAAAAGGGACAGCTCTCTTCCCTGGGGGACTCACATATTGGCTTTGAATTACATCTCATTGGCCACCAGCGTGTTATAAGGCACATCATTGGAACAGAAATGCTGGGAAAGGTGTGGGGTGTGTGGCTGGGTACACTGAGGTGCTGAACAAAAATGGGGGATCCATTGGCAAGGAATTAGGGAGAACAGATGTTGGGTAGGCAATTACAGGATCTGCCAAAGACTACCTGGTAGCAAAGGTAACCTCTCTCTCTGAAATTCTGTGATTCTACCCTTTTCATTATTTTGTTTCACCCAATCTCCCCCACAACACACACCCAACCCCAGTACAGGAGATGGAACCTAGGACTTCATTTGTTCAGAGGAAGTGCTATATCACTGAACTACATCCCCAGACTTTTAAAAAACTGGTGATGCATGCCTGTAATTTCACCATTATGGGAGGCTGAGCCAGGAGGATTGCAAATTCAAGACCAGCCTAGGCAATTTAGTGACTTAGTGAGACCTTGTCTCAAAATCAAAAAGGGGATGGAAATGTAGCTCAGTGTGAAGGCCCTGGATTTAATCTCTGGTATAAAAAAATATTTTAAAATTATGAGACAAAAGTCTGGCCTGGAACTTGCAATCCCCCTGCCTCAGCCTCCCAAATACCTGGGATTATTGAAATACACCTCCACACGAGGGCTCTAATTCTTTTTTTTTTTTTTTTGGTACCAGGGATGGAACTCAGGACCTTGCACTTGCAAGGCAGGCACGGTACCACTGAGCTAAATTCCTGGCCCCCTAATTATTTCTTATTAGAAAAGAGTGAAAGATTTTGTGGAAAGGGGATACATTTTTAAAATCTAAAATTTTAGTGAAATAGAGGTTTATCTCATATATGAAATAATAATAGGTACGTGTGAGTTAACCTATTACAGTCAAAAGCTTTTCACAAAAACTGCATTTATTGTCTTTTCTAAGATAAATATTTTTAGTACGTGTTTATAGTACATAGTAACTTTTCCCTAAAACTTTTTTTTTCTTTAAATATGAACTCTACTTATGTAGCTAGCCTTGAATTTGAAATTCTCCTGCCTCATCCCCCTTAAACATCTGGGATTACAGGCATACACCACCCTGCCCGGCTCTAATCCCAGATATTCTGATTCCTTGTTTAAAGGAACTAAATTGCTTGGCTTTTCCTTCTAATTTCCAGTCCTTCTCAAATCATTTCATATCATTTTGTGTTTCATCTCTCCAACAGAACGACAAAGAGCAGAGACCAACACTTAAGCACATCACTGGATTCATAGTGAGCATTCAATAACACTTGAGTAGTGAATGAATGAATGAATGAAGATTAAAATCTAAGTTTCTATTTCTTTTCTCTTCAGAACTTTGTGCTTGGTGCATGCTTGTTAACTGGCTACCTGAAAGAGTCATTACCATGGCAATTTGTACCCTAGGCAGCCAGCTTTTAGAAAGCCCTTTCTTTTCTATCTTCAAATCCTCTTCCCCACTACACATTCAACTGTCCTGAAAGTGGACCCTGACCACCTCTATTTTCCTTTTTTTTCAGGCAGGGTCTCACTATGTGGTTCAGGTTGACCTTGAACTCACTATGTAGTCCAGGCTGACCTCTCAAACTCATGGCATCCTCCTGCCCCAGCCTCCAGAGTGCTGAAATTACTGGCATGTGCCACCATGCCTGGTTCACCTCCCTTCTCCTAGTTGTTTCACCTGGGACCCTTCCCATTTTAACAGATTAAAGGTCTAACTTCCAAGAAATTCTACTACTGCATCTAAACTAGATTCTGTACACAGCCATTTCCTTCTCCTTTGCTCTCTAAATTGACAGAATGCAGCAGGTAGCTTTATAAAGCCTTGAGTGATTTTTTTTTTTTTTTTTTTTTTGGTACCGGAGATCGAACTTGGGTCCTTGTGCCTGCGCAGCTGGTGGTGAAACCACTGAGCTAAATCCCCAGCCCCTCTTGAGTGATTTTTTAAAATAAAAATTAGGGCGGGGGATTTAACTCAGTTGTTTTGCCTCCTGCCTCGCAAGTGCATGGACCTGAGTTGGATACCCAGTACCAAAAATAAATTAAAAAATAAAAATTAAGTTATGTAGGGATTTTATACTGCAAAAATGATAAGTATCCATTGTAAGAAAAAACAAATTAGGGCCGGGGATGTAGCTCAGTGGTTCTGGCACCTGCCGCACAAGCGCAAGGTTCCTAGTTCAATCCCAGGTACCAAAAAAACCCCACAAAAAAACCCCTAAAAATAATAGCTGGAAATATAAATTAAAAAGATAGGCTGAAGATGGAGCTCAGTGGTATAGTGTCTGCTTAGCATTCCTAAACACTAGGTTCAACCCTCAGCACTAAAGTAAGAGAAAGAAGACAATAAAGAAATGGAAAGAGGAGGAGGAGCAGGAGAAACAACAGGGTCTCGCTATGTAGCCCAGGCTGGCCTCAAACTCCCAGCGATCTTTCTGCCTCAGCCTCCTGATGCTAGGATTACAGATATGTGCCACCGTCCCCGTACTAATCTCTGTTTTAGAATAACAAAATCAATCTTCTTATCCTGGTTGAGAACAAACAGAAGTGTTACAGGTGAGTTATAAAGAACTCTATAAAGGAGATAAAACTTGTGATCATCTTAATGGTGAAAAAGCATTGTATAATATTAGTCATGATTTAAAACTATAAGCAAACTAGGAAAAAGAGTTTCTTAGCCAGGCATGGTGGCACACACCTATAATCCCAGCACTCTGGGAGGCTGAGACGGGAGAGTTGCAAGTTCAAGCCATGCATGGGTGATTTAGTGAGGCCCTGTCTCATAAAAGGGCTATGGATGTAGGTAAGTGGAAAGGCCCAGAGCTCAAACCCCAGTTCTATACAGACACACAGAATTTCTTACCCAAATAGAGGTTTAATTAAGGTAGGGTTAGCCACAAATGACTACATACACACTTACACCCACACCCACACACACACTCCATAAAACTGGCTCAATTTTCTTACTTGGGTGAATATGGACAAACCTTGGCCAGCATGGCAGATCCAAGATCCTCACTACCCCCAAGTCCTCCTATTTTAATTTCCTGCCATTATTCTATGTTGTAAGTCACAATGGCTATTCTACCTCATCTATGAAGAACTGTATGCCTGCCAAAAAAAAGTTTGAAAATGAAAAGGAAGAGCTTTCCTTCTTTATAAAGACAAACACCAGCTGGGCATGATATTGCAAGCTTGTAATTCCAGCACTCTGGGAGGCTGAGGCAGGAAAATTGCAAGTTCAAGGCCAGCCTACAATACAAGGAGATCCTGCCTAGAAAACAACCAACCAAACAAACAAACAATAAAGATAACCACTAGGCCCCGGGGGATTTAGCTCAGTGGTTCCACCGCTTGCCTTGCAAGCACAAGGACCCAAGTTCGATCCCCAGTACCAAAAAAAACCCCCAAAAAACCACCACTTCTAATTATATCATACTGAGCAGAATCTGGAGATATAACTATATCTACTCACCACCAGAGAGAATGAGAAAGGCAGTAGAAATTTCAGACAGCTGACAGGACCAGCTAAAAATCTGGGGCTCTGTTACTGTAAGGAGAATAGAACAGATAATGGGAAATAACTATCTACCCAAAAAAACAAACAGCAAATCTACAAAAATGTCACAGTTAAGGTGAGAATTTAGAAGCATTTCTTTGCAATAAGAAGACAAAGCTGGGCACGGTGGCACACTTTGTAATCCCAGCACTTGGAAAGCTGAGGGAGAAAGATCACAAATTCAAGGCTTGGGCTAAGGTGACATAGCTCCGTGGTAGAGCGCCCCCTGAGTTCGATCCTCAGTACTACAAAAAAAGACAGTTGCTTTCCAGTGTGGGGTACTACCATTAAACATTGTCCTAGAGGGTCTAATCAATACAATAAAGAAAAATAAGGGGGGCTGGGGATTTAGCTCAGTGGTTTCGCCGCCTGCCCTGCAAGCGCAAGGACCCGAGTTCGATCCCCGGTACCAAAAAAAAGAAAAATAAGTAAACACTGAGAGGATTAAGGCTGGGGAAGTATGAAAGAGAGGGAGGAGAGGGAAAGGGGAAGTAAAAGGATCAATATGTGATATACACATGTACAAGTTCCCCACAATGAATGTGTGCTATGTTTCACAAACATATACTAATAAAAAAGGAAACTAAGAACAAAAACATCTTTTTTATTTACAATTGAAAGGATTGTCTAGATAGGAAGTCTGAGAAAAATATTAAAATAATTAATTCACCAACTTGCTAAGAAGGAAAACATCCAAAATAAATACTGTTGGTAATGAAAAGAAGCACAGTTTCAAGGGCAACAAAAACTATGAGATATCCATGAAGGAATAACAAAGGATGGCAAAGACTTTTAAGGAGAAATTTAAAAAATATTATTGAAGAACACAAAGGAAGACTTAATAAATAGAAACCATACTATGTTTGTGAACAGTTTTCAGAATTATAAAGTTAGTCTATAAACTCATTGTAACAATGATCAAAATTCCAAGAGGACTTTTTATGGTGTTTGATAACTGATAATTGAACATAAATTTTATATGTAAGAACAAATTGGCCAAAAATAGCCCAGGTAATTTTGAGTTAAAAAGAAAAGGGAGGAGGGAACTTGATCAACCAGACAAGAAAAATTTATCATACTGGGTTTTTTCTGGTCGTTTTTTTTTTGGTACCAGAGATCGAACTTAAGTCCTTGGGCTTATGGGGCAGGCTGCGGAACCACTGAGCTAAATCCCTGGCCCTTTTACTGTGTGTGTGTGTTTTTTTTATTTTTGGTACCAGGGATCAAACTCGGATCCTTGCGCTTCCAAAGCAGGAGGCGAAACTACTGAGCTAAATCCCTGGCCCTACTGTTTTATTTTTAAAACAATGTCATATTTGTTTAGGGATGGACAAATAGATCAAGGAGCAGACAGGCCAAACTTAAATACACATGGGAACTTCACATAAAACAGAAAGAGCATTATAAATAAGTAGCAAAAGATGAAAAACTCAATGGTAATAGAACTACTAGCTATTTATACAAAAAATTAAATTAATTTGTTCTTTGCAAGAAAAGAAATTCCAAACAGGTTAAAAATTTAAAGGCAAAAAGCAACAAATACAGCATATTAGAAGATAATGTAAAAAAAAAAAAAAGGCTGGGAATTTAGCTCAGTGGTTCCAACGCCTGTCTCACAAGGGCAAGGTCCGGAGTTTGATCCCTGGTACCAAGGAAAAAAAAAGAAGAAGAAGAAGAGCACAGTGTACAGTGTCTCATGACATTAGGATAAGAAAAGGTTTTATTTTTTTAGTACATGTTTGCTATACATAAGAGTTATATGGACTATGGGGAGTTGGTACATGTACATAACACATCTTAATTCTTTTTACTTCCCTTTCCCCTCCCCTTTCTCCCTTAGAGGTTTTTAAGACTTAAAGTAAAAAGCATAAAGAAAAATATTTGACTACATTTTTGTTGTTGTTACCAGGGATAAAAGTCAGGACCTTGCGCTTTTGAGGCAGGGGCTGGAACCACTGAGCTAAATCCTCAGCCGTATTTGACTACATTTTAATCCAAATAATTCAAATTTTAAAATAGGCAAAGGTGGTTTTTTGTTTTTGGTTTGTTTGTTGGTTGGTTGGTTGGTTAGTTGGCTGGTTTTTTGAGGCAGGATCTCCTTTTGTATCCCAGGCTGCCCTCAAATTTACAGTGATCCTCCTGCCTCAGCCTCCGGAATGCTGGGATTACAGGCATGCACCACCATACCCAGCTAAAATGGGCAAAGGATGGGCTTCAGATTTAGCTCAATGGTTCTGCTGCCTGCCTTGCAAGCACAAGGTCCTGAGTTCAATCTCCAGTACCAAAAAAAAAAAAAAAATGGGCATATGTGTTTTTTGGGGGGTTTTTTTGGTACTGGGGATCGAACTCAGGACTAGTGCTACTGAGCTAAATCCCAGGCCCTGGGCAAAAGTTTTGAACAAGAGATTCACCAAAGCAAATTCTGGATTGGCAGTAACTATATAGAAGATTTTCAACCCCACCACTAATCAGAGAATGAAAATTAAAATAATGAAAAACTTTTTTACACTTGTAAGAGTAGAAAAAGCCAGGTGTGGTGGCACATGCCTGAAATCTCAGCAATTTGGGAGGCTGAGGCATGAGGATTGCAAATTCTAGCCCAGTCTGGGCAACTTTAGGATTTAGTGAGACCCTGTCTCAAAATCAAAAATATAGGTAGATTTTTGTTTGTTTGTTTATTTTTGGTACCGGGGCTCTAACTCGGGAGTGGCAGGTGCCAGAACCACTGAGCTAAATGCCCAGCCCATTCAAAATCAAAAATAAAAGACAAGGGCTGGGGATGTAACTCTGTATGAAGACCCTAGGTTCAATCCCCAGTACAGAAAAAAGTGGAAACATTTGCTAGACTTTATTTATTTATTTATTTTTGAAACAAGGTCTTGCTATGTAGTTCAGGCTGGCCTTGAACTCACTGTGTACCCCAGGCTGGCCTCGAACTCGTGGCTATCCACCTGCCTCCCTCAGCCTCTGGAGTGCTGTGATTACAGGAGTGTGCCACCATGCCCAGCCTAGACTTTATATTCTTTAACAGTTGTAGATTTACAGAAACTCTGAGAAAATGGTACAAAATGTTCCCAGAATCTCATGTCCAGTTTTCCTTATTATTAACATATTATGTTGGTGTGGTACATTTGTTACAAATGCTCAAATACTAATTGGGCATTGTGTTTTTACTTCTTTTTGTCTTGTTTTATTTGAGACAGTCTCACTACATAGCCAAGGCTGGGCTCGAACTTGCCATCCACCTGGCTCAGCCTCTCAGAGAGCTGAAATTACAAATGTGCACTACCACACCTGGCTTATTCTTTTACTTGGTAATTTCACTTCTGGTAGGTTTCAGAAATTCTTATTCATGTGTATAAGATGACATACTTATTGCAACATTACCTGTAATACTGAAAAGCTCTAAAGGGGGACAAGATGTCATCATTTAAGACCCTGGATCCACTGGTACCTGAAGCCTGAGCAACTCCCATGCAACCCAGAACCCTTGGGGTAACAAGTCCAAATAAAATTCCAGTTTAAACTTGTAAGAGATGATTTTTCTGTCAATTGCAACCTTATAGAATCTTAACTGATGTATCTAGAGATTATCATCATGTTAATCCAAATCCATACCTACTTGTTTTAAACAGAGAAAAAGGAAACAACTAATAAGAAAAGCCTAAATGCTTGTATTCCAGGTCCTAGGGGGTAATTAAACCACATTATCCATCATCGCTGATGTTTACAATGTACAAAACATTTCAGATAAGTCTGTTGATCAAAGCACAAAATCAACGAATGAAAGAAATGAAATAAACATAATGCTTAAAAGAATATTTTATAGTCATGTCCTACAAAGCTTTATATTCATTATCAATTCATTCAGTGATGTCTTTTTTCTTTTCTTTTTAAATTTTTTGCTTTTATTTTAGAAAAGGAAATACTTCAAATATACGGAAAATAGAAAAAGGTACGCATGGTAGTGCACACCTGTAGTCCCAGCACTGGGGAGGCTGAGGCAGAAGAATCGCCATGAGTTCAGGGCCAGCCTGGGCTACATAGTGAGACCCTGTC
>NW_004624746.1:16833970-16857849 GCF_000247695.1 Heterocephalus glaber
ACCCTGTCTCAGAAAACCAAAAAAAAAAAAAAAAGAATAAGAAGAAAAAAGAAAATAGATTCTATTTTCCACCACCCAGGTTTGACAGATGTCAACATCACCTGTATTTCTTTACATTGATTGGTTGATTGGTTTTTTTGAGACAGGGTCTCTCCATGTAGTTCAGGCTGGCCATGAACTCACCACAATTTTTCCTGCCTCAGCTTCCTGAGTGTTGGAATTAAAAGTGTGTGTCCCCATGTTTGGCTACATTTTCCCCCCTATTTTTAGAAAAAAATAAGGTTATAGCTAACACTGAAATCTCAATTCTTCATCCGGTTTTCCTTCCACTTTCTCCATAGCAACCACTATCCTGTAGTTTGGTCATCCTTTGTTTGGTTTCTTGTTTTTTGTTTCCCCATTTTGAGGACTGAACCCAGGGCCTTTACACTGGCCCTTTTTACTTTTTATTTTGAGTCAGGATCTCGCTAAGTTACTAAACTGACCAAGCTGGGCTTGAACTTGTGATCCTTTTACCTCAGCTTCCGAGAGGGCTGGGATTATAGGTGTGTGCCACCATACCCAGATCCCTGCTTGCTTTCATACTTCTACTACTACTGCTACTGCTACTGCTACTCACATACACACACACGGAAAAGCACAAATTAAAACAATGTTTACATTTTTCTATTACTAGAGAATTTAGACATCTTTTCAAATGTTTGACTATTAATTTTCCCTTTCTGTTTGTTTCCTTTGCCCATTTTATCATTTGGGTTATCTTTTATCAATTTGTTGGAGTTTTAGATATTTTGGATAGAACCCTGTTCTTGGTTATACGTGTTGCAAATACCTTCTCTCTCAGCTGGGCGAGGTGGTGTCTTCCCTATCTGTGGCAGGCTTTCTCTTTGCTGTACTGTGCTGCCTGTCATACAGAACTCCCTAGGACATTTGAAAGACCACAAACTCCACAGTCAGACTGTGGCTGAGGCCCTTCTTCCATAGCAGTTAGTTGAGGGCTAAAGGTTTTACAGCATGTGTTCCAAAGTTACAAAGCTCTTTCCAACATCGTAACAGACAGTTGCCTGCAAAATAACTTAAAAAAATCTCTTTTGTTACATGACCAACAATCTGTATGGTGCTTAAGGCTGTCTGAGAATCTGGGAATTAGTACCTAGCTATCAACACCTATTCTTTTTTGTTTGATTTTGGTACCAGGGATCAAACTCAGGACCTTGAGTTTGTGAAGCAGGAGTGGTGCCACTGAGCTAAATCCCCTGACCTCAATACATATTCTAATTTACACTAACATTTCCCATAGGAGTTTTCTGAGTACCCCAGTAAACTTTTCTGTGTAGATGAAGACAAAGATTTCTAATTCAGATGCATATAAATAATCTGAAGGTGTCATACTTGAAACCAACACCCTAAATGCATTCCACATAAAATGACTGCTAACCTAGTGTGATGGTGCGTGCCTGTAATCCCAGAATTCAGGAGGCTGAGGCAGGGGGATCCATGAGTTCAAGGCCAGTCTTGTCATTTGTCGATTTAGAGAAGCCTTAGAATGGAGGAAGTAGTTCAGTGGTAAAGCATTGCTGGGTTTTGATCCACAGTACTGCAAAAAAACAAAATAAAAACTCCATGATTTTATGGTGAAATATTTTTGGGAAATGTTGAGTTTAAACTCTTTATCTTAAACCTCCACACACACCCCCACCTCGGTCCTGGGGATTGAACCTAAGGCCTTCACACTGATGTACACCCCAGCCTTATTTTTATTTTTATTTTTTTTAAGTAAGGCTCTCAATAATTTGCCTAGACTGGGCTGGAACTTGTGGTCCTCCTGCCTCAGCCTCCCAGAGTGCTGGGATTACAGGCATAAAGTACCACACCTGGCTATATATTGTTTTACATAAAACAGAGTTGTTCTTTGGCATCTGCAAGGATTGGTTCCAGGACTTTTGCCCCTACACCTCATGGTTTCCAAAGCCCATGTACATTCAAATTTCTTATATAAAATGATGCAGTATTTGTATATAACCTGCTCATACCCCCCGAACTTTAAATCATCTATAGATGACTTATAATACCTAATACAATGTAAGTGCTATGCATAGGGCTGGGGTACAGTTATAATATATTGTTGCTATTTCTCGGGGGGTTTTTTGTTTGGTTTTTTGTTTATTATTTTTTTCCTGTGCTGGAGATCCAACCTAGGGCCTTGCACATATTAGGCAATGGCTCTACCATGGAACTACACCACAGCCCTATTCTATATTGTTTAGGGAATAAGATGAAAAAATAAGTCTGTATATGTTTATACAGACACAACTGCTGCAACCTAACTACATTTTTGATCCCTGGTTGAATTCTTGGATGCGGAATACATGATAAGGAACCCATACACATGGAGGTTGGACTATATATGGATGTCTCTGTATATGTTTTTATGTTTTATAAAATTTTAGATAAACTGGAAGGAAAAATTCCAACTTCATGATAGGGGATGGTAAGTTAAAGTCTTTAGCTTTATCTGCAATGTTTTATTTTTTTGTTTGTTTGTTTTGTTTTTGGAGCAGGGTCTCACTATATAGTTCAGGCTGGCCTTGAACTCACTATGTAGCCTAGACTGGTCTTGAACTTTTGGTGATCCTCCTGCCTCAGCCTCCCAAGTGCTGGGATTACAGGCATGTGCCACCATACGGCCTTGCATTGTTTTGTTATTTTGTTATTTTGTTATTTTTTCCAGTACTGGGTATCAAACTCAAGACCTTGCACTTGCGAGGCCGGTGCGGCGCCACTGAGCTAAATCCCCAGCCCTTGTTTTGTTTTTTAAAAGAGTATGACAATTGCTATTTTATTTATTTGTTTATTTGGGGTTTTTTTAATAATTAAAAATTTTTTGATAGTGCATATTTGAAGTACCTAATAATTACACTCATCATGGAAAGTTGGTACATATACATACACATTTTAATGTTTTGTTTTATTTTAGAAAGAAAGAAACCCTGAGAGCAAAAATGACAAAATTTTACATGGTGAGGATATATGTATAATTTTTTAAAAATCCTTGATGCTTTTCTGTTTTGTTTTTTTGAAACAAGTCCTCACTATGTAGCTTAGGCTGGCCTCAAACTCACAGAGATTCTCCTACCTCAGTCTCCCTAGTGCTGGGATGACAGGCATGTGCCACTATGCTCTATGTTTTTAAAATTTATCAAAATATAAAAGAATTTCTGAGGGGAGAATGGGAAGGAACTACAACAAAATAGTAATTGTGATCATTCTTTTATTTTTCCTTCTTCTTTTATAACTTCCAGTTTTTATATTAAGAAAATATGTAATGAGAGGGAAAGCACTAGATCATTTTATTTTGTTACAAAGTTTTGTTTTTAGTAAACGATACTAATATCCAGAGGTAAAGTTAGTATAGCATCAACACTGAGCTATCTGATGCACTTTTATACCCATTCTTACTAATGAACAGCCCAATGCCAAATACTATAACTAGGTAGGTGATGGAAAAGCTCCTATTGTCCTCCCAGTGTTCTCCCACCCAGAGAAATGAGTTAAAGCTTTCTCATGAGGTTGGAATCATGTGGACGTGAGTCTTGGGCAAGATGTCAAGTCTATTGTATCTTTAATTTCTAAGGCATAGAACATATATTTGCCCACAAGTGTGCATATTCTGAAATACTGAATTGCGGTTACTGCCCCAAGACAATTGACACATTCAGAATTAGCAGAAATGAGGTATTTACTGGAATTAGATAGGGTTCCTCTTACAGTCTGGTTTTTTATCATTCATTGCATTGATATGAACAGTTGGGTAACAGCAGGTGTGAATGGGTAAAATGACTCTAAATCACAGTCACATGGGGGAAGTTAGAAAAACTATGCATAGCATGGAACCCTTTTTTACTTTTGTAGATGTACAAGAGAAGCTTGGGTTTCCAAGTCCAGTGACAGATTTATTTTAATGTGATTGAATAATTGGAGTTTTCCACTGCCAAAAACTTTTATCCACTTCATTACTTAGAGGATTAAAAGAAAATTTGATCTGGTGTTTTATGAAGTTTTCTCTTCCCAGGGACCCAGAGTGGGAACAACCGGGAGGGAACACGTGACCCTGGATCTTATCTGTTTCCGCTGTGTCTGATTGAGCACAGTATAGACTAGATCCTTGCCAAGAGCTCAAAGTCTGTCTCTCACCTCTATTGTTCGAGAAGGATTAGATTTTAGTGCTAGGGAAATAAGCCTTAAAAATCACTGGCTCTCTCACTTTAGAGGTTAAAAAAAAATAGGGCACATTATTGGCAAGAACTAATGACATTAAACTTACGTGTACGTTAAGCAATACCCCTCTCCCAAGACACAGAGAAGCCTAAAGAGACATACACAGATGTTCACTGAAGCATTGTTTGTAACAGAAAAAAAAATTTTTTTTTTTTGGTGCCAAGGATCAAACTTGGGTCCTTGAGCCTTCAAGGCAGGCAGCGGAGCCACTGAGCTAAATCCCCAGCCCCTAGAAATTGAAATAATGAAAATATCCATCAGTAGAAGAATGGCTAATAGAACATAAAATAGTCATTCCAAAAATCACTATGCAGGGCCGGGGATTTAGCTCAGTGGTTTTGCTGCCTGCTGCACAAGCGCAAGGACCTGAGTTTGATCCCCAGTACCAAAAAAAAAAAAAAAAAATCACTATGAAGTAGATAAATGGAATGAGCCAAATCTAAGTGGGCAAATGTCAAAAACAACAAGTGAAAGAGCCAAGTTATAGAATCTGTGAAAGTTCATCTTTATAAAAAACTCACTCAGTACTATTTTTACATTATATTTTTATAATGTATGTGATATGATATTAAATGTAAAAATCTAAAATTTTATAACTGTGCTGTTCAGTACAGTAGCTGCTAGCCTCAAGAGACTATTTAAATTTAAATGAAGTAAAATCACTAGCCATGTTTCAAATGTTTATTAGCCGCATGCACAGAGATATAACATTTCCGTAATTGTAGGCAGGCCCAAGGAACAATACTGGTCTAGAAAAATACATGCCAAGTTCATAAGATCACTTAGCTGGGTAGTGGTAAATCCAAAACTGGAGTCCAAAGAACACTATTAGGTCTTCTTACCATAGGGCCCCTTTAGATCATGGATGGTTGGAAGAGTAGATGAATGCATGCATGGATGGATGGATGCATTCATTTATTTATTCATTCATTCATAAACTCTTCATTCATTCTGAATCATTTACTTACTATATGTTAAACTTCGTTCAGGTCTTGGGAAACAAAAATTCCATCTGAGGGCCAGGGATTTAGCTCAATGGTTCTGCCACCTGCCTTGTAAGAACAAAGGCCCAAGTTAGATCCCCGATACAAAAAAAAAAAAAAAAAATCCATCTGATGCCATTCTTGTTTCTCATGACAGATTAGTCAGGAGCCAATTCTCTCTCTCTCTTTTTTTTTCTTTTTTGGTACCGGGGATTTAACTCAGGACCTTGCGCTTGCAAGGCAGGCGCTGGAACCACTGAGGTAAATCCCTGGCCTGTTTTTTCAGTTTTTTGAGACAGGGTCTTACTATATAGTTCAGCCTGCCCTTGAACTCACTATGTAGCTCAGGCTGACCTTGAACTCACAGCAATCCTCCTGCCTCAGCCTCCTGAGTGTTAGGATTACAAGCATGCATCCCCATGCCCAGCCAGGAGCCAATTTTCAACAAATACACCAAATGCTTTTTCTGTGGTAGACTCTGGGTATGTCCTGGAGTCAGTGGTGAACAAAGCAGACACGAAACCTAACCTCATGGAGCTAACAATCCACAGCAGGAATTCTTAAAATCATGGACATTTGGGCTGGATAATTCTTTGTTGTGGTGAGCACTATGCACTATAGGATATTTAACAGCATCCCTGGGCTACCTACTAAATGCCAACAGCACCCACCCCCAGCCCAACCCCAGATGTGACAACCAAAAATGTCTTAAGACATTGCCAAATTTACCCTAGGGGAAAAGATTGTCCCAACCAAGAACCACAAGGAAAGATAGACAGTACTAAAATTATAGCCCATTATTTAAAGAATAACAAATGTGCTAACAACTGAAAAGAAGGTGTGAAAGCATTTTCCAGGGGCCTAACCAAATCTTTAAAGGACAGAGCAAGAATTCTCCCCTGAGGATGTGATGATATTACCTCCTTTTTTAGGCAAACATGGACAGAACTTGCTTGCTACGGACATAAATCTGAATAACAGGTCCATGCCAATAATCTTGTGGAAAGCCAATCACATATCAGGTTCCTTCAGAAGAACCAAAGTAGGTTGGGAGTTTTTTTGGGGGGGAAGGAGGTTGTTTTTTTGTTTTATTATTCTGGGGATCAAACCCACAGCCTTAAGCATGTTAAGCTTTGTACTCCGCCACTGAGCAACACTTGCAGCCTTGGTAGGCTGTTTTCATGCATAATTTTCCATTTCAGATCCTGGTATCTAAAGTTCACTCAGTAGGCACAGCTTGGGAAGGCTGCCATGAATTTAAGACTAAATAAACTAATAAAAAGAAATTGAGGCCAGCTACAGGTCCTGCCTTCCTCATTGGTGGTCTGGAAATCAGGGAAATGAGATCAGAACTTGCCACATTTCCTTTTCTTCTTTTTTTTTTTCGTTTCATTTGAGACAAGGTCTCACTCTGATAGTGAGGCTCAAACTCGCAGTGATCCTTTTGCCTCAGCCTCCCTGCCACATTTCTTATTTCTCAAGGAATTTGGACAAAATCTCTCTCTCCTTTTCTCTAACTCTTGATGAAAGAAATGGAAAAGACCTATTAGATCCCCAGTGGCCACAATAGCCAGGAGTCCCCAGCTGGAAGATGTGATCAGATCTTTAACTGCTCCTTTCCTTAATGAAGCCAAAAGGAACTCCTCTGGAGATAGGGTGTCTATTTTAATATTTTGAGATATATTTTTTGAGACAGGATCTCACTATGTAGTCTAGGTTGACCTTGAATACACAACACTCTTCCTGCCTCAGCCTCCCAAGTGTTGGGATTACAGGTATACATCACCATGCCTGGCATATTTTAATATTTTGTAAATTCCTTTGGATCGTACTATGACTTCCTCATTGTTTTCTCTCCAGAAAAACAGTGCACCTGGGCTGTGAGAGAGGGAGCTTACTATTCTCTTGCTTATTTTATAGAAAAGGAGACAGAGATTCAGAGAGAGGAAATATCTGGCTCAGTTATTTGTAGCACAGTCATTCTCAAACATTTTGTTTGTTTGTTTTTGTTTGGTGCTGGGGATCTAACCCAGAACCTCACATGCTAGTTGGTGTTCAAGTCCTCTCCACCTGGGCTATATCCTCAGCCCCACATTTTCAAACTTCTTGACCTCCTCTTTCCCCCAAAAGACTATAGATTAGTGTGTGTATGTGTGTGGATCAGGAAACACAGGGGTGTGGAATTCCACAAAATGTTACAGCAAATGCACACGGTGGGCGCACTTTGCTGGTCCTGTCTCAGTTTAACCAATAGCGGAGGCTCCAAAACACAATACGGTCAGCTCTCAATCTCAAAGCAATGTGCTCCACTTGCCAGGAATGGAATGGAATTTTCACACATCTAAGGTCAGAGTGAAATTTCTGGGAGGGTTCTCAGTGAACCACAAAGCCAGTCACCGCTTGCAGGGGCTCTGAATAGGAGGAAATCGGAACAACAATATGCTGAGGTTTTCACCATTGGCCCATGGGCTGTTCAGGATATTGAGCTCTGGGTGACCTTTACAACAGAAAAATCACCTATGGATCCATTAGCAGAGTGGCACTCGGAATGATTCCCTGGCAAAACAAACAATGTTGCTCCTTAGAAAGGAGGAAACTATAGTTGGTATTAGCTTTGCTTCTGCCAAGCCCTGCATCAGGCACCAATATGTGCTCTCTCGCTTAATCGTCACACAACTCTGAGGAATTTCTTAGCAGCCCTGTTTTACAGGCCAGGTCACTGAGTCCAGAGAGGTGTCTCGCCCAAATGTCACTTTCCAAAGCCAGATGAGAAAGGGTTCCAACCCAAATCCTTTGCATTTGACTCCAAACCCAGGTGTTTGTTCCAATGTTTCAAAGTGACTTTGCAAACAAACTATACATTTTAATCTCCTAAATTAAAAAAGTCACTTCCACAGCATAGACTATCCCCACACTGTGGTTTATATTCTGAGACCAGATGAGAAAACCAAACCCAATAGTCCTTTCCACCATTCAAGTTCTGGCCACACTTTTCTATATTCAAAGATGATCTAAATAAACCCAATGTCATACCCAAAGTACAGAGTCCACTGTTTTTTATTTATTTATTTTTCTTTTCTTTTTTCAGAACTGGGGATTGAACCCAGGGCCTTTGCATTGAGCTATGTTTCAAGCCTTTTTTATTTTTTATTTCGAGACAGAGTCTCTCTCTAAGTTACTAAGTTGCCCAGTCTGGGCTAGAATTAGCTATTCTCCTGCCTCAACCTCCCAGAGTGCTGGGATTATAGGCATGTACCAGGCACCAGCTCAGATTCCACATTTTGAGCTTGGTATAATGTATTTGCACCTGACTTTCTCTAATATTTGCCCCATTCGCTCTCTAATGAATATCAACATTTAAATTTTCTTTTCTTTTTTTTTTTTGGTACCAGGGATGGAATTTAGGACCTCGAGCTTGCCAGGAAGGTACTATACTGCTGAGCTAAATTCCCAGCCCAACATTTAAATTTTCTTTTCCTAGCATTTTATGTGAAAATTTTCACATGGATAAGTTGAAATAATTGGAGAGGGGACAGTCATAAAACTACCACCTAGATTGTTCCATTAACATTTTATTAGACTGTTGAACTTTTTAATTGTTTTAAATGTGCCAGGAATTTTGCATGGATTATCTCACTTAGTCCTTTAATGAAAACTCTTTGAAGTTGATACTATTATCACTCCCACTTAATGGAAGAGAAAATTGAAGTTTAAAGTCTTGGAGTGGCAGGTAGCATCTCCAAAGCTACTATCTATAAAAGCAGTACTCTAAAGCTGCTCTAGTGGTGTATGCCTATATAATCCTAGCACTCCGCAGTTTAAGATGAGAATCTCAAATTTGAGCCCCTGGAGCATGTAGAGAGTTCAAGACTGGCTGGACTAAACAGAGAAACCCTGTCACAAAAAATAGAACAAACAACAACAAAAACTACTGCAGTTATATTCATAAAGATGGAAGTCAACTGAGCTAAATTTAATGAATTTGCTTAACTCAGTTTATGTTGGAGATTCGTGTTCTGAATCAGAGGATTTTCTAGGTGCAAAACTGAGTGAAAGTCTACGTAATGAGCTGGAAAGGATTTGTTCTTTTGGATTCTAAAAATAGTTTTCCTGCTGGGTGTGGCGGCACATGATTGTGATCCCAGGACTTCAGAGGCTGAGGCAGGAGGATCACCAGTTTGAGGCTAGCCTGACCTACATAGTGAGACCTTGCCTCAAAAAACCAAAATAATGGGCTGGGGATTTAGCTCAGTGGTTTCAGCACCTGCCTCGTAGGCGCAAGGACCCGATTTCGATCCACGGTACCAAAACAAAACAAAACAAAAACCCAAAATAATAATAATAAATGTAATAAATGTAAATAATAATAATAATAATAATAATAATAAATGTAAAACTGGTTTTCCTTATTTTTTAAAAAGAAAGGCATAAGGGGCCAGAGATTTAGCTCAGTGGTTCCGCTGTCTGCTTTGCAAGCGCAAGGACCCGAGTTCGATTTCCGGTACAAAAAAAATTGCATAAGAAGAAATGTATGCACAAAGATATCCATTATAGTGTTACTTAAATGGAAAGTTTGAAACAAAGTAAATGTCTAAAATTTGAAAAATGGTCAATTATGGTATGCTCAAAAGACAGTATATAATACAAATGTTAAATTTTTCCTTTACCTCATAGAAATATTTGTCAATTTAGTTTAGGGCATATATGTTCAATTCATATATGTGTAAGGGGCTATTCAAGGGTGTAATTGCTAAGATTGTATCTAATTCTTTTTGCTATAAGAAAATAATAGGGGCCGGGGATTTAGCTCAGTGGTTTCGTCACCTGCTGTGTAAGTGCAAGGACCCGAGTTTGGTCCCCGGTACCAAAAAAAATCCCCCAAAAAACAAAGAAAATAATAGGCTGACCACCAGTATTGGAAAGACATAGAAGTGCTGGAGAAAGGGAGACAATCTTTAAAGGGAACTATGTCTGTGTGCATTTGGCTCAGTCTTGAATGGCCTAGGATAAGGCCATTAAAAAAAACACAACACAGTAGGATCCTTCACTCTGCACACATTTACTGAGGGCTTACCCCATGCAGACACTGGAGATGCAATGGGGAAGAGAAGGGACTCATATCTTTGTGAGCAATGCAATCTGTATAGGAACTATCTTGTCTGGCTCCTGGGTAGCATTGAATGACTGGTTTAGAAAAGATTCCTCCATCTGATATTTAAAACAGTGGTTTTCAACTAGAGATGACATTCACCACAGATGACATTTGATAGTGTCTGAAGACACTTGTGAATGTCACAACCAGAATGGGGGTGCATGGGGTGAGTGCTGCTGACATCTAGTAGGCAGAGATCAGGGATGTGGGTAAACATCCTACAGTGCATGAAACAATGAGTTATTGGGCTCAAATATCAACAGTGTGGAGAGTGAGAAGCCCTGACTGAAACTATCAGGATTCTTGGAAACTGCAGAGAAAGAAACCTAGAAGGGAAAGATGGTAATGACAAGGAAAAGATGGCAGCCCTGGAGCAACGAGGGTGCAGGGGAAAATAATGTACCTGGGTGATTATGGAGTTTGTTAGGCAAAACTATGGGTAGAGAAAGTCCAGATTTACTGAGACTCCTACTCTAAAAGTGAATTTGTAAATTGCCTCTTTGGCATATCTTGGATCCTCTGCCTGCCTCTCTGCAGAAGGAGACCATATGGTGAAAATAAAAGGCTCTGGAAATAAAATCAGAAGATCCGGGGTGCATCCCAACTTCAAAAGAATCAAAATCACTTTACTTTTCAGGAGCCTCAGTTTCCGCTTTGGAGAACATCACCAACAACAGCTGTTTGAATGCACTTGGCTCTCTGTAGACCCTCAAATATGACTCTGACACTCTATTTTTGGAATAAATCACTAAGTAAAAAGAGTAGTTCTAAAGAAATACCTATTGTGTGCTCCAATTTTTGTTAAATGTGAATATCTGCTGAGAAAATAATCTAGAGGCAATTACATGAAATGGCTTAGCACATATTGTCCTTGAGCAGGGAGAAACAAAACAAAACACAACCAAACCCAAATATATTATCTTTGGTATTAAATAGTAAATACACGTTACTGTAACTTTTTTTTTCAGTACTGGGGATTGAACCTAGGGCTTTTGCACTGAGTTATATTCCCAGCCCTTTTAAAATTTTTTATTCTGAGACAAGGTCTTGCTAAATCACTACGTCGCCAGAGTGGCTCAAACTGGTGAGACTCCTTTCCCAGCCTCCCAGAGTGCTGGGATTATGGGAATGCATCACCATGTCTGGCCTGTTGCAACTCTTAAAGGGTTTCTTTTTCAAAATATGCTTTGCAATATAAGGAAATACTTAAGATGCAATTTAAGCAAAAGAAAAAAGATAGCAAGATAGAAACTGTTGCAGACCTATGCTGTCTACTCCAGTAGCCACCAGCCCCACGTTGCTGCTGATTGCCTGAAATGAGGCTCATCCCCCATGTGTTCACATCTAAGATATCTCATTAACATTTTTATATTGGTTATATGATAAAGGATAATACTTTGGATACACTGAATCAAATAAAAAACTGCAGTTGGTTTTTCCTGTTTGTTTTCCTTTGTCTTTAATGAGGCTACTGAAATATTTTAAATATTTAAAATATTTTAAATTCTGTATGTGGCTCACACCTGTCATTTCATATGTATTTCTTTTGCACAGCATTGACATAGACACTATAAACTTGGCTGTAACATGAAAAAAAAATGCAGAGAAAAACAACTGAGTGGAAAAATACCAAACCCATCATTACACTTGAGTCTAAATGATAGGATGATGAGTGACTTTTCCAGCTTCTTTCCACTTTTCTGTGCTTTCTCGATATTCTCTGGGGTGCAGATGTCCCTGTGATAATCTGGAAAAAGGCAAATGGGATCTAGAATCTCTTCTGTAGCCCAGGACAAAATTGTTGCTTCTTCAAATGATTGTATCCTATGAGGACTGTTATTTTGTGAATAAAAGATGTTGCAGCTAGCTGAACTCTCTGCTGGTTGTGGTGTGACGGGAAGGTCCCACCCCCTCCACCATCTCCCTCTCCCTAAGGGACAGGGGCATCTTCCTTGGACCTTCCCACGAAAAGGGAACCTAGGGTAAAAGGAATGTGCGAAGCAGCTCCTCGGATCCTCATAACACCCCCAGGCAAGGAAGTGAGTCACCCAGTGAGTCAGCCCTGACGCCCTGCTTTCATTCTTGGTATTGTTCCATGTGGCTGCTCCTCTCTGTCACCCTTTTCCTCTGAGCCACATGTGCGGCCGAGGCTCGGGGATGTGGCCAAGGCCGAGAAAGGCTCATGGGCGCTGAAGACCGCCGGGTGGGTCATTTTCAGTGCTGCCTGTGTCACCCACATGCTCTCATCTCACCCTCAGGTCAACCCAGGCAGCAGAGCTCTGATGAGCAGAGCCATTTAACACAGGAGGAAACGGAGGTGCTGAGAGGTTAAGGACTTAGCCCCCGGCTTGCAGCTAGGAAGGGGCTAAGGTGAGATTCAAATCCAGGCCTGAGCTCCAAAACAGACTGCACTCTGCTGCTCTGTGGTCCCTCGAGGTTGACAAGCCAGGAAGTGATTAACTCGTGTTGCCAAGTTTCTATCCCTGTCCAAGGGCCTCACATGCTTGTTCTCTTGCGAAGCATATCTCTGAGAAAGTCTAAAAGTCTGACATCTGGGGCTGGGGAGACAGCTCAATGGTAGAACTTGCCTAGCAGGCACAAAGCCCTGGATTCTATCCCCAGCACCGGAAAAAAAAGTCTGATATCAGACATTGACCCTAACGTATGAATTTAGGCCCATCCTTATGCCTGCAGGTGAAGTTTTAATCCAGTTGTAGGGTGAAAGACAAAAAGAAATTTCTGCTACTGAGGGGCATATGAGGGAAGAAGAACATTCTCAGTTCTGCTCCCTCTAGAACCAGCCCAGCAGCCACCCTCACTGTCCACTCTGCAGCCCCTCTTGTCATCAGCTGGTGAGCTGAAGGCAGATGGGGTCGGTAGTGCCCAGGAAGACGCTCATGGGCTTCGGCTGCCACAAGAATGCCACCCCCTCGAAGATCCCTCCAGGCTGGACACATGCCTGGGGTTGAAGCAGGCCCCTTTCTTTCAAACCTTTTTGATTGTTTTGGTAATTTATTGTTTTTATAGGTAATGCATTCACCTGGTTTGAAAATTACAAATATTATACATACACACAATATTGAAGAATATCTTCTACCAAGCCTTTTTTCTACCAGTGCATACCCCATGCCCCATCTCTGCTGTTGTTTCTTATCTTTCTTTCTTTCTTATCTTTCTTTCTTTCTTTTCAGTTTTTTGAGTCAAGGTCTTGCTATGAATTCCAGGATGGCCTGGAACTCTCTATGTCGCCCAGGTTGGCCTCCAACTCTAGGCAATCCTTCTGCCTCAGCCTCCTGCCTGCTGGGATTACGGGCATGTGCCACCATGCCTGGCTCCTATGTATCATTTCAGAGTTCATTTATATATATATATATTTTGTTTTTTTGGTTTTTTTTTCCGGCCCTAGAGTTAATCTATAAATGCAAGCGTGCTGGCACACACTTGCCATCTCAGCACTTTGGGAGATGAGGTAGGAGGATTACAAGTTTGACCTCAGCCTAGACAACTTAGCAAGACCCTGTCTCAAAATAAAAAGTTAAAAATGGGCTGGGGATGTAGCTCAGTGTAAAGGCCTTATGTTTAATAAATAATATAAATAAATAAATAAGCAAACACACATGTGCATGTGCACACTACCCTTCTATTTACACAAAGGTTACAGAGCACTCAGGAGACTGAGGCAGGAGGATTGCCATGAGTTTGAGGCCAGCCTGGGCTACATAGTGAGTTCAAGGCCACCCTGAACTACAGAGTGAGGCCCTATCTCAAAAAAAAAAAAAAGCCACAAAAGTTACAAAGTCTTTTTATAAAAATGCTGGAGAAAGAATGCAACATTACTAACACTTTAGTGAAAAGGAATCTATAGGTAGGTATTTTTTTCCTGGGGGCACCAGCTAAGCTTCTTTCTTCTGCTTCTGCATATTTTAAGTCAGGCTTAATGGGGCATAACATACAGTAAAATTCACTCTTTTTAAGTGGACAGTCCTGCGAATTTTGACAAATGCATACAGTACTGTAGCCACTGCCACAGTGGAGATACGGAACTGTTCTAAGCCTTCCTCCACTCTTTTGTATCCCTTTGTGGTCATTCTCTACCCCTACTCCCAACCCATAGGAATTTCTGATACATTCTCTGTCCTTACAGCTTTTCCTTTTCCAGAATGCCATTTAAATGGAATCACACAAAATGCAATCTTTCGTGTCCAGGTTTTTTCATTTAGCACAACACATCTGAGATTCATCCCTGTTAGTACGTGTGCTGCATTTATCAAGAGTCTGTTCCTCACTGGTGAACTGTACTCCATTCGATGGATGTACCACAGTTTATCTGTGTATCAATTTAAGGACGTTTGGGTACTATGCAGTCTGGGACTATGGACTTTCACATACAGGTTTTTGTGCGAACAGACATTTTCATTTCTTCTGGATGAATCCAGAGCAGTGGAACTACTAAGTGGTAGGAAGAGTAACATTTCCATTTTACGTTATTTTTCATCTTTACAATAGCCCTGTGGCTGGGCCTGGTGGTACATGCCTGTAATCCCAACATTATGGGAGGCTGAGGCAGGAGGATTGTAAATTTGAGTCCAGCCTGGGCAATTTAGTGAGACCTTGTCTCAAAAATAAAAAATAAAAAAATAGGTCCAGGATATAGCTCAGTGTGAAGGCCCTGGGTTCAGTCTGCAGTATTGGGGTAGGATGGGAAAGCCCTGAGACCTGATCTGTAAACCTCCTTCCCAGAGGGGCTATCTGAAGGCAAGAGAGCTTCAGTGGTTGGCTTTCCACATTACTCAGCAGATAAATGGCAGAGATGGGATTCGAACTCAGATTTGAAAACAAACAGAAAGAGCCTTCCTGTTGGGAATGTGATATGATACTGACTTTCTGCCATAGCCTTCAAAGGGGCCAAGACACCTATAGCTAAAGGTTGAAGGGATTAATAAAACACAGACCTCACTTTCTTTCTAATTTTGGCTCCCTTACAAGAATTCTGACTTGTGCTGGGAGGAAATCCTACCAGAGGCCCCTGTAGGCTGGCGGTATGCTCTGCTGCCTTCTGACTACTACCAGCTTTCCAAAGGGAATGACTCCTAATGTTTATAAGTGGGTATGGAATGTGCTCATAAAAGTTTATAGTTCACTTAACATGCAACATCTCATCAGAGAACGACCATGTAAAGTGGGTCTGTCTCTCCTTGCAACCCACCACAGAGCCTCTGACATCTGGCCAGCTGCGTGTAGAGGAGGCCTAGCGTGATCCTTATTATTTCACTCTATTCTGAGCCACTCAGCCTTCCCCTTGTGCAATGACAACCTGGCAATTCCAAACACCCTCCTGGCACGCCTGGATTGGCAGTGCAGTGGCCTGGAAAGGGCAGGAGCCGGGGACTCCAGTCTTTCCTTTAGGGATTCCTGGGGAATTTAGGAGGGCTATTTGAGTGTCCCAGGAGGCCTGCACCCAGGAGGCAGGCAGCAAATTGTTGTTCCCCTTTGCCTTCCTAATAGAGCAGACAGGTACCAAACAAGCGAGCAAGACTGCCACCAACATGCTATGTGAGCAAGGAAGTCACCTTTCCACTGGTCTTAGGTTTCCCCATTTAGAACAGTGGACCAGTCCAAATGCACTGCAGGGAATATAAGGATAAAAGTTATCTTTCTTGGGCTGGGGGTTTAGCTCAGTGGTAGAGTGGTTACCTAGCATGTGTGAGGCCCTTGGTTCAATCCCAAGCAGCCCTTGTTCAATTCCCAGCAAAGAAAGAAAGAAAAGGGGCCTCTCTTTCCCCTGAAAGAGGGATTATGGGAAAAATTCTTAATCTCTTGGCTACCGAGAGGCTCTGCCCTGCTAAAAGAGATGAGATTTTACAGCCACGGAGAATCCATGGAACAAGTAGATTCTCTGCCTCACATCTGTAGGGACATATGAATCTCTGTAATGTATGATTAACAATGGCACCTGGTTCTTTAAGTTATAGAATGGGGACCCAGAGAGCCTGTGTCCCTTGCTTAGCTGCTTGAAAGGTGAAATGAGACCATGTAAGAAAACCAGAGGGTTCACATGAATTCCGTTTGAGCTACATAGAGGGTGATCAAATTCTCCTGATTTGCAGTGAAAGATCTGCATCTTAGGAAACCCCTTAATCCTGGGCAAACTGGGACAGTTGTTTACCTTACATACAGTCATTTTTATTTGTCTTGTTTTGTTTCTGGTACTGGGGATCAAACTTGGGACCTTGCACTTGCAAGGCAGCCGGCAGAACCACTGAGTTAATTCCTGGCCCCATACGGTCATTTTTAAAAAATCAAACTCACAGTCAATGTTCAGAATTTAAAAGATTTTGCATTGCACATTCCAAATATCCATAATTTCATAAAAACTGAAGGACATGGCAAACCTGTGCTCGCCTCACAAATAATGGCTGGGGCTCAGTGGTAGCAGCTTCTCTTAGATGGATCAAATGCTTGCCATGTCACCTGGCCCTATCACTCCCTCTTGTCTTGCACCCATCTCTGCCTACTTCATTCCCCGAATTGCCTGCCTGGCCCCTGTAGCTCTAGAGTGTGCAATGCTTGCTGTAAATGCACTCTAACCACTGGAGAGCTTAAAAACTTGAGATGAATCTTTTAAAATCTGCTCTTTGGTTGCTCCTTTTCAAATAGTCCTTGATAGGAATGATCATGCTACAAAGCATCATCAATTTTCTTACTGATATACTTTATTAAAAAAGCAAAGTAATATAAGTGGAAAGACTCTACTGTTTGCCACAAAACTTAAAATACTGTCATTGTTTAATGTTTTTAACCTCCCCCCAAACTCTGATGCTTTCCTCTTGAATCAATCAATGTTCAAGCACAAATTCTAGTTGCAAGTAACAGAAAGTGAATCTAAAAAAGTGTAAGCAGAGAGGGAAATTGATTTAATGACTTCTGTAATCAAATTGCAGAACAGGGGGATGGATATCTGGACCTTAGGGTCAATTGGATTCCGAGACTCAGGGCTCTGCCCCAGCCAAGGCACTGGAAATCAGGCTCGCTCTCTCAGCCCAGCTTCTCTGCATGGAGGAGGAAACGAGCAAAAGCATTCTGAACTCACAGCCTTAATATCTAAACCCAAAAGAGGAGGAAATAATGAGGGGAATCGAGTATTCTCTTTTCTTTTCTTTTTCCTTTTCTTTTTCTTTTTCTTTTCTTTCTTTCTTTCTTTCTTTCTTTCTTTTTTTTTTTTTTTTTTTTTTTTGAGTTTTCTCTTTTCTACCTGTTGGAAAAATCCTAGGGAAGAATTTGGATTGGCCTATCGTAGTTTCTACTCATGTTCCTGTACCAATCAGGGGTCAATTCCCAGAAGAAAAGAGGGATGGATGTTAGGCAGGCCCAAATAATAACTACTATCAGGTTGCTAGCTCTCTGTGGCTTTTAATGATCTCTGGGGCCCTGCAGTATAGTGTTTTTTGTAGCAACTATAGTAATCACCACTGGATACTATGTGCTAGGCACTGTTATCATTGTTTAGCATATTAAATGCATATGCATAATGCATATTATGTCATTAATCTTCTCAACAATCCCTTAAGGGAGTATATGATCCCTGTCTTACAAATGCAAAAACTATGACACAAAAGAAAGAGTTAAGTACTTGGAATACTTGTACAAGTGGCTGATCTGGGCTGTGAACCCAAGTAGTCTGGTCAGAAATCACTGGGCTCAATCACATCACAGCTGACTAAGAGTATCTACTAGACTATAAAGGATTTGTCACAAGCCCCTGCATGCTGGCAGTGTTCAAAGGTATGACCACTGATGATGTGGCTTTCCATCTGTGAGCATGAGAGGAGGACTAGGTGAAAGGTCCCCAGATTCCTGCCATGCTTGCTGCTCAGGCTGGGGAAGCTGGCTTTGATCTGCCCTGGAAGCCACTGGGCATAGTGCTATCTGTTTATCTATCCCTCCTCCAGGCACCGTGGCTCTGACTCTCCTTCTGCTGCCTTTCTGCTTCCCACCAAGTTTGTCTCCAGTGACCCAAGCCCTGCATCAGTAATCAGAAAAATCATGTTTGATTTCTTTTTGTTTTGTTTTGTGTTTCTGGTCTAGACTCTGTTTCTAACAGAAGACAAAGAGCAACATGTTCATTGATTGCCTGGGTTTAGGGGAATTTAATTCAATTGGAAAAACATGTAGTGAGTTTTTACCCTGAGCCTATGTGGTCCAAAATTATAGCAATAAATGAGAAACAGACTCTGCCCTAAGAGAAATTTAGGCTACATAAAAAGTACAATAAATCTTATCTTTAAACTGTTCTGTTCTGGATTAGGCAAAAGCTTTCTTGATGGTCTGAGTCCCTTTGGTTTCTAAAATTTTTATAATTTCTCTTGTGGACCATAGCTGGTCTAAGTGTTCTAGAATGCTGCTTACATCAGTAGCTGGAATGTCCCCACCTCCTTCCTCTGCCCCTACGCCCAACTAAAACAAATGAAGCCTTCTCCCTTCACTACCTCTACCCAAGTGAATAGATTTGCTCCCTGAATTGCTAACTTAGAGGAATTAAGTTTGTTTATTTTTTGCCTCCTGCTCTATACCCCTTCTTTAGAATTGTTTTTTACCCAAAGTTCTTGGTAAGTTTAGGCAGCCATGTTTTTATCACATGACTTGCCTCTTAACCACAGTTGACCGATCACCTGATCTAGGGATATCTATCCATAGGTTGAGCCAGTCAGCTGCTTCTGCTATTCCTCCACCTCCTCCTCTTCCTCCTCCTCTTCTTTGTCTTCGTCTTTTTCCTTCTCCATCCCTTCCCTCTATGGAGTACTGGAGACTGAACCCAGGGCCTTTATACTGAGTTACATCCCAGTTCTTTTTTTTATTTTGAGTCAAGTTCTCACTAAATTGATAAGTTGCCCAGGCTGGGCTTAACCCTGCAACCCTTCTGCCTCAGGCTCCCACAGTTCTGGGGTTATGGGCATGCATCACCAGCCCTGGCTCCAATCAGCTTTTTTATCCTCAACAGTCTAACCTAAAATGTTCAGAGTGAGTGAAGATGATTAGCTGTAGAGTGGGAGGGTATTATGGCATTAAGATATTAACCTTACATCAGGTAAATCCTAAAAACAGAAACTGGAGAAGGAAACCTACAAAGAAAAAGAAGCCAAAGGATATGGATCATCCACGAACCACTTCTCCAAGAGAAGAAGGGAAGAAAAGAATAGGATGGTGCTAGAATTACCAGGTTGAGCCCATTCCCTACCCTTCAATGTCTGGTGTACCTTCCAATAAGCCTCTCGGTTCAGTTGAATGAGTTTGACATGGCCTTGGTGTCTTGCAACCAAACTATGACTGGAACATTCAAATATTTTGTTCACCATGATTATTATAGTTATTACAATAGAGGGCAGATATTTTTCTGCCTATCCCCAACAGATTTTTTTTTTTTAGTACTAGGCACTGAACCCAGGGCCTTATGTATCCTTGGCAAGTGCTCTACACTGAACTATGTCCCTAGTACTTTTTAGAATTTTATTTTGAGACAGAGTCTTGCTAAATTGCCCAGGCTGCCCTCAAACTGGCAGTCAAGGACCTCAGCCTCCTGAAATGATACCTTTTTATTACTCAACTTTCTGTCACTAGTACCATCCCTTGCCTCTGTGCCTAGCAGATGGTCTTCTGCTCCATGAAAGTTTAATGAGAGGGCCGGGGGTTTAGTTCAGTGGTTCCACCGCCTGCCCCGAAAGCGCAAGGACCTGAGTTCAAGCGCCGGTACCAAGAAAACCAAACAAAATTCATTTTGGACAGGGGGATTTAGCTCAGTGGTTCTGCTGCCTGCCTCAAAAGCTCAAGGTCCCGAGTTCGATCGCCGGTACCAAAAAAAAAAAATCCCAAAAAACAGTTTAATGAAAGGACTTGGGATGTAGCTCAGGGTAGAGTGTGTGCTAAGCATGAAGCCTTGGGTTCAATCTCCAGCACCACCACCACCCCAAAATAAAGTTAATGAAGGAATGTTTACCTTCCCTAAATTTCTCTGTCTCGCTTTCCATTCTTCCCCATCTGGTCCTATATCTAACCTCATTTCCTAGGACTCCTCACTACACACCCTCCTCTGTGGCTAAACCAGTCTCACCGAGACATCCACCTCATTTCTCTGGGCCTTTCCTTGTGTTGGAATGCCCTCCTCCCTCTTCTTCACCTAGTTATCCTCTTCATGTGAGCTACCTCCTTCTTCACTCATTCCTCAAATATTTACTGAATGCTCACTCTGTGTCAGGCGTTATGCTAAGTACCCGGCTGCAGTAGAGAGCAAAACAGTTGTGCTTCTGGCCACCATGTTGCTCACTGGCTTCTAAACCTTCTCCATGAGGCCTCTCCAAGGGCCTCACAACCCCACCTTCAACCTCCCAATCTCCTTTCTCTTGTTCCTCTCATGAGATTCTTAGTGCCTCACACTGCTCTTTACAGTTTCTCTCGAATTTGTTTTGCCCACCAAGCCTCCTCCTGCCAAATAGATTTTATGTGCTTGAGGGCTAGAGTCTCGGTTTGTTCTTTCTTTTTAAAAACTTTATATTTATGTAGCTCAGACTGGGGACACAGTAGGCACCTAAAAAATAACTCTTCACTGCTCGCCGCCTTGATTGGAAGAGTCTCCTGCCCTCCTGGCCTGGAAAATGGGAGGACAGAGAGGTATTTGTCTGTCTTTGCCATCCCAGGAATAAACATTCCGCCTGGGTTTCAGCTGATCCCAATAACGCTGGTTGTAAAGCACCATCTAAATCCAGGGTAGAGAGGAACAAATAGAGGTTTTATTTGTTCTGTTTGGTCCCGGGTGCTGTGGGGGAGGGCTGCACAGACCTCCTCACCACAAACCCGAGCTAACAAACAAGCCATTTCTCAGGCAGCCTCCTACACCTTCTCCTTTTGCCTAGGAGTCAACTCCCTTGTCTCCAGCACTCCTGAAAGACACCTTTCAGCTCTTCGTTGTTACTGGCTGGGAGGGGGGAAAAATGGGAGCCCTCGATTTCATTCTCTCCCCAGATATGCAAGCAAAGGTGGTTCATCCCAGACTGTTCCAGCAAAACCTGACCGCAGAGTTTCTCTGCAGAAGAAAGTGCCTTTTGGAAACACAGTTACTCTTTCAACTCGGGGGGCGGGAATAATCCGGCAACCAGCCCCAAACCTGCACTTGGTCAAAATCCTGAGGCTGATGGCAGGATCCGAGTGAATCACTTCTTTGCTCTGACTGCGTCAGCGACAGGCAGCTGCTTGGTCCCCAGAAGAAGCCTCGTGCCTTGTGTGTTCCTAGTTCTGTAAGCAGGGCCCTTTTAACTAATGCAGGGGGCGGAGGGGAACTGGGTTCGACTCAGCTGGCTGAGTCCAGAAATTGATGGTTCCTCGACCCAAGCTGTTATACTAATTATGCACTGAGTCTCTAAAGTCTAAACTAGTGTCTTCTCTCGGCCCTGGGAGGCACCACCAGATCGTCCTAGTGCAATCGCAGCTTGCAGGCATCCTAAGCTTTATCCAGTAATAGCTTCCTCCGTTTCTTGAGCAGTCATCCTAAGTACTCCGCCATTGCCTAGACATTCCTATATGGGTTCTCAATGGATCCTTTAAAATGAAAGAAATCAGGCATTGAGATGCACTCCTATGATTCCAGCACTCTGGGAGGCTGAGGCAAGAAGATGGAAAGTTTGAGCCCCACCTGGGCAACATAACAAACTCTGTCTCAAAAATTGAGGTCAGAGGATGTAGCTCAGTATGAAGGCCCTGGGTTTAATCCCAGTACTGTAGAATAAACAAACAAACAAAAGGACAAAACAAGACCAGCAAAATGATATAAACAAATCAAACCAAACAAAAAACCTGAGTCCTTTCCCAGGACTTCTCGTTCTTTAAAGACTGAGCAAAATGCTACCCACTCCTGGGTATCTGCAGCCCACTTTGAGCCCTCCTTTAGCTGGGCTGGGGATTTAGCTCAGGGGTTCTGGCACCTGCCCCCAAGCGCAAGGTCCTGAGTTCAATCCCCAGTAACAAAAAAACCCCAAAACACAAAGACTGAAGAAAATGCTACCCCCTCCTGGGTATCTGCAGGCCACTTTGAGCCCTCCTTTAGCTGACTTCCTTCCTCTTGTCTGTTGTAGGAGACTTTGCAGGGAATCAAATAGACAAAAATCCTTGCCCCATGGGTTGTACATGTGAGTGGACAGAGACGCACAAAAGAATATAAATGCATATATAAAAATAGGTTGCAGTAAGTGGTTAGGAGAGAAGGTGGAGACAGGAGATGGGAAATGAGTGAGAAAAAGTACAATTTTAGGTAGGGCAGGCCTCCCTAGGATATGATCCCAGACTTCAGACTTAATAGAGATAAGAGTGAGTCATGTACTGAGAAGGGCGTTTTGGGATAGAGAGAAGGGTACAGAGGCAGGAACATGCTTGGTGTGCTCAAGAAATGGCCAGGAGGCCAGCAAGGCCAGTGTAGAACCCGTAATAGCAAGAGCTGGGGGGACACAGGGAGAGGTGGGACAGCCCAGACAGAGAACCTAGATGGCCTTGTGAGGATGTTGGTGTTTATTTTGAGGAAGGGAAAGCCACTGGGGGATTCTGAGCAGACGTGGATCTTAATGGTGTCCCTCTGGTTATTGTGTTGAAAGCAGGCTGAAGGAGGACAGGTTGGGAGCTGTCAAATCTCCCAAATGAGAAATGATGGTAGGGGCTGGGGATTTAGCTCAGTGGTGCCACCGCCTGCCTTGCAAGTGCAAGGTCCTAAATTCGATCCCCAGTTCCACAAAAAAGAAAAAAAAAGAAATGATGGTATATCTGAATCCACAAAATTGGGTAAAGTCATCAAGGGAGTGAATGTAGCTTAAGGAGAGAGGTATAAAGACCATTCCCAGGAGCATACCAATGTGGAGTGGTCAAAAAGATGAGAAGGAACCAACAGAAGACCAAGTAGGAAAAGGGAGATAAGGAGAAACCCAGAGAGGTGTTTCCAGAAAGAGGGAAAGTTGAATCATGACAGATGCTTCTGATGCATCAAGTGCAGGACTGAAGTTGGAGCCGTGAGGTAAAAATAAGAAATGCTTAGTTAAACAGTTTTCTTGCTTAGTTTCATTATGTATTCACCTAGACTTCTTAACCAGTTGCAAGCTTGGGAAGAGCTAGGTCCGTGCCCCAGAATTCTGTACTCCCACCCTCTCTCCCCACCACCCTGCTCCTCCTTTCCTTCCTCATCAGCCCTTACTCTTACACCCAGTTTTGCTGCAATCTGAAGGTCAACTCTGCAGCCAAGGCAGCCCTGGCCTGAGCTCAAGCATCAGAGCCATCTCCTAAGCGAGTCACTGCTTCTCGGATTGGCAGTGGGAATAAGCTGCCGCCACCGCTTTAAAGAGAGGGTGATGGAAGGGACAATGTGAGGATGGTAGAAGAGGAAGATGGAGACCTCTATGTAAAGGGAAGACAAATCTTGCTTTTTTTTTTTTTTTTTT
>NW_004624746.1:16863579-16914098 GCF_000247695.1 Heterocephalus glaber
GGGTCCTTGGCTTGTGCAGCAGGCGGCGAAACCACTGAGCTAAATCCCCAGCCCAAAGGTCAAACCTGTAGCTCAACTCTTTTTTTTTTTTTTTTGGTACCGGGGATCAAACTTGGGACCTTGTGCTTTCAAGGGAGGTGGCAGCACCAGTAGCTAAATCCCCGCCCCTGTTCCTCTGTCTTTTCTCTTGCTTTTTTTTTTTTTTTTTTCCAGTATGGGGATTGAACCCAGGGCATTTGCACTGAGCTATATCACTGACCTATGTTCTATTTTAAATTTTGAGGTAGTGTCTCACTCACTTGCTAAGTTGCCCAAGCTGGGCTTGAACTTGTAATCCTCCTGCCTCAGCCTTCCAGAGGGCTGGGATTACAGGCATGTGCTACCAAATCCATTTCTCTTGCCTCTTTGGGGCTAATTTAATTTTTTTTTTAAGTCCACTTTCATTTATCTATTAGCTTTTTTGTTATACTTCTTTGTATTTTAAGTGGTCAATGTAGGAATCATAGTACATATTGTTAATGTTTCACAGTCTGTTTAGAATTAATATTGTGCCCTTTAAAATATATATTATATGTGCATACGCTATAAATGTTATAATACAGAGTTAAAATTTTTGCTTTAAACTTTGTAGGATTTTAAAGAAATCAAGAGGAAAAGTAAATTTTTTTTTTTTGGTACCGGGGATCGAACTCGGGTCTTTGCGCTTGCGAAGCAGGCAGCGGAACCACTGAGCTAAATCTCCGGCCCTATATTTACTCTTATACTTTCTATTTCTGGTACTCTTCCTGAAGATCCGTGCTTCTGGTATCATTTCCTTTCACCCTGAAAACCTTTCTTTATAGCACAAGTCTGCTAGTAATAAACTCTCTTAGTTTTCATTGATTCAAAAATCTCCTTTAGGGACCAGGGATATAGCTCAGTGGTTTCACCACCTGCTGCGCAAGTGCAAGGACCCGAGTTCGATCCCTGGTACCAAGAAAAAAAAAATATCTCCTTTATTTAGTTTTAAATAGTTTCCTGCCTGGACTATACTCTCACACCCTTCTCTAGTCCCACAAACTTTCAGGAAAATTTTGTTCCACACAAAAGCCTTGTTCTTGGTACCTCATGCGGCATGGGGGAAAATGTCCACGTGAGACAGAGCATTGCCCAGAGATGGCCCGGAGGAAGAGCTCTGGCAGGTGGAGTGGTCATCATGAGCAGCAACGGGAGCAGTATTTTTTAAAAGTTAGTGCAGAAAATCTATAATGAGCAATCAAATAAGACAGATTGACTCTGCCCTTATGTAACTCATATCACTTGCCACCCTCACCCATCCCAGCCTCTCTTCCTTAAAATGGAGGTGTTTGGTTCGTTGTGGAGTGTTTGTTTGTGTGAAGGGATGGGGTCTCACTGTGTTGCTCAGGCTGACCATGAAATCCTGGACCTAAGTGATTCTCCTACCTCAGTTTCCTGAGTAGATGAGATTTCAGGTGCATACCAATACTCTGTTTCATTATGGATATTTTTGCATTTATTTAGATTTCTAAAATATTTCATGCAAATGACATTTATCTTGAGTAATACAGTTTTTGACAGTCGCTTAAATTTTGGTGTGTGCTTTACCCTAGGACTTCAGTATGGACCTCTTTCTTTCCTCCTATGCCTCCATCCCCATCCAAAGAAACGCTCCAAGCATACTTTGATGATAGCAAGGCATTTTTTTCTTACATAAAAGTAAAAAAGCTTACTTACTCACACTAATAACAGCCAAGTGAGACATATGTAAAACAGAAAAGCACCTGTCTCTCCCGTTTTTTTTGGGGGGGGGATCGAACTCGGGTCCTTGCGCTTGTGAGGCAGGCGGCGGAACCACTGAGCTAAATCCCCAGCCCTCCCCTTTCTTTCTTATGACAGTCAGAGGGGGACCTGGTGCCATGGCCCTCCTGCTCTGTCTCACTACTGGAAGCTTCCACCTCTTTAAAGATGTGGTGGGGAAACCACTCATGAGGTGGCAGAGATCCGAAGGGATCCCATTGTTAATATTTTCAACCTCTCCAATCCCCCATAAGCTATGATGAACACAGCTAGTCCTCATGAAGATTCTCCAGTTTCCTTGTTATTTTTCCAGAGATGGGACAGCTGTCAATCAAAGAGCTACTACCTGGCTGATACTTCCTTGCATTTCTGCCATGACAGCTGAAGCCATCCTGGACAACACTGGCAACCAGTTGAACCAATCAGTGGACCTGAATTTGGACCGATCACAGGCCTGCAGCTGCAATATAAGCAGAACTCCCCTCACACTTCTCCTGTTAGTCTAAGAGGGCTCCTTTGGCTTACTCGTATATCGTTTAAATAAAGCCTTGTTGTGGTGCCCCTATAAATCTGCTCTTGATTTATTTCTTGGACAGCATGGGCTTTGAAGGTCCTGTAAACCTACTTGATTTTGTTATTCTGAATAGTATGGACAGACCAATTACTTTTTGTTTTTTGGTACCAGGGATCAAACTCGGAACCTTACGCTTGCAAGGCAGGTGGTGGGACTACTGAGCAAAATCCCTGGCCCAGAGCAATTACTTTAAAAGAAAGAGCAAAAAACACTAGAGGCTGTTAGCCCCTGAAGAGCTCCAGAGACCAACAACTGAGAAGAGTTGACCAATGGCATCTGAAAGCCAACACTGAAAGGTGGCAGTGACTAGCAGCAGAGACCAACAACTGACAGTGTTGACCAAAGTATACACCATTAACCGGTGTCAGGGTGGCATCAGAGCTGCTAGCATAGTTTCACTTTGCCAATTCATTATTTCTGTCTGAATTGAGTAAAAGAAGCCTCAATTGATTGGGGACAATTGAGTGAGTCCTTGGCAGAGTTCATTTAGCAGTTTTTTAAATAGGACTTTTAGCAGACTTCTGGATCCTAAAAATTTATCAGTTAAGTGACCTTAGATTTCTTCCTTTCAACATAAAATACTAAGAATGAGTTGAGGAAAAAAAATCATAATGAGTTGAGAAATCCGAGAAGTTCCAGTGTAATTTGTAATGTTTCTTATAGTGTACATTAATGTATTTGTTATGTATTCAAGGCTTCAGATGTATGGAATAACTGAATCTCAGATCTTATACTTTATGGCAGAGGATGATCAGCATGGATACCATTCATAAAATAGTTAATGCCCTTTATTCGATCCTACTGCATGTCAGTAGAGGCAATAGAACAACTGAAAGTCCTAGCTTGAGGATTCCAGTTATGATATGTCTTACCCATATAAATTAGAGCAAGTCACTAAGTGTCCCTGGGTCTCAATTTTCTCACCTATAAAATGAGACTACAATTTACCTTGAATACAATGTTATTGTTTTTTGTTTTTGTTTTTGTTTTTTTGGTACTGGAGATCAAAGTCAGGACCTTGTGCTTGCCAGGCAGGCACAGTGCCACTGAACTAAATCCCCGGCCCAATACAATGTTATTTTTAAAGACTCACAGCTGCAGTTACATTTCAGTGGAACAGTGTGTGCTTAGCATGTGCAAGAACCTAGGTTTGATTTCCAGCACCAAACCAAAACCAAAAGAACCCCCCCCCCAAAATACACCTTAATTGCCCCTCCATTAGTGCTAAGTAATTACAGGCCATCTTGACTTTCCTTGGTTTCCATTGTCACAATCAATTTTAGAAAACTTTTCTCACCACTCAAAAAGGAAACCCTTAGGGGGCCGGGGATTTAGCTCAGTGGTACTGCATCTGCCTTGCAAGCACAAGGTCATGAGTTCAATCCTTGGTACCAAAAAGAAACCCTGTACCCATTATCAGTCACCCCTTATTCCTTCATTCCCTTTAGCCTTACGGAACCACAATTCCACTTTCTGTCTCTAGATTTGCCTATTCTATACATTTCATAGAAAGAGAATCGTGCATTATCTGGTCTTTTATGATTGGCTTTTATCACTTGGCATAATGTTTACAGGGTTCATCTATGTTGTAGCATATGTTATAACTATTATTTTTTGACTGAATAATATTCCATTGCATAAGTATGCACATTTCATTGGCTGATAGACATTCGTGTTTACTTTTTAGGTATTATGAACAATGCCTCTAGGATTGTAATCTTGTATTCAAATTTCACGTGGACATGTTTTTCTTCTCTTGGTTAGATATCTAGGAGTGGAATTTCTGGGTCATTTGCTCTTTTACACTTTTCAACCCAATAGTGAGTCAATTATCTATTGCTCTGTGGAAAATGATCTCAAAACCCTGTGGCTTACCTGGGCGTGGTGGTGTAGGCCTGTAATCTCAGCATTTGGGAGGCTGAGACAGGAGGATCACCATGAGTTTGAGGCCAGCCTAGGATACATAGTGAGTTCAAGGCCAGTTTGCACTACAAAGTGAAACCCTGTCTCAACAAAACAAACAAAAAAACAACTCTGTGGCTTAAGATAATAATTATCTCTCACAGTTTCTGTAGGTCAAGTATTCAGGGCACCAGCAGGTCTCTCCTGAGGTTGCAGTCAGGTGCTGGGCAGATTGGCAGTGATCTAAAGGCTCAGCTGCAACTGGAGGATCCGTTTCTAAGGCACTTCACTCACATGGCTTCAAATTAGTGCTATTGGCTATTGGCTGGAAGTCTTCAGTTTCTCTCCAGAGGCCTTCTCCACAGGGATGCTTGAGTGTCCTCAAAGTATCTGACTTCCTCCAAAACAAAGTAGCCAAGAGACCAAACCAGAAGCTGTGTAAAAGTCACACATCATCGCTGTCACCATATTGTATTGTTCACATGTGCCAAGCCTGATTCATGTGGAAGGGGACTGTATGCAGGAGTAGATACCAGGAGAGAAAAGGACCATTAGCCACCTCCTTGGAGACTGACTATAAATAGACTGACTTCAAAGCTCTATTCTGTTGCTACTGAGACTATCTGAATTTACAAGGTCAAAAAAAAAAATTGTGTTAAAGTTTGTAAGACCCTAAGCTGGGTGTGGTGGCACAGTCCTATAATTTCAGCACTCTGGGAGGCTGAAGGAGAAGGACTGCAAGTTTAACCCCCTCCTGGGTAATTTATTGACTTAATGTGACCCTGTCTCAAAATAAAAAATAATAACGGTTAGGTATGTAGCTCAATGAAAAGCCCCTGGGTTCAATCCAGTATTGAAGAAAAAACAAGTATTTGTGATTGTGACAGCATTGTGGTTTGCTTCTAACTTTAGGATTTAACAGCCTGCAGTAGGGCTTCCTGACCCTGCTCATGGGGAACCTGAGAAGAATGGGAACCACGATGCATTTAAGAAATAAGATCAAGAGCTGCAAGCCTGCACACTACCCTTGGAGTAATGCACCCAGTAGCCACCTCTGGAAGAGCAGCCCTTTGTCAATCTACATCAGCAAAACATGCCTGGAATATCATTTAGCTTCTTTAATCCAGTAGCCGAATCTACTTTCTCTGCTGGCAAATCAGCAAGTACTTATTAAGCATCTACTGTGTACCCAAGAGCAAATCCCAGTATCATTTGAGACCAGTGTAGATGAATAAGCCACAAGTGCCCAGCCACGACCAAAATAGATTGATGTCAGACCTGCCTGTCCTGAGGCCTCAAAGGCAAGGAACTGAACAAGATTTCTTTCTTTTTCTTTGAGCTGGCATTCAGAAAAGTCACAGTCACAAGAATGCTTTTAGATGTATTTTTATTTAGAAAACTCCCAAGGACATGAAAGGCTGAGGAACAATTCTAAATTAAAGAAAACTAAAGGAACCTAGCCACAGAAGCTAAATCTTAGCAATTAAACCTTGGACTGGGAAAAAGGTTGCTGTAGATTATTGAAATTGGTAGAATTGGAACATGAACTGTAGAATAGATAATAGTATTGGAGGAATGTTACCATTTTCTGAATGTTATTATTTTATGATGTTTATATAATAAAGCATACTTGTTCTCAGGAAATGCATATTAAAGTTTTAGGGAGTGAATGTACCTACAACTTATCTTTCCAGTTATTCAAGTAAAAAGTCTATATAAAGTTAGCCTTTCGTACCTGTGGGTTCCACCTCTATGGATTCAACCAACCATGGATTGAATATATTAGAAAAAGTTGATCTGTACTGAAGATGCAACTTTTTTCTTGTCATTTCTCTTAATATACTGTAAAAAATCATTTACATAACATTTACAGTGTTAGGTATTATAGGTAATCTACAGATGATGTAAAATGTATGAGAGAAGGTATAGAGGTTCTGAGCAAATAATACACATTTCCTATAAGGGAAATGTGGCTTTTGGTATCTTTGGGGGATCCTGGAACTAACACCCCACAGGTACCGAGGGATGACTCTCTACATTCATGTGCACACATTTATGCACGTGTGTGTATGTGTGTGTGTGGACACAGAGAATAAACACAGCAAAGTGTTCCCAAGAGTGAATCTAGGTGAAGGATATACAAGAGCTCTTTATACTTTGTCTGCAGCTTTTCTGTAAGTTTGAAATTGTTTCTAGATAAAAAGTTCAAGAAAAAAGAAAACATCTCCTGACAATCTTCTGTCAAGGACAAGAGTGACTGTGGTGTCGCAGCTCCTTCATTGAATGTGGAGGTCAGATGGTTGCTAACTACCCATGTGATCAAGCCGCCGCTGTGTCAGTGTTGGTGGTAACAAGTGTCTGAATTGATAACATCTGCTGGCAGCTGTCAGGAACTCTGGGATTACAGAGTATGGTACTGTCCTTGTGGCTCCACAGTCAGCCCTTGAAAATGGTCCTCTCAACTTTCTCTCTCTCTTTCCTCAGGTCTGGGGACATCTCATGGCCTCCATGAGGTCCCAGTCAAAGCACTGACACCAATCATCTGTCTGCTCCTCAAGATTTAGTTCTTCTGCTGAATTGTGCCCCGGCCAGAAGACAGAAACCTGTCTGGGCTCCTCCAGATCAGAGGCAGAATGGCAGCAAGCCACGGTGCAAAATCCCCCACACTGCCAAGAACATCTCTGAGCGAGACACTTGACTTAATTTACTCTGAACTGGTCCGGGGTAAGAAACCTGCCCATGATGCGGCTCACTCTCAGCGGCCAGGGCACACACCATGACTCTTACTTCACAGGAAGAGGAAAGGGCCGGTGGAAGCTCCATGGGCATAAGGCGCAGAGAATCAAGGCGCAGAGATCCAGGTGCAGAGAATGCCCAGGTTAAACACACTAGCCCTCCAGCCTTCAGAACTCACTAACTAAACACTCTAGAAAACAGTTTCAATGCCAGCCCAGCCTGGGTATCACCATCTGTCTGCCAGAGCCAACCCACTGACTTCCAATTAGCAGTGAGAGGAAGTGGAGAGGGCACTCAGCCCAGGGGCTTCAAAGAGGAGGTCAGGGAGATCCCCAACAAAAGAATCCATCACAGAGCACCTGCGGAGAGCGGCAGGAGAAGATCTTTCTAGTTCCCATGCAAGTGGTTACTGACTGTGAAGGCCCACAGCCCAGACGGCCTCCTCCTGGGGACAGAGACCTTTCTCCTCCAGCTCTCATGCTTGTGGGGGAAAGATCAGCTTCCAGCTGTTCACCGTTCACAGATGATGTTCTCAAACCTTTGTGATTACCTGAGATCAGGCAAATGAATCGCAGGCCCCAGTACACGACAAGTTCTCCATGGCAAGCATTCTCTTAGTGCTTACTAAGCACTTTATACATAGCAATCTATGCAATCCCCCCAATAACCCTACGAGCATGGTACTTTATAATCCCCACTGGATATATGTAGAAACTGAGGCATACAGAATGTGTTACCCAGCTTCCCGTTACTGTAACAATATATCTGCAATATTTTGCAGTTATCACAGTTTGGAGGTTGCAATCCATGATCAATTGGCCCCGTTGCTTTGGATGAGGAGCATATCCCGGCAGGGAGTTGCATTGGGGAACCTGCCCATGTCATGGTTACCAGGAAGCTAGAGAGAGGAAGAGCCCAGATTCCCACAATACCCTTCAAGGGTACGCCCTCAGTGACCTATGACCTCTTACAAGGCCCCATCTCTTAAAGATTCCATCATCTTCCAATAGAGCTAAGCTGAAGACCAAGCTTTTAACATGGGGGTTAGGACCAAGCTTTTTTTTTCTTCTTTTTCTTCTTCTTCTTTGGTATGGGAGATAGAACTCAGGGTTGTGCTCTTGCTAGGCAGGCGCGGTGCCACTGAGCTACATCCCCAGCCCAGGACCAAGCTTTTTAACATTCTAGGTCCAAACTTCAGTAGAGAAGTTAAGTACCATGCTCCAAGTTACTGACCTGGTAAATAACAAAAGCAAGATTTGAACCCAGGCAATTGGCTTGAGCCTGCACTTTCAACTACTTTTCATGCTAGGTCTCCAAGCTTGCTCTACATGCTTCTAAAGAATCCACAAACGTAGAAATAAACACATTTCAAAAACCACATACAGACAGGAAGAGCTGGATAAGGGTGTCTGCAAAGCTGGTTGACAGATGATAGGCAAACAGAATAGGTGTCACCCTTACCTGGTGCACTTATGGCCTGTACCACATCATTCATCCATTCATCCTCCCATATTTAGAATTTAAGGCTTTCTAAGCATTCGATTGGGAGAATAAAGAGTTGAGTTAATGAAGTGAAACTTGAGCACAGATAGTGAAAGGATCAGAGGAGGAGAAAGATTGGCCCAGTGAGGAGTGTGTGGGCAGGAGTGGGCTGGGTTTGGAAAGGAAGGCTGTGGGTAAGCAGATGAGGGGAGGGAGCTCCAGGATGCTTGCCCTCCAGGATGCTCTCCCCCTGTAGGTGGGGGTCCTCTGTCCCCCCTATCCAGCTCACACACAGTGTCCCTATTTTTAGCATTTCCACCAGTCGGTTGGTCTTTTTCTATTTGCTTCCATATGTTCATTAAAAAAAAATTTTAAATTATGCAATAGTGGGGCTTGAATACAATCTTGCCTTGTGTCTTATGGACACTAGGCAAGTGTTCTAGTGCTGAGCTACATCCCCATCCATTTTTTAGTTTGAGACAAGGTCTTACTAATTTGGCCAGGTTGGCCATGAACTTGCAATCCTACTGCTTCAGCCTTCCAAGTACTGAAATTACAGGTGCATGCCACCATGCCTGGCTGTTAAGTTGGGTTTTTTTTCAGTGCTGGGGATTGAACCTAGGGCACACGCATGCTAGGCAAATGCTCTACCATGGAGCCACATCCCCAGGCCCAGTCTGTTATTAATTTCTTTATCCCTAGTGCTAAGCATGGTCTCCATGTTTGTTGAGTGACTTTCTGAATGAAAAGGGCTCCAAGGGGGAGGAAGCACAAGCATACTAAGGTGAGATGAGCAGGTTGGGTTACCTAAGCGGGGAGGACTGAGCGTGTGTGTGTGTGGGGGGGTCCTTCTCAAACTATAACGTGCATAAGAATCGCCTGAGGACCTTGTGAAAGGGCATAAGGGGGCTGGCGCTGAGATTCTTGGTTTCCAACAAGCTTGCTGGGCTGCTGATACTCTTGTCTCCAGGCACCTTCTGTGAGTGTGGAGGCCTTAGATGACCCGAGTCCCACAGGAAGACTCCCTTCGTCTGCCCCTCCGTTCCTCTTGATGTCGTTCAGGTGAGTGATTGTGGCAGTTTTAATCAGCCCCGATCCCAGTTGGAAGACAATCTAATCTCAACATTCCCACAAAGTGGGGTCCATAGGTCTCAGGGGAGGCCTGGCAACGGCTTTCCTCTGAGGATCCAAGTCCTCAAATGACAGAGTTTTGCTGAGGTGCTGGGGCAGGTGGGAGAAGGCAGGATGACATGGGGAAGAGACTCAGTGCCTCCAGAGCCTTCGTGGCCCTCAACTCCCTGGCTCCTCAAATCCAAGCAGAGTCCCAGTGCTGCCTCACAGCTGTGGTTTCCCTGCTCCTCCAGATTGCTGTCTTTACATCATTCTAGCTGGAAATTCCAGAGCCACCCTTGGAAACAGGCAAGGTTTGTCTTTAATTGGGGAATGGGAGAGAGGGTACCCTTTCCTCAGTCAGTGATCTTTTCTTCAGGATCCCAATCCCCAATCTTCTTTCCCTCCCCTTTAAAAAAGATCTAATGGGCTGGGGATTTAGCTCAGTGATTCCACCTCCTGCCTCAAAAGCTCAAGGTCCCGAGTTCAATCCCCAGTACCAAAAAATAAAAATAAAATAAAAAAGATCTAATGTCTTTATTTAGCTGGGTGTGGTGGCACACAACTGTAATCCCAGCAGGAGTAAGGGAAGCTGAGGCAGGAGTAACAGTGTGAGTTCAAGGCCAGCCTGAACTACATAGCAAGATCCTGTCTCAAAACTCTTTATTTATACTGAATTGAAATAAAACACACCACCTCTGAAATTTTCTTATTCTCAGTTTACTCCCCCACCCCTAGCCCACCAGCCCAGACCGCCCCCCCTTTTCTCAGTACTGGGTTTGAACCCAGGACCTTCCTGCCAAGCTGTGTTCCCTAGCCCTTTATTTTTTATTTTGAGGCAGGATCTCAATTGCTAAATTGCCCAGGCTGGGCCTGAACTTGTAACCCTTGTACCTCAGTCTCCCAGAGTTTTGGTATTACAGGTGAACACCACCATGCTCTGTTCTAGGTGCATTTTCTGCTTTTCTTTGCTCCTGGGAGGCTAATTCCTGAGGACTAAGACAGGCCCCCTTACCCTCTGGCTTCTGGTCGGGTGTGGCCAATGCAGGGCACTGCCAGGAGAGCAAGAAGACAGCATCGTGGACATTCACCTGCTCTGCTTCCTATCTCTGGGCTGCATCTGGCCCCTCAAGTCTGCTCCTCACAGCTCCGGCCCTTGTGCTGCCTTCCACCCTCTGGCCCTCAGGAGCTAACAGCCCCTGGCCGTTGCAAGGCTCTGTTTATCCTGTCTCCTTCACTGTAAAGAGCTCTTTTACTCATTTCTTTTTTGTTTTTAATCTAATTTTTTTTTCAGCTAAGCCCTTTTGAATGTGCTGTTTCCTGCTAAGACTGGAACAGAATATTACATTTTTATCAGGTACAAGGTCCTATCTGGCTTAAATCAAAGAAATGCAGCTTTAATTGTAGAATTTTGGGCAAAAGGAAGTATCTTTGAAGGGGAAGGTGTGTGGATGTTTTCTGTCTCTTGAAATCTCTGCATCAAGGACCTGGGGAGCCAGTTTATCTCTACTCTTATTATTTTCAACCACCACATCCTGAGAAATCACTGTGTTCCAGACGCTGCTCAGGACTGTGGGTGGGAACCCAGGAAAACCAAGACCAGGCGCTGGTCCCAGAGCCACACACTCAGGGATGCTTTGCCCAGGGCAGGATGAATGCCCTGGAATGGAATTGAATGTGACAGGCAGCCAAGCAGGGCCAAGCTGGCGCGATAAGGGGCCTAATCAGAGTTCAGTCCAATCAGTGGGAGAGCAGCAGATGGAGGCTCTGTTCCAACACTGGGGACCTGGGAAGACCTCGCAGGGCGGGGAGGGGGCCTCACAGGACCTTGGAGGGCCATGCAGCGGCCCATCAGAGCCTCAACACAGAAGCTGCAGCAGGCCTCTCTCAGCGGCCCACTCTGGATAAACAGGCATAGTTGCTCCTCCCCTGGGTCCCCACAGCACAACTTCTTTCCCCATTCAGCTCCTGAAGACCAAGGGCTGACCAGGCGCCTGCACTGTGCCTGGGCTCTGAGCACACAGATTCACCAATCCTCCCAGCCCTAGGCATTATTCAGCTATAGCCGAGGAAACTGAGGCTCAGCCTGTGTTTGGTCCAAGATCTTATAAACAGACACTGCCGGAACCAGAGTTTGAGTCCAGACTGCCTGCCTCTGAAGACACTCAACCACTGTATTAGCCACCTTTATTTCTAGTCCTCCTAAGGACTTTATTTCTAGTCCACTGAGCTAAATCCCCAGCTACATCAATACTTTTAATAGAACTACTTTTAGGCTGGGCATTTAGCTCAGTGGTTCCGCCACCTGCCTCGCAAGTGCAAGGTCCTGAGTTCAATCCCTGGTACCAAAAAAAAAAAAAAAAAAAAGGACCTTCTTTTGTAGAATGTTTTTAGATTTTAAAAAATTATGAAGATGGGGCCGGGGATTTAGCTCAGTGGCACCACGCCTGCCTTGCAAGCACAAGGTCCTGACTTCGATCCCCAGTGCTGAAAAAAAAAAAATGATGAAGATAATAAAGTTGCCATCTAGCCCAAGCTGGCACTACAGTAGTATTAATATCTTATATGAATATTTTATACACTTTTTAACAGTTAGGGCAACAAGATCGATATATTATTATTGGCTAAAATCCTGAGCTGTAGGTTAGAGATAGAATACTTACCTAGCAGTCACAAAGCTCTAGGTTCAATCCTTAGCAATGAAAAAAGAAAAAAATCACATTAAGCAAAGCCGATAGTTACGCAGGTTTTCTAAGTTTGCCTAACATCATTTTGTATCACAGGATCCCACCTATGGTAGTATATTACATTGAACTCTCATCCCCTGAGGCTCCTCTCAGCTGTGACAATTTCTCAGCCTTTCCTTATTTTTGATGACTTTGATGATGTTTTAAATTATAAAATATACATGGCATAATATTTACCATCTTAACCTTTTAAAGTGTATGGTTTAGTAGTATTAAGTATATTCACATTATTATGCATCAGATCTCTAGAACTTTTTCACCTGGCAAAGTGAAATTCTCCACCCATCAAGCAGCTCCCCATTATCCACTATCCCAGACCATGTTATCCACCATACTACTTTCTGTTTCTATGAATTTGACTGTTAGGTACTTCATACAAGTGAAATCATATATTACTTGTCTTTTTCCTTTTTTTTTTTTTTTTGAGATAAGGTCTTGCTATGTAGTTCATGTTGGCCTTGAATTCACTGTGTAGCCCAGGCTGATCTCAGACTTGTGGTGATCCTCCTGCCTTAGCCTCCCAAGTGCTGGGACTACAGGCATGCACCACCACACCTGGCATATTTGTCTTTTTGTGACAAGCTTATTTCACTTAGCACAATGTCCTCAAAGTTCATTTATGTAGTAGAATTTAACAAAATTTCCTTCCTTTTTAAAGATGAATAATGTTTTATTCCATGTATGTATCACATTTTGATTATCCATTCACCCGGATGTGGACACTTAGGTTGCTTCCACCTTTTGGCTCTTGTTAATGCTACTATGAGCATGGATATACAGATAGCTCTTTGAGATCCTGCTTGCACTTCTTTTGGGATATCACAAGAAGTGGATTGCTGATTTACACTGTAATTTTGTGCTAATTTTTTTGAGGAACCACCATATTCTTTTCCATAGCAGCTGCATCATTTTATATTCTCACCACAATCCACTAGTGTTTTGATTCTCCACATCCCTGTCAACAAGTAATTTTCTGGTTTCCTTTCTTCCTTCTTTCCTCCCCTCCTTCCTTTTGTTTTGCAGCACTGGCGATTGAACCCAGGGCCTCGCACATGCTAGGCAAGTGCTCTACCTATGAGCTGCAGCCCCAGCCTCGGGTCTGTTGGGTAGTAGCCATCCTAATTTGTGTGAGGTGGTGCCTCATCATTTCGATTTTCATTTTCCCAATGATTAATGATATTGAGCACATTTTTAAACAAATGCTTATTGGCCATTTGTATATCATCTTTGAAGAAATATCTAATCAAATACTTTGCCCACTTTTGTTTTTGAGTTGTAGGAGTTATATGTTCTAGATATTTGCTCTGTGTCTGACACAGATTTGCAAATATTTTCTTACCACCCATAGATTTCCTTTTCTCCCTATTGGTTGTGTCTTCTGGTGTATAGCTTTGACAGTTCTGAGGAGTACTGATCAGATATGTTGTAGGATTCCTTCTATTTGAATTTGTCTGATGTCTTTCTGTTTGACTGAAATCACAGATTTCAGTGCTCTACCACTGAGCTATACCCCCAGCCTCTTTTATTTTTATTTTTTGGTACCGGGGATCAAACTCAGGACCTTGCACTTGTGAGGCAGGCAGCAGAACCACTGAGCTAAATCCCTGGCCCTTTTTTATTTTTTATTTTGAGAGAGGGTCTTGATTACTGCTCAGACTGGCCAACTTGCAATCCTCCATAAGCCACTGGGATTACAGGCATGGCCACTGCACCTAGCTGCCCTGCACGATTTTAACACGTGGGATGCAGCTGTGTCAGGGTCCCTTTCACATTACAAAGCATTTCCATTTCCTACTGTGTCTACTACCCTTGCTCATCCAGTACTACCACCTACCCATCCAGAGACAATTACAAGTCTGATTATTTTTAAACCTTGTATTAGTTTTGCCTGACGTAGAACTTCAAATAAGTGGAATTAAAAAGAATTTGCACTGTATTTTTTTCTTGGCTTCTTTGAGTATAATGCATTTAGGGCTCACACACATTGGACAGCAGTGCCTCATCCCTCTTGGTGGCTGAGCGGTGTTCCACTGGGTGCCTAAATCACCTTATTCCTTCTCCTGGTGACAGATTGGGAGTTTTTTTTCCCCCAGTTTGGACTATTGCAAATAAAGCCACTGGGGACATTCTTATACAAGTCATTGTGTGGGCATAAGCCGTTTTTACTTCTCTGAAGTACCTTGTTGTGCTTTTTTGTTTTTATTTTGCTTTGTTTTCTTGCTGTGCTGGGGATGGGACCTAGGACCTGGCACATGCTAGGTAAACACCCTTCCACTGACCCACCCCCCTCCCCCAATTTCTTCCCAGTGGTAGCAATTGAACTCAGGGTCTTTACACTGAACTACATCCCTAGTCTTTTTTAAAATTATTATTAAAGACAAGGTCTCAAAATAACTTGCTAAATTGGCAAGGCTGGGCTCAATCTGTGCTCCTCCTGCCTCAGGCTCTTAGTACTGAAATTACAGGTGTGCACCACCATGCCCAACTTTTTTGTGCATTTTTGTCTCTACTGGCACTTAGCGAATCATCAGTACTCAAACATGTTTGATAAAACAGAATCAAATCCCAGAACTCAGAGCTGCGAGGTGCCAACAACCTTTTCATATAATCCAGTGCAGCTACTTCCAAGTTGAGCACAAATGGCAACGGTGAAGGGTGCGTAAAACGAAAGGACATCTGAGGTAGGCACTTGGCAATTCTGCTAAGAATATTGAAAAAAGGACAGCTTTGAAGAAGAGCCAAATGTGGGGACAACCAGTAGGCTTCCTCCGGCAAGGGACAGAGACTTCTCTCTCACATGCTGGCTGGACAGGGAGTCCTGGACGTTGTCCCTGCTGACGTCCCAGCCCGGGACACTGTGGGGGAGCGAGGGAGGCTCGGCTACAGCAAAGATTGTGATGCCTGTGGTTGGTTGGTGAGATTTCTCCTAATGTTGGTAGTTGAGAAGCATTAATCCTCCCTAAATCCACTTTTGAACTGCCACACTGAGAGTCTGTTCTGGCCAGGGGTGATCCAGAACAGGAGACAAGCCAGCAATATTTTCTCCTTGGCTCCAGAAGATGTTTGTGTGTAGTCAGAAAATCTGGGTTTCTGTCACTACTCAGCCATGTGTGCCCTTTGTCTCCAAAGTTCCTTCCAGTTCTGAAGTGTTATGATACAACAATCCTTTTTCAGGACAGATTTTTTTCTTATTACAAAGGTACATGTGTTCACCACAGAAAACTAGAAAATAAGGGATCAGAAGAAAATAGAAAATCACTCATAATTTTTTGATTCATTAACATTTATTCATTCATTTAACAAAGACTTACTGGGTGCCTGCTATGGACCCAGCAGTTTGAAATATATCACTCTAAGCTATTTCTGTTTCTATTTTAATAAAATCATCTTGCTTGGTAGCCTGCCTTTCACTTAATAGACAGTTGTGAACACATCTTCATGTTGCTAAATATTTTCTGACAATGTTGCAGTTTTTGATGATAATAAGCACTCTCAGAGATAGGTTTTGAGCCAATCCATAACCATTTCTTTATGTTAATTCCCAAAAGTAGAATTTCTAGGTTAATTAGTAATCATACCTATGAGATTTTGGGCAGCATTGCCAAAATGGCCCACATTCCTGGCCTTTCTTTCATCCTCCCAATATATATATGCATTAAAAAGGGTCTAGGTCAGGCATCAAGGCACATGTCTGTAATCCTAGCATTCAGGAGGCTGAGGCAGGAGGATCATGAATTCAAGACCAGCCTGAGCTCCATAGTGAGACCTATCTCAAAAAACAAAACAAAAACATGGTGGAAAATTGTGAGAATCCACCTCAGCAGCTTCTAGCTGCACCTATGTATATTTAAGTTAAAATTAACTTATAAAATTAAAGATTCAGCTCTCAATTTCAGTAGCTACATTTCAAGTGCTCAGTAGGCGTATGTAGCCACTGGTTACTGTAACTGACAACACAGAAAACATCTCCATCCTCTCAGAAGCTCTACCGGACAGGCTGATCTACCATAATGTTCAGTTGATGTTAATCATCATTGTTTGGGATGAGAAATTTGGAGTGATTTCCATTTTATTGCATTTCTTAATTCCTTCATGATGATATACATATACATAAATAAATATCATGGTTTTCTTTTTGGTACCGGGGATCAAACTCCAGCCGTTGCGCTTTCGAGGCAAAAATTTCATGTTTTTAAAAACCTACTGCAGGGTTGCACCTTATAGCCATTATAGATATGTTTGATTATGAGTGTTCATCAGAGCTCTTACATCTGGTCATTGGATTTGAATTCTAATTTCTTTCCTAGAGATAGAGCTCAATGAAGGTGGATTAAGAATATCTATGTAAAAAGAAAAAAACAAAAACAAAACAACAAAGAGACTCTATAGAAACTTTCTTACATAAGCCTAATGACATCCTAGCAGGAAATAGGAACATTAGCTACCTGTAGCATGGGGACAAGAATAGGAGGGAGAGGGCCGGGATTTAGCTCAGTGGTTCCACAGGTGCAAGGACCCAAGTTTGATCCCCGGTACCAAAAAAAAAAAAAAAAAGATATACTTTAAGAATAGGAGGGAGATTTTTCATGTGATATACTATATACTTAACAATAGCTTTTTAAAAACCAAATAAAAAAGTTTAAAGATAATTTCAGAATATATCTTATATTTTCAATTACACAAATGGCATACAGCTGTTTAAAAAATGAATCTAATGATAGACTGAAGCTTATTATTGGCAGGTTAGTGAGAGTTCTTCCAAGGTATGCTTTATTCTGGACAATCAAGTATAACATTGGTATCATGCAGGAAGGATACCAGAGTCCTCCCTCCCTTCCTGGCAAGAGGGCTTTCAAAGCCCCAGATCCGATTCTCTCATTCCCCTCCCTGGGCATTTGCAGATGACTATAGAGCTTCAGGCAGGGTTCCAGGTCAGCCCCACGCTCACCGCCCGACCCCACCTCCTCATGCCAGTTGTGGGGGCTCCCTGGCATGCTTGGCAGGGCCAGTTTCTCCTTGTCCTCTCTCTTCCTCAGTTGTGTCCTCGTCCACACTTTTCCAAGGAGGTGAGAGTAAAGTGAGTCCGGAGCATTTCCAAAGTACCAGAGGGAGCCTGAGCTGGGAAGCAGGTGGGGACATGGACACAAACCACCTCCATGTCCTCTCCTTCCTCCAGGATGCCAAGGACAGCATTTTTATAGACTCCTCTTGTCCACTGTTGGTTCCAAACCTTCTTCCAGCCCCCACCTCACTGGACACCTAGCTAAACCTTCCTTAACCAATCTGCATTTCTGTGGCAGGCTTGGTGTGGTGGCCCCAGAGAGTCTGTTCTCCACTCCTCCCTTGGGGGCCTCAGTGTTCCTATCGTCCACAGGCTGAGGAGCGCAGTAAGGAGCATTTCCACAGGACTGCGTGGCCCTGGGGGTGAGGAGAAAGCAGGGACATTGGATGTGAGTCACATACAGGAGTCTTTGATGCTCTTGGAATTCTTCACCCATACCTGGACCGGCTAGAGAAACTCCTGCTCAGGACTTTGCTCAGGATGGTGTGTGGGCAAGTCCCAGCCTTGCAGTCTGTTCTGGCCCCATTGGACTGGAGCCAGCAGATCCATAGCGACAAGGAGTGTAGTGATTGTCAAAGGCTGGGTGGGGCACCTGGGGAGGGGCTGTTCATGGGTACAGAGTTTGTCTTTGGACTGATGACAGTGTTCTGGAATTAGATAGTGGAAGTCAATGGTTGCTCTAAGAATATAGTAAAATTAAACCTGGGCATGGTGGAGCAGACTTGTAACGGGCAATTTAGCAACTTAGTGAGACCCTGTCTCCAAATTTAAAAAAAAAAAAAATTTGTTAAAGGGCTGCCGATGTAGCTCAGTGTGAAGGCTCTGGGTTGTTTGTACAATCCCCAGTACTGCCAAAAAAATACATATATAATAAAAATATAAATGAAAATATATATCACACTGTAGTATTGTGATGTGGGTCCTAACTAGACAAACTGAAAGTCCCTAAATACCACACAAGCCATTGCAGGTAGTTAGAGAGATGTTTACTCATTTGAAGGTTGCTGTACACCAAGCACTGCACTGAACACTTACATACATAATTCCATTTAGTCCTTACAGCCACATTCTGCAATATGCCCCATTTCTTCCATCCTGCAGATGTGGAATGCAAACCTTCCCACCTGGAAGCTAGATCTCTCTGATTCTAAACTGTGCAGTTCTAAATGCCTCAGTTTCCTCATTGTGGGCCTCTGACTGTGGCTGAAATGTCAAATAGTGGAGGGCACAGGATTTGTCAGTCAATCTGAGCTCAGTAAAAAGCACAGTAAAAATAATGAGAGAGAAACAATAATAATAATGCCTGCAACCTTTAGGAGGTTGTTGTCTAGTAGGAGCAGACTCACCTACCAGAGAGCTAAAGCACCAAAAAAAGGACACAAAGTGCCACGTTCTTCTTTGTAGCCCTGGTTGTGATCAGCCTGTTGATTTTACTTGATGGGCTGGCTTTTCATACGTGCTGTCACTGGGACTGCTGTCCCAGCCTTTCCTTGACACAGTCCTGGGCAATTGGGCCAAGTTGAACCTGTGAGACCTACTCCCTTCTGGGTTGCTCTGAGCTGCCTGAGACGTGGGCTGGAGCATGGCTCAGTGCTAAAGCACTTGCCCAGCATGCTTGAGGCCCCGGGGCTTCATTCCCAGTATTGCAGAAGGGAGAGGGGAGTTCTCAGATCTGGGGAGCCCTGGTGTTACACATGGTCCTGTGCTGCTGCAGGGACAGATCGGGGATCTCCCTGGAAACATGGGCACCCCCAGAGCCCTCCTTCTGACCCCAGAGCATTGAAAGTGGCTTTTACTACACAGAATCTGTCATGAGGTCTTGGTTCTTGGGTGCTGCTCCATGAATCAGTTCTCATTTCAAAAGAGTCCAGACAGTTGGCATCGGTTCTACCTTCCAGTCATCCTTAATTGATTTCACTCTAGTTGATTCATTGCTAGATAATCGGCTTGTTTATCTCGGGACCCAAACTCCCACTTCCTTCATTGGATTCTCTGGAATCATTAAAGCTTGACCATTAGGAAAATCTTTTAAATCTACTTGTGAACATCTCTGTATGGAGCGCACCCTCACGGTCTGAACAGGTGGACCCACCAAGGAGACCAGTTGTCACCCAAGGGGTAGCCGGAACCCAGGAGCCTCAGTGCCATTTGGGCCACGCCAGTGTGCTGAACTGGTCCCACGAGCCACGATGATGTGGAAAGAATTGGAATCAAACAGACATGGGATTGGATTCCAGCTCTGTCACTTGTTAAGTATGTGAGCTTGGGCAATTTACCTGAAGTTACTCTCTAGCTTCAGTTTCCTCAATTTAAAAAATAAAAACCAAATCAAAATAACATCAACAACAAAAGTAAAAAGAATTAAGATGTGATATATATATATATATGTATACACACACACACATGCACGCACGCACACACACACGCGCACGCACACACACACCAACTCCCCACGGTGAATATAATCACTATTTACTGCAAACATGTACTAATAAAATTTTTTTAAAAAACGAAGGTAATAAAAAAAATAAAACCCAGACTCTGGTAGGGTTATTGTGAGATTAGATGAGAGGAAAAGAAAGGATATAGTTGGCACTTAACACAGCAACTCACTCTCCCTCTTCCTGCCTGTGAGCAGATTAACATTCTGCAGAGACAAGATCATCCAAGCAACCTTCCCTTAGGATTTGGATTTGTGTTTTTTATTTTCACTTTCATTTACATTTTCCTAGAAGGGCCAGAACAGGAAACTCTGGACTAGGAAGAGCTCTGTAACTTGGGCTCTTCTAAAATGTATTCATCAAAAGCTTCCATGGGCCTTAAGCACTGTGCATTTGTAGCATGTTCTGTCCAGGATTTATCTGTGCCAGGTGCATTCACCTGCAAAACAGTGCACCTCTCTCTCCCTGCCGCTAGCAAGGCCCCCTCTCACCTGGACCATTCATCGGCTTCCCACAGGTCTCCACTTCCACTCTAGCTCTCCCCAAATATGGTCCTCTCCATGGAGACCAGCTCTAAAACTGTGCACAGTTCCCTGGTCTATGATTGACTGATTGATTGATTGGCTGATTGATAGATAGATCAATAGATCTATTGAGACAGGAGTCTCGCTATGTAGTTCAGGCTGGCCTTGAACTCCCATTGATTCTCCTGGCTCAGCCTCTGAGTGCTGGGATTACAGGCATGGGCTACCATGCCCAGCGTGCTGGTCTATGCTTTCTCTTGTCTGTCACATTTGCAACAAAATCTCAGCTTCTTCCCATGGCCTGCAAAGCCCCATGTGACCTAGCACCTGCCTACCTCTCCCCTCTCATCTTCCATCTCCCCTGCCAGCACTGGGTGCCATCCCTCATGTTTTCCTGTTCCTCATGTTTTTCTGCAGGCCATCACTTCCCACCTCAGGGCCTTTACAGCAGCAGTTCCCTGTGCCCGGAGCTCTTCTCCAAATGGCTGCTTCCTTTTCAGTGCAGCAGTCCCCTCTTATCCACAGGGGAGATGTTCCAAGACCTGTAGTGGATCCCCAAAACTTCAGATACCCCCTCTTTCCCTGAAAATATGACCTAGCTGAAAAATAATCAGTTGAAAACTAGAGATCAAAAATGACAGCTCTAGTCAGCCTATCCTTAGAATTACTATTCTCTTGCTCGAGGGCTACTCTGTAAAGCAAGTAAGGGCTGGCATTTTTGATCTCTAGTTTTTAAGGATGATTATTTTCTAACTAGGTCTTATTTTTGGGGAAACGTGGTAGTAATGAACCCTAAGTTTGTTTCTTTCTATATGTACCCGTCTATGATAAAGTTTCATTTCTAAATTAGACACAGTATGAGATTAACAACAATAACTAATAATAAGATAGAACAGTTACAACAGACTACTGTAATAAAAGTTATGTAAATGTCACAAATATGTCTCTTTCCAAATATGTCACAAGTGATGAATGGGCGGGATGCATATACAGCGTGGATCCACAGGCCAAAGGGACGATTCACATTCCAGGTAGGATGAAGTGAAGTGGCACAAGATTTCATCCTGCATTTCAGAATGCTATATAATACTTAGGACTTGTTTATTTCTGGAATTTTCATTTATTATTTTCCTACCACACTTAACTGCTAACTGAAAGGGCAGAAAGTGAAGCATGATAAGCAGATAAGGGAGCAGCACCTGTGCTCAGGGTTCAGCTCCAATGCTGCCTTCTCAAAGCCATCCCATCTGCCATCACTTCACGCTGTGTTAGTTTCATCCTTGCATCTGTCGCTACCCATAATTATCTGGTACTTATGTGTCTTGTTACCGTGTGCCTCTTGCACATGACAGGCATGCTGTCCTTGTTTGCTAAAGAATGGAACCCCTTCTTCTCACCATGGAAGTGTAAATTGATGATGTCAGGGTCAAGCTTCTTCATATTAGAGCTTTGAATATGTAAGTGTCTAGACAGTCCTTTTATTTTTGGCATTTTTGGCAAATTGAGTTGCTTCTGGAATTTAACAAAACCAGACAACGCCTGTTTCCCTAGAGCCTCATCCAAAGCTGTGCCACCCTTCTAGAATCTGCTGAGACTCCTGGGGCCCAGCCCCTGTGTAACAAAGAGGCACAGATGAGACAAAGGCTTTACAAATCCCACTGGAATATTCTGCTGCCTGAAAAACTGCAGCGCCACTGGCCTGGAGCCGCCAGCTGGAGGCTGCCCAGAGCCGGAAGGGCCCTGCTCCTCAGTGGGCTCGACACATGGGATTAATTCAGGCAGGAGCCAAGCAAGAAATGCTGGCTCCATGAGGTATAAAGAAAGGGAATCTGAAGATCCAGACTGAAAAGAAAGTTGGTACAGGGTGGGAAGAGGAAGTAGGAGAACTTTTCCTTAACCCAAAGGATTTTAACCTGCTAGGATTGGTATTAAATGTTTAATTTGGTGTGTATGTGTGTTTTCCAGGAAAAGGGTTCACAGTTTTTATCTGGGTTGCAATAGGATCTGTGCCCCAAAAGGTTAAGAACCCCAGTTCTGGTATGCACATAATTAGGCTAGTGAATCATCATCCTAAACATGACCTGAACTGGAACAATCACGAGAAAGGAAAAGTGTACTATGCTCCAAAGAAAACAAAGCCACTTCCAACAGGAATTGGGTGTCACATTCTCTGCACTTGGAAAAAAAAAAAATCAACAGAGCATCCGCCCAGCCTGCACAAGGCCCATCCCTTAAGCCCAGGTCTCCAGGGAGGGCAGTGAGCCTTTGTTTTCCAGTCTGTGGGCAACTTGCTGGGCAAGGAGCCAGAAGGGAGAGACCTCTATGGAAGAAAATACTGCCACGTGCCAAGCAGTATGGGCTAGAAGCCCCCAAAGGTGGGCTCTGGCTTGGCTGGGACAAGGATTCCTCAAGACCCCTAGTGGGAGGAACAATGTGCCAGCTCAAACCCACAGTCCTCTCTTGTTTTCTCCACTTGGCTCCAGCCAGGGGGATTTTGCTGCTCTCTTTCCTTGGTGCTCCAAACGCCACACTATTACTCAACAGGCTGGGTGCTTTTCTAAGTAGGTTTCACACCCTTCATGGTTGACAAGGCCACGTTTCGCCCCGAGGCCACCTCGGCTATCAGACTGGAGCTCCTACTTATTCAAACCTGTGTCACAGTTGGTGTTCAGGGCCACTCCCTTCCCCTGGCCCTTTCTGCCTTTGTTAAGAGGAGGACCCGGGACGTGGCAAAAGTCTCCAGAGAGCCTGGAAGGAGCCGGGTGAGCTCGGGCGGCCAGGACAGCGTGCTGAGCCAGCATTCGGGATCGCCTCCAGGGTGGCGCAGTCTGCACACGTCCCGGCTTCCGCCAGGCAGGCCCGGGTGTCGCTGTCGGTCCACGGCCAGCCTGGGACTTGGCCTGCAGGAGCCCCAGGGAGTCTCACCTGCCGGCGTCGTTCTCTTCCTCCGTTGGCATATGTTCTCTTTGGTGAATCCCGGAGAAGAGTCTTGCTTTCCTCCTCTTGATCTGTTTCTTCTCCAAGCTTCTCAATTTCCATAAATGGTTTCTCCATCATCCTTTGGTGCTTAAACAGCACATTCTCCTTGGAAAAGCCTGGAAAGGTACCAGATGCAAACATGCTCTGGTTCAGCTCACCCCTTTATTGACTATATTCTGTAATATTATTGTTATTGTTGTTGTTTCTCCATTTCCTATGTGCCGCCCATTCTCCGCTTGCTTATCCGGGTTTGCCCCACAGGCTTCTGGCCTCCTCTGCCCCAGGAGGCCCACTGACCCCAGGGTGTCTGGAGCCATTTCAGAAACGCTTTTGGCACCCAGAGACTCCATTGGCCCAGCTCCTGTCCCCCCTGGCTTCCAGGACCGTGCCCTAAAGTGAGGCACAACTAGAAGACAAGAAAAAGAGGTCAACAAAGCCAGATGGCTTGCTCCCTACTGCAGCTCCAGCCTGAAGCCCCCTACAACAGTTCTTTTTTTTTTTTTTTTTTTGGTACCGGGGATCGAACTTGGATCCTTGCACTTGCGCAGCAGGCAGCGAAACCACTGAGCTAAATCCCCGGCCCTACAACAGTTCTTATTGGTAACTATTTTCTAAGCCTTTCAGGTTGGGGACATTAAAGGCTGTCACAGACTCCGAAACCCTGAAATGTTTCACCATGCATTCAACTAGGGTTACTCCTAACCCTGCCCACACTTGTGAAAGTGTCCCTTCATTAAACTCTGCCCAATGACTCCTTTGAATGTGCCAGTTTACCTGCTGGGACCAATGCAGTGTCCACTCTAACTCATTAACTGCTGTTTCCCCAACAAGGAGCTGAGGAATGTCTGGCCTGTCTTAGATACTGAAGACATGTGTTCGGAATAAATGAATGATAAGGATGCTGGTTTTTATTTACATTTTAATGAAGATATAATTCACATATGATAAAATTCACATAAGAATACAATTTCACGCATTTCCGGTATAGTCACAAACTTATGAGACCATTTTCATGACCTCATAAAGGAATCCCCATACTCGTTAGAAGCCATGGCCCATTTCTCCCTTCCTCAGCCCCTGGCAATCTAATCTACTTTCTATCTCCACCGGATCTGCCTGTTCTAGACCTTCCCCTTCCCTCTCTTCCCCTCCCCTCCCCCTCTTTCTTCTCTTCTTGACAAGTTCTAAGTCATTAAATTGCCCAGGCTAGGCTTGAACTTGCAGTTCTCTGCCTCAGCTTCCCAGAGTGCTGTGATTACAAGTGTGTGCCACCACTTCTGGCTTTGGACATTTTGTATAAGTGGAATCACATTGCTTCCTATGTCTGGCTCCTTTCGCTTAGCATCATGTTTTCAAAATATATCCATATTGTAGCATGTTAGTGTTTCATTCCTTTGTATGGCTGAATAATGTTCTATTGTGTGGGCAGATCACATTTTGTTTAGCCATTCATTAGTCCATGGCCATTTGGGTTGTTTCCACTTTTTGGCTGTTATGAATAATGCTGTTGTGAAAATTGTTGTATAAGTTTTTGTGTGAACATATGTTTCCAAATTCTTTTGGCACATACCTAGGAGTGGAATTTCAAGGTCGCATGATTACTCTACATTCAACTTTTTGATGAAGGATACTGTTTTAAATTTCTATGTGTCATAGAGCACTCCCCAGTACTTTGTCCAGTGCCCCCAGGTATTGGCATCTGTATGGAAAAGAACTCAAGGTGACAAGGACAGAGAACAAAGGAAGTCTCAAGTACTGCAGATCCACTCCTGGGGGTACATTAGGAGACATTCTTGCACGTATGCACCAGCCTAGACAAACAGAAAACTTTACAGTAGTATTGTTGGCCCCAAATTGGAAATAACTCAACATCCATTAACAATAGATTGGATAAATATATTGTGGACTATATATCAAAGAAAATAAATGGGATACAGCTGCACATAAAAGCTTGGATGAAGCTGGATGTGGTGGCTGATGGCTGTAATCTCAGCACTGTAGGAGGCTGAGGCAGGGAGATCACAAGTTCGAGTCCTGCCTGGGCAACTTAGCAAGGAATAAAAAGTAAAAAAAAAGTGGGGGGAAGTGAGGATGTACCTCAGTGGTAGAGTGCCCTGAATTTGACCTTCAGTAGAGAAGGAGGAAAAGGAGGAAAAGGAGGAAAAGGAGGAAAAGGAGGAAGAGGAGGAAGAGGAGGAAGAGGAGGAAGAGGAGGAAGAGGAGGAGGGAGTGGGGAAGAAGAGAAATAAAAAGAAAGGATGAACCTCACATGGTGTTGAAAGAAACAACCCACAAAAGAACACAAACAGTATGATTCATTTATGTAAAGTTCCAAAACAATTAAAACTAAGTCACGTGGTTTGAGGTTACATAGGTAAGTGGAAAAACTATTAAAAATTATTATAACAAAAAACAGGAAATTGGTTACCTCTGGTGGGGAGAGGGAAATCCATGTCAGGGAGGGGCACTGGAAGGTCTTCCAGGTTGTAACCACTTTTCTAATTCTTGTCCTGTTTATAGGATACATCAAGGTGTTTTGAATTATTTGGAACCATGTATAAGTAGTTACCTACTTATGCCCTCTTTGAAAGTTTTATTTCACAAGTCAAAGAATAGACAGAACAAAACTCGGGTCCAGCAGGGCATGGTGGCACATGCCTGAAATCCCAGCACTCAGGAGGCTGAGGCAGGAAGATTGCCACAAGTTCAAGCCCTGCCTGGGCTACATAGTGAGTTGAAGGCCACCCTGAACTACATAGTGAAACCCTGTCTCAAACAGAAGAACTTAGGAAAAAAAAAAAAAAAGAAAAAGAAGAAGAACTTAGGACCAGGTGTCAGGAAGCTCAGATTGGATTCTAGATCAAATGTACAAGACAAATTATTTACTCTGTCTCAACTTTCTTACCTCTAAAATGGGAATAATGGTAACGACTGCCACTTATTTAGGACTATATTCCTATGAATCATGCTAAGTGCTTTTACATATGGTATCAATAATCATTTGGTGTCTCTTGGGTGACTCAGAGACATAACTGAAGCCAGCTGATGGCAAAAGTATTAGAAGGATGAAGAACGGGCCTACCCACAGGCAGGGTTCAGCCAGGAACAGAGCCTGGGGACTCCATATCTTACTCCTGCTTTTGTCTATAGTGGCTGCATTCTCTGTTGTTGCTACAAATGGCTGGCTTTGTATCCCAATCAATATGGGAGAAACTGACCACCACGACCCCCTGGTTTGTGTCTTCTGCATTCTTGACCCCAGTCAGACTGAGCCTAGAATTTCTCAGTACAAACTACAAAGTTCATTGGAGAAAGGATTTTTTTTTTGGTACTGGGGATTGAACTCGGGACCTTGCACTTGTGAGGCAGGCGCAGTGCCACTGAGCTAAATCCTCAACCTGGAGAAAGGATTCTTATAGCTCAAGTTTGGATCAAGTGTCCAATCAATCGTCACACAGGGACAGAATCACACCGTGCAAAATGGGGTGTGAGTCATGATCCTAAAGGAGGAAAGCAGTGGTTGGCACTCAGCCAGCAGAACTCTGATTCTGTACACGTGTGGTCCTAAGAGGCCAGTCCTTAGAATAGCTGGGGAACAGAAAATCCAATTTCAATCTTCATACCAATCCAATGAGGTAACATCGTGTTCCCATTCTACAGGTGAAGAGACTGAGCATCAGACAGGATTTCTCAAAGCAGCACTGTGAACATTTGGGACTAAACAACTCTTTGTTGTGGGGAAGGGGCTGTCATATGCACTGAGCATGCTTAGCAGCACTTTGGTCTCTACCCACTACATGCCACCCCGATGCCCTTTCAGTTGTGACTGTTAAAAATGTCTCCAGGGGGTTAGAGGTGTAGCCTTAACAGGTTACAGCACTTGGCTTACCATGCAGGAGGCGCTGGGTGCAGAACCAAAAGATCAAAAGGAAGGAAGGAAGGAAAGAAGGAAGGAAAGAAAACGTCTCTATACGTTGCCAAATGTCCCTGGGAGAAGCAGTGACACAAGCTAAGTCGGTTGTGCAATACCACTCACTAGTAAGACAGAACCAGGATTCAAACCCAGGTTGGCCTGACTCTAAAGCCTGTTCTCTTAGTCACTGTCTCTCTTATGATAATATCTAATTTACCTCACAAGGCTGTAATGAGAATATAATTTGAAAGCACTCTGAAGAGTTAGGTGGAACATAAATATATCATTATGTCTGCACATTCCTCTGACCTTCTGGTGCTATGGGTCTATGCAGTTGCTCAACAGGGATCTACGTCTCTAAAGGAGAATTCCATGGCCTGACCACCAACCAAGAATATTACCCGTGTGGTTTCATGAAGGGATCCCTTCCTGTGTCCTCTCCCTCATGAGGATATTTCCTTTTTGTCCAAGTCTACTTGGACACAGTTGTAGACAGAAAAACATAGCTTAGCTGGGTTTTCTGTAGAACCAGGTCTGTCTCCATATAGTTTGGTCCCCAAGCCCCTGTGTTCTTCCTTCACAAACCACCAAGCGTATTGTGTCTCTTCCTCCATGAACTAGAGATTTCAATAATGTAGGCGGCATCAGGCTAATGGTTGCTTTCTTCCAAACCTAGTAGTTTCTTTGGAGTGGACCCTCCCATGACTAACATCCCTCTCTGAGAATTCTGCAGGACAAAGCCCTCCATGTACAGACTCTTTTCGTTTTTACTCTACTTTTTTATATTAATTGTGACTAGATTCTAAAAATGATGGAGTCCTTTGTGTGTGAGGCTTTGAGGCTCTCCCACCAAAACCGAAAGGGGAAACACTTTGGCTAAGATAAGAATGTGTTGGCCACACACCAGCAACAGGAAAGCTGTACAATGAGCTTTAGGGGCATTTAGAAAAGGAAGTGTGTCCCTACAGCTTCGTTTGGCTCCATAGGAAAATGACCATGACACCTATCCATATCTTTCCAGTCATGATATAAGCAATTTGTTTAAGGTCTGGTTACAATATAAGATCTTTTAAAATAAACATTAAAAGGGGCTGGGGATTTAGATCAGTGGTTCCACCTCCTGCCTCACAAGCGCAAGGTCCTGAGTTCGATCCCCGGTATCAAAAAATAAAAATAAATATTAATAAATAAACATTAAAAACTGAAGTATGGGAGCTAGGGTGTAGCTTGGTAGTAGAGTGATTGCCTGTCACGTGCAAGGCCCTGGGTTCAACTCCTAGCACAAGAAGAAAAAAAAATTATAACAGGCAGAAAAGGACACAAATCATAAGTGTACAGCTGAATGAATTTATCCCAAAGTCAACATACTCGTGTAGCCACCACCCAGATGGACAAATGACTAGCATGCCAGAAAGCCCCTCTGTCACTATCCCCGCCCTTTCCCTAAAGGTAACCACTGTAATTTTAATCTTATGACCTCCATACTTTTATATATCTGATGGCCCAGATAATTATCTCTGGAGGTCAGAGTTAATCAGAAGCTGGGAGGATTATTTCCCCATGAGTCATTTCTTTTAAGAATAGTTTATCAGCGAGGATGCTTCCAGCTGCAAGTAATAGAAACTTCAACTCCAACGGCTTCCCCAGTAGGAAGATGTATGGTCTCCATGTAAATGGAGGTCATGCTGTGGGGCGAGCTCCAACTCGTAGTTGAGCTGAGTGAACAGCTGGCGCCAACAAAGACCTGTCTCTCCACTTAGCCATCTTCGGGGTTCACTTCATTCTCAGGCTGGTGGCAGGACAGCCATAGCAGTTCTTTCTTGTGGCTCTCTTTGGCAAGGAAACTTCTGCCAGCATCCCCTCAGATCTCAGAGGGGAGAACTGGGTCCCATGTGCAACCAGTGAGACCAGGTGATTGGGAATCATTCCAGCCAGTTCAGACTCACCACCTGGGCCTGGGGGACGCCGAAAAGTCCACTCCGAAGCTCCCTCCAGAGAGCCGTGGAGTTCAATGGAAAATGTCTGCTTTTATTTATAAACATGCTTTATATTGCTAAATGGTCACAAGGGTTCTAAACGGTGGAGATTTGTGGCTGAACATACTGCTGGGATTCAAGGTTAGAGGTAAGTAAGGCTCTGTGAGGAAAGAATAAATTGACCATGACAAAATAAACACAGCAGCTCTGCCCTCTCTCTCTCTCTCCTCTGCACAACAACGATCCTTTCTTTCAGAACTGCCTATTTGGGCGCTGACTCATAAACATTTTTTTTTTTTTAACTTACTGGGCTAGTATCTGCTACCAGCTATGCTAAACACAGGACATAATGTTTCCATATACATTTAGGACAAGGCCTACGTCTTTACAAATCACATGATGACAGGTGGTGCACATGAGGCCTCACGTTTAAACATGGACAAGGTGAGTTATGGCTCCCCCCAAAATTCTGGGTTCTCTTACCTCAATAATACCCAATAGCTGTTCAATCCACCTAGATGCTAGAATATTCTCTCACAATAAAATTCCCAGTTTTTTCTAAAGATTATAAATATGAGTCCTATTTGTGTATATACAAATATTATATATATTTATATATACAAATATTCATTTTCCTGAGGTAGTTGGGAAGTAACATTAGCCACAATGCTATTAGAACACAGGGTAAACATCTGTTTGGAAGAATCTGTCACTGAAGAGCTGGGTGTTAGGTAAGCTACATCCATCAGTGAAAAGCCACTGAAATAATAGTGATAAAATTTGTGTTAAATGGTAAAATGTGTATATGGGACATATAGCAGATAGGTTTAAAAGATGAGGTATCACACTATACATGTATATAATATTTACACAGATATGGGCACATGTACCAGAAATTTTATATTTTGTTTTAAAATGTGGGTTAATACACAGCTGACACAATTCCCAGCACCAACATGAGATGATGAATACAAGGGCAATTCCAACCGAAAAGTAAAACAGCCACCATCTCCATCAGAAAAATATTTATTACAGAACTCAACATTCCTGGGGCCGGGAATTTAGCTCAGTGGCATAGCACCTGCCTGGCAAGTGCAAGACCCTGAATTTGATCCCTGGTACCAAAACAAACAAACACAAAAAACCACCCTAAATATTCCTGAAGAAATTCTCTCACAAATGTTTCTAACATTTTAATTATACTCTATGTATAAGGTACGATAACAGCACAAATATAAACATTATATGTAATATCTGCTATTCTAAAATAAGAAAATACATCAATAAAACACTTGATTTCAATGCACCGAAACTTCCCCAAGTTTCAAATTTCTACTAAAGTAAAAATATAAAATCTTGTGATCAACAGTCACTTTAGTTGCTTTTACAGTATCCAACAGCCATTCAATGTGCCCTGGATGTTTGAATTTGCGTTATTAGAATTCCAGTTCTTTCTCAAGAATGACATCGGGGGAGTCATATATTTTACTATTCATTCTTATGTCACCTGGCAATGTCTTTTTTTTTGTAACCCAATATTATCCCCACTTTGCTCTGTGCTTTTTTTTCCCAGTACTGGGAATCGAACTCAAGTCCTCCTGCTTGCTAGGCAGGCACTGCAACATGGAGCTACGTTCTAGGCTAGGCATTTTTGAGAGAAGTGGAATATTTCATAACATCAAAACCCAATGTAGCCGGGCATGGTGGCACACACCTGTGATCTGAGAACTCAGGAGGCTGAGGCAGGAGAATCACTGAGTTCAAGACCAGCCTGGACTACAATAGTGAGTTTAAGACCAGTCTAACTACAAAGTGAAACCCTGTCTCAAAAAAACAACAAAACAAAACAATATAGTCAAGGAGCCTTCTTCATAGGGTTTAGGATCCTCAGTAGAGTTAAATCAACTTTATGAAGAAACCTTGTTTATTTGCTCCAGAGGTCAGATGAAGGTTGCAGATGTTCACAAGAGCGCTCTTTTCAACCATACCAGCAGAGGGCACATTTTCCGCTTCTGTCCTGCTATACCTACCCACACCTAGCAATCCAGTGGATTCTGTACCGCTGCTACATTAGTAGGGCACTGCACTGGGCCCAGTAAGGGAACGTAGAATAAATACACTGCCCAATCTGTGCTCTCAAAGAAACTCCAGTCTAGCTTGGAAAACACACCAGACATTCAGGGGCCAAACAGTGAAAATGGTCTGAGAGTGACAGGCGCTCAGAGAAGAGAATCTAGGACCGAGATTCTAGGTGACATGGACTGGAGTAATTTGTGATTTCATGGAGAAAGTGAGACTAGGACTGGACTCTGAAGGCTGAGGATGACTCAGCAAAACCGACATGGCAAATATGCTGCCTGTCGCCTGGTACTCTCTTCAGGCCTGTGGCAGAGGTTGCTAATAAATGTCCACGTGGCTCCACTGAGCTCAGACCCAACACAGTACCCCAGGCAGCCCAGATGAGTCAGCTGGAAGCATCTGGAAGCATCTGGAAGTAGGGTTAGGGGGGAGTGGGTATAGGATACTGGCTCATGGAGAATTCTCAAGCATCCAAGAGTTAGGATATAGTGCCACATGCCTGTAATCCCAGCACTCTGGGAGGCTGAGGTGGGAGGATTGCAAGTTTGAGCCCAGCCTGGACAACTCCGCGACTTAGCAGGATTCTGTGGTCAAAATAAAAAATTTTAAAAGGGCTGGGGATATAGCTCAGTGCTAAGTCCCAGGGGAGTAGGGGTGAGAAAGAAGAGGAGGGGAAAGAGGAGAAGTTACTAGAAGTAATGAGCTGAAAGTGGATTGTCTAGCAAAGAAAACCCAAAATTGGAAGATGCAACTCTGAGTAGGGGAGCCTTTCTACCTTCCCCCAGTGAGCAGGGCAGAGGTCCCCTTAGTCACTGACTGGAACTCCTGTGCCTCACCCCACCTTCTAGCACAGAGCAGCAACAAGGAAGAGACAAAAGCACAGGCTGGGCAAAGAGAGTTATTTTATCAAGAATTCTCTAGTCACATCAGAGAACTCACTTCTCCAAGGTCAGGAGCCCAGTGAAACTGTCCTCTAGGTGTTCACAGTGAGAAAGAACAAATCTCCTCTAGCAAAAAATTGGTAGCACAGGCCAGGGATTTAGCTAAGTGACGTGGTGCCTGCCTGGTAAACTCAATGTCCTGTGTTCGATTCCCGGTAGCGGGAAGAAAAAAAAAAAGACTGGTAGCATTATTTATGGTTCTTGAACTATGCACATGTGCTGTATGGATGAAAAAATAAGTTTAAAATGGACATACAAAATTTTTAGAAATGTAGTTTCCTCTCTTTGTTAACATGTGTCTGGTATTAATGCAGGATGTTGAAAAGTAGGCAGTTCTTCAATAAAGAATATGTTGAATAAAGACTAGCTTGGGCCAGCATGGTGGAGTCTGTGTGTAATATCAAAACTTTGAGGGGCTGAGGCAGAAGGATTAAAAGTTCTAGTCCAGGGCCGGGGATTTAGCTCAGTGGTTCCACTGCCTGCCTTGCAAGCATAAGGACCCGAGTTTGATCTCTGGTACCAAAAAAAAAAAAAATTCTAGTCCAGCCTGAGGAACTTGGTGACTTATCAAGACTCTGTCTCACCGGGGATTTAGCTCAGTGGTTCTGGCACCTGCCGCGCAAGCCCAAGGCCCGGAGTTTGATCCCCAGTACCAAAAAAAAAAAAAAAGACTCTAAAATCTTATTTAGAAAAAACCTAAAATCTCTGAATAGATTTCAGGGTGATAATTCTCATGAACAAAAGATTTAAGTACCAAAATTGAATTCACTTGAAAACATGCCACCAAAATTATTTTTATTTTACCAAAATTATCAGCAAATAATATACCCAATTCTGCAGTGAAACAGGCACCCTGTTGGTGGGACTATAAATTTGTGTCATTCTTAGCAAGTGGTTTGGGAAGTAGTACAGAACCTGAACAACAAGAATATCTTTTTTTTTTTTTTTGGTACCAGGGATCGAACTCGGGACCTTGTGCAAGGCAGGTGGTGACACCACTGAGCTAAATCCCCAGCAACAAGAATATCTTTGACCCAATAATTCCAAAGCAAGAAATTTATCCTTAGGAAAAAAATCAAAGAAGGATAGAAAAAGCTTTCAGACAGACATTTTGGTAAGGCTGTTTATAACAGATTGTTAAAAGCTAAATGAGGGGCTAGGGATTTAGCTCAGTGGTTATGCCACCTGTCTCGAAAGCACAAGGACCTGAGTTCAATCCCCAGTACCCCCCCCCAAAAAAAAGCCAAATGAAATCCTAATAAATTGCTGGTACATTTTATAGAATAAAATAGAGTCATTAAAATGATATGATGCATTTATAACAGGAAATACAGTTAGAATATTAAGTGAAAAGGACACAAGATTGTATTTATGCTAGGAAAAAAATGGGAAGAAACACTAGAAGAAGATAGATAAAAGTTAATACATCAAAGCACTGCCTATTATTTTAAATGTGGGACAAGTGACCTTTTTGGGCCCCTTCTTTCAACTTTTCTGTTTTAAAAGATTTATTGTTTTAAGTTTGTTTTAGCCATCAAACAAACTTATCTGTACCCAATCTAGTCTTGCCCAGGGAACAGCATGTTTTGAATATAAATTCCTGCTCGTTTCAATACATAAAAATTCACCACTAGTACACTCCCAAAATACTTCTTTTACAAATATTATTTCTTAATGAGAAACAGATGGTAAAGTCACAGACCTGGACACATTCTCACAATATGTCCTCTAAAATAGGGATAATAAGCCAAATGAAATTTTACTTTAATTATTTCATTAATTTATTTTATAGTTGCTGTTGTTTCTTGAGGCAGAGTCTCGTTACTTGAGGCCAGTTCAGGCTGGCCTCAAACTCCCAAGTGCTGGGATTACAGGACCGTGCCACCATGCCCAGCTTGAAACCTGTCCTTTAAAAACAAATGGATAGAAAGCATCCCCCTCTTCAGGTTTATTGGACATTAAATGTATAATAATACATATAAATCACAACTCAAATGATGCAGCACCATGGTTAAAGGAGGACTGCTAGAGCCAGTCTCCTTGGTGTAGATGCTGACTCATTACTTTGCACCACTGTGCAAGTTATATAACTTTTCATGCCTCAGTTTTTCTTTCTTGTAAACTGGGGATAATTAAAGTACTTCTTTCATGGTGTTGTTAGAAGATCAAATGAGGCAATATGTATAAAGTACCTAGTAAGCACTATAATTGTGTTAACACTTACTAACAGAAAGGATTATTGCAGTTAATTGTCAATTTTTGGCCAGTGTGCTATTCATCAGATAAGTGCTAACAAAGGGGGAGAAAAAAATGACAATCCATTCCTAAAAGCATTGCATTTCCATTTTTAAAAATGTAATTATTTTTAATCAATATTAACACATGTGGATAGTCCACAATGTTAAGTAGCGCTGTAGGTTTTCTGCTAGAGAAACCTGGCTCTTTCCCACCCTGTGAACGTCTAGAGGATGGCTTCAGTGGGCCCTTGACCTGGGAGAAGTGAGTTCTCTCATTTGACCATGAATTTTGGAAAAAGGAACTAGGTTTTCTCAGCCCATGCCTTTGTCTCCTCTATGGTGCTCCTCTGTGCTGGAAGTCAAGCAGGGACAGGACCCCACTGCGGAGCCTGTCAGGGACTCTGGCTACACTTGCCCTGTTCACTGAGCGAATGTCAGAAAGTTCCTCTGCTCTGGTCTAAATTGCATTCTCCAACTTTGTTCTTATCAATAACACAGACAGTATTTTGCTCTCCCCATCAGATTCCTGATCTTACAACTAGAGCAGAACTGAGCATGGAGGACGGGGGCAGTTAAAGACCCTGAGCTTCTCAAACAAGTGGACTTGTGCCTTGTCCCTCCCCATCCCCAATCCTGACCCACAGAAAAACCCTTCAACTCCTCTAGGTGTTTCTTCTGGTAGATACCTCCATACATTAAGAACATGTTGACGCTGCTATTCCTCAAATTATTTTTCATTTTGGATAAAAACCTTCTGAGCTTGCTTACACTATGATCCTATGTAGGTTCCTCCTTTGGTCATTCTTCTAACAATGTTGGTAATTTTGGTTAAGTGTTTATGTTATAGGACCACTGTAAATACAGTTCTATGATCACATTTTCTTTCTTGTATATCCATTTTGGTTTTTTCGGGAGGAAATCACTACCTAGTTCCACATTTGTTTAGGTGTGTTGGATCATTAATCTATCCCTCAAATCTTCACATGATAAAAAACATATTTGAAAACCTATCAGTTCTATTTTTTTCTTGCAGCTGTCTTTCCTGGAATTCTGTCTTCCTATACCCACCCAGACTGATTACACTCTGTTCTTTTGCAGTTCCACTTGACCGTTTATCATCTTGGGAGTTTGTTTCACTTTTCCTCTTTTTCCAGAATCATCTTTCTCATTGGTTTATTCTTTTAAATGTTTTTTGTTTTGTTGCAGTACTGAGAATAGAATCCAGAGCCTCCCACATGCTAGCCAAGCACTCTACCACTGAGCTACATCCCCAACCCTTTATATATATATATATATATATATATTTTTTTTTTTTTGGTACTGGGGATTGAACTTGGGTCCTTGCACTTGCACAGCAGGCGGCAAGACCACTGAGCTAAATCCCCAGCCCAACTCTTTTTTATTTTACTTTTTGAGACAGGGTCTCACTAAGTTGCTCAGCCTGGCCTCAAACTTGCTATCCTTCCTGCCTCAGATTTCTGAGTAACAGATTACAAGAGTGTGTTGTTCTACCTGGCTTACATTTAAAAAAATTGTTTATTTAAGTTCTTTATTTTTGTAGAGACAGTATATCCTGTGGAGGATCACAAAGAAAGGACACATAGGATGAAATTTCTTGATACCGTGCACATCTGAAATGACTTAATTCTATACTTAAGCTTGATTTTGTAGTTAGGGTGCATAGAGAATTCTAGGTTAGAAGACATTTTCCTTCTAAAGGTATTCTCCCATGGTGTTTTTTTTTTTTTTTTTTTGGTACTGGAATTCAAACTCAGGACCTTGCATTTGTGGGGAAGGCACGGTGCTGCTGAGCTAAATTCCCGGCCCCCATGGTGTTCTTGTTTACAGGGCAGCTGGTGGGTTTTCATATATTTCCTGATTCTCTAAAATGTGACCTGTTTTTAATGGGTGGAGGCTTTTAGGGCAGAGGTCTTCAGCCCTCACTGTGTGGCAGAGAGAGATATCGGTATTTTTAAATACTTCAAGGTGATTTCACAATAAACCATATTGCTGGGTGTGGTGGCTCACACCTAAATCCCAACACTCTGGGGAGGCTGAGGCAGGAAAATTATAAGTTCAAGCCCAACCTGGGCAACTTAGACCTTGTTTCAAAATTACAAAGAAAAAAATTTTTAAAGGGCTGGGGATGAGCTCAGTGCCAAGGCCCTGGGTTCAATCCCCAGTACTGCAAAAAACAAACAAGCATGGGCTGGGGATTTAGCTCAGTGGTTTCACCACCCGCTGCGCAAGCACAAGGACCTGAGTTTGATCCCCGGTACCAAAAAAAACCAAACAAGCAAACCAAAAACTGAAATCCACTTAGCTCTGCTTCTGGTCCAGCACAAAGCGGGCACCTTGAAGGATATAGAAGACTCTTTCATATAAGGACTGTTGATGAAGATGTTTAACCATGCACAAACACACACGCATGCACGCACATGCACAGATTGCTTCCTGTTGGTCTTCCGGGTACCGATCCTAGCTCTGTACAACAGTCACCTGTGCTTGCCACCTTGTGCTCCAGCAGATACATACTTTCATTACTGATTTGCAAGCCATTTCTCTTTTACCCGTTAGTGTATAGGTTTCTGCAACTTACTCTAACACAATACTATATATATGAGGAATATTTCTTCTTTCCAAAGATGCAAGACTTTGCATGGTTTCCGCAAACTCCATGATGGGAGCTCAGATACACTTGGAAAGGCAGAACCTTACAAGGGCACTACCAAGGCAGACAATTTAAGGTCAGATAGGTTATAGGAGCCAGAGTAATCAGAATTTGTGGGTTTCTGGAACCTAATTTAAACTAACTTAGGACTTCTGAAAAGCAAATTTATTGGTTTGCATGAAAGGCCCAGAAGTAGAATTACCCTTAAATAAAAGTGCTAGAGATGTTCAAGTGAAATGGCACTAGTTTACTTGCACAGTCTAAGTGATGAACAAATTAATTTTATTTCTTCCAAATGTTTTCTAAGACATATTGTTGGGTACAGTTTTGTACCATAGAACTTAAAAGATGAAGAGAAGCACAGCTGAGGTGCTAGCTTGTCATTTACAGAGTAAAAGCGTAAGGCGAAGTAAGGAGGGCAAAACAGGCTGAGATGAGACCTAGGGGAAAATTCACAACAGGGAGGGGTAAGGAAACCAGAGAAAAAGGGGGGCAAACTGGGGGATTTGGAACGCTCTAGCTTTCCTGCACTGATCATGGCTTAGCCTCGCCCAATTCAATCTCTATTTGTCCCCCGTCAGTTTTCTTAGGTAATAAAATCAATTTGGCAAATCTGAGATTTGTTTTCCTGGCAAACATAAATCTGTTGTTCTACAAGGTAATTTCACCTCCATTTCTGAAAAACTGGAATAAAGATCCTAAGTAAGCTTGGAAAATGAAATTCAAGCAACTAGGATTGGCTTGGTTTTACTCTTTGCAGGTCCATGGGGTTCTAAAAGTTAACACCTATGTTTCAGTCACAGAGACTAGGACTGGGAGCAAATAATAGAAAACTCCCTGAGACTGGCACTTGTGGATCCAAAATGTCATGTTACATTTTAATATACATTTGCTTTTGCACTGAGTTGTACCGTCTGTATTAGTTACTTTTCTCTCATTGCTCAGACAAAATACCCAACACCCAAGGTTAGAGGGGAAGGGGTTTATTTGGCTTACAGTTTGTAGAGGTTTCAGTCCACAGTTGGCTGGCTCCACGACAGGGATGACAAACAGGCCTCGCAGAGCAGAAACAACATGGCGCGTACAAGGTAGCAAAAGGAACAAGGGAAGTTTAACAGCATCTTTTTATCTTATTCAGACTACCGGGGATTAGGGCGGTGCCAAACTAATCACTCACATGTAGTGGTTTAGTAATCACGCGCCCTTAACCCCAGCATAACACATTCGAGATTCAACTACCTCTGAAAAAGAAAGTCCCACCTCATCTACAGGAGCGTTTAGGAGGACATTTAAACACAAACCATTACACTCTCTCCAACAAACTCCAATCTTTTCATGCTATAAAAATAACTGGGCTCCGTTCTTACCTCTTTTGGAGACAGGGTATTGCTAAGTTGCCCAGGTTGCACTTGAACTTACAATCCTCTTCCTCAGCCTCCTAAGAAGCTGATTATAGGCATGGGCTTCCATGTCAGTTCTACGTTAAATCTTATCCAGGGTGAAGTTATATAAGGGCTTTTCATCTGAGCTTTTTAAGGATTTCACCAATAACCCTCAAAATATTTCCTTTAAATGTTATTTTTTACTGTGCATTCAATCCATTGCATGCTAGGCAAGGGCTCTACTACTGAGCTATATCCTCATTCCTTTTTTTTTTTTTTTTTTTTTTTTTTTTTTTTGGTACCAGGGATCGAACTCGGGACCTTGTACTTGCCAGGCAGGAGCTGGAATCGCTGCTAAATCCCTGGCCCATCCTCATCCCTTTTTGAGACAGGGTCTCACTAAGTTACCCAGACTGAGATCCTCCTGCCTCAACCTCCTGAGTAGGTGGCATTACAAACGTATGGCACATGTCTGCCTAATCTCTAAATCTCTATACTTTATAGGTTACCTCTTACCCAAAGTTGTTTCTAGCAACATAGTCAAAATCTAAATTAGATCCAACAAACTGTTTTCAAAGCTGGAGATGTGACTCAGTGGTAGAGCACTTGCCTAGCATGCTCAAGGCTCTGGGTTCCACCCTCAGTAACACACACACACACACACACACACACACACAAAGTTCTGCGACGGATCTGAGGGTCAGTCACAATCTTCTACCTTAGTTCAACATCAATCATCCAGAATTTGTCAAGTATCTATTAAATGTTCAGCATCAGGAAGAGTGCTGTGATAATAAATTCTTATTAGTATCAAAGATTACAGGGGGGCCGGGGATTTAGCTCAGTGGTTCCAGCACCTGCCTCACAAGCATAAGGTCCCGAGTTGTATCCCCGGTACCAAAAAAAAAAAGAAAAAGATTACAAATTAGATTCAAAATGCTGGTAGTTACTAATGCTCAATTCCTGTGATAGTGAAAAGTCCTAATGAACTATCTTTCATCAGTAATCAGATATAATGTTAGAAGGCTATCAGTATGCTTTATGGGTAGTGATAAAAGTGGTTTATTTCTCGTTTTATTAACACAGTCACTAGACCTTTAATTTCTGTTTAATTTTCCCCTAATAGTTTAGCTATTTCCAAGAAAAACAGTCACTTGAAGCCTGGCATTGCAGATAAGAGAACATTATTACTTTGTATTGGGTTTTTTTTTATCAGATGGTTTCAGTAGAAATTGAATCTCAAACTGTCTACTTGGTTCCCACTTCACATCCATTAATATGGCAAAAGCCTTTATTTTTGCATCTTGTGATTATCAAATAAGAAACTTTCAGCGAAGCACAGCAAGAATCCTGAAGAACAACAGAATTCCCTAATTAGACTAAATTAGACTAAACATGGTATTAGCACAGATACAGGTGAGTTTCTTACTGCCAAATTATTTTAATCTAGAACACCTGAGGGTTATAACGCCATCACTTTTGTACTCCAAAAAAATTTTTTGCTAACTGTAGTCATGGCAAGAAAAGGAAAACAGTATCTTTATTGTGCGTAGTCCTAACATTCACTGTGTGCAAACTCTAGCAAGATAAAAATCTTTGTTCAAAATATACTGAAATAAAATATGTAAACAAATGTCATTACTGAATACAAAAAGGAATGTTAATAGTATTCATTCACAGTCAAGGGCGAAGTAAGAAGAAAGTTAAACAAGTGAAATAATGTTTTGCTCAAATAGCCAATGTAGGAGATAGGTATGAGCAAGGAGTAGCTATTAAAACACGAGTACAGCGCTGGATCTGGGATAAGGGACTTGGATCTCTGGTTCTTTGGAACTTCCCTCCTCAATCACTCCCACAGATCCCACACCTAGCTTCTTCAGAGCACAGCAGCCAAATGTGACTAAACTCCCCATTACTTTCATGCTATCTGGCAACAGAATGGGATGGTTAATAAAATCTATTTCTTGTTGAGACAAGACATGTTTGAATCCATTTCTCCTGGAGTAGGAGGTTAAAAAAAAATTACTGTTCTGCATCTCAGTCTCCTAAAATGGAATTGAACCACAGATATCACTGCAGATTTTAAACATGAGATGCCGGAAGGAAGGACTACCTGGCTTGTAAAGCACTTTTCATTGCTCCACATTGGCACTAAATGAGCATAAGCCCAACAGTATTCTTGTTTCACAACATAAGCATTTATGACAACTGGTAAAAGAACCCTACAGCTCAAATGATTGGTTCCAATAAATTTTGTTTCTGCCTGAGTGGTCACATGAAGAGATCTAAATACAATATACATTTTGTCCCCATCGCTTTCTTGTTTTATACATGTAAAATTTATCTCGAAATGGAAAACAATTCCTGAGGCAGGAGATGAGAAATTTTGGAGAACGGGCACCAACATCCTCCATTTTGGTGGCATAAAATCTCTCTCGCCTTTTGTGTTCACAGCGATTGCCGTGGACAGTACGGTGTACAGTGGCAGCTGGTCCTCCTTAGGGACACAACAAACAACAAAACACCCCAGAGACCAGGAGACACCATTCACCAAAGACTGGCTTTCACAACCTACTGATGTCAAGACTGTTTTGAGAATTCAAGTCGACTTCTTAAACAGAAGCCCTTTCCGATGGATTTGGCTAGTGTGCTAGTGTGTATATCAGAGTATGCTATCATGCACTCCATTGTTGAGACAAGCCTCTGCAAACTCTCACTCAAGAACTTTCACCTTGCCATTTATGTAAGGAGAATCATAGTAAATGGACCGAGAAGTGTTTTTATAATAAAAGTGACATCACATTAGCAGTAGTTCAAAAGGAGCCCTGGGTATTAGATGGATTCCACGGATGGTAGAGACGAAGTCTGAAAAACTTTTCCCTCTGGCTTTCAGCAAAAAACAAGTCCAGATATAAATAGGAAAAAAAAAACCTAATATGGAATAGAAAACATACTTTTTGAATTGTTTACCCTAGAAATATCATAAACAGCAATTTTGCTTCAGACTATAGTTCTTTAATATTCTTATAAGCCAGATGTTTTTCATTCAGTTTTAGAGGCTGCCAACACACTCTTACAATTGATCCAAGTTATCTTCTGGTTTTCTTCTAGCTTAGCTTGAATGTAGCCTTTCCTCTTCCTCAATACTCCTTTGTTCTTCCCCTCTACCTTGATGTACTCCATATGATCACACAACTTAGATATTACAGCAATTACATCCCAACTCTTATTCAAGGAAATCTTTTGTGTTTAAGTGGAGGTGCATCAAGGTATACCACTTGCTATATAATAATCATTTATTCATTCCGTTTTCTTAAAGTAGCATCTTATCATTTTATAAACATTTTCTAAAGATACTAGATTAAACCATAACTGATATATAAAAATCAGCCATAAGTCACTCCAAAGTATCATATCCAAGTATGTAAAGAAAATCTTAATATTACCTTGATGAATTCAGAATTCAATCAACTGTAAAGCACAGGATACAAGGCCTGGTTTAAACTTTTTCTGCATGGGGAGGCTCTGGTTTGCTGGACAGTTTCCTGTCTTGTCAGTCCTTGGCAAGCTTGATACCAAGCAGTGTCTGTGGCACTTGAACCCAGCTGCTCCCTACTGGATACGACCACAGCCCAGAAGCAGACAGGTAATCCTCACAGGACAGGGAAAAAAAAAAAATCAAAGCTACTGGCAGAAAACAGCCAGTAGATCCAGGTGCTTCCCTGAGGAAAAAAATAAAATCAAGATGCCACAGAAATCCCAGCAACATAGTTTTATATAACCTACTTTTCACTGAGACAAATATACAAGTCTAAAAGAAAATAACAAACCCTACCAGTTTTTAAAATTATTATTGTTTATTTTGAGTCAAATAGAACCACAAGTTGGAGCCATGGAGGTAAAAATACAGATGGAATGGAAAGCAGTCTCTTGTTATGATCTTTCATTTTCAAATGATACTTTATATGGAAATTATTTCACTGAGTCTCTTGCTTTTGTAAAATGAGGAATCAAAATTTTGCTAATCATACAAAAAGTGGTAAGAATCCTTGGTAAAACTCTATAGACATAATTATTCATTCTTTTTTTACCAATAAGAGAGGGGACACAGAGAGAGAGAGAGAGAGAGAGAGAGAGAGAGAGAGAGAGAGAGAGGGAGAGGGAGGGAGAGTGTGAGTTAGAAGGCGGTACCAAACAAAAGAAAAGGTTTTGGTGCCTTTTCTAAACTCCTGCCCTAAAGAAGTGTTTTAAAAATATTTTTCAAAAGAAAGATTTTTTTTTTTGGTACCGGGGATAGAACTCAGGACCTTACACTTGCCAGGCAGGTGGCGGAACCAGTAAGCTAAATCCCCGGCCCCAAGAAAGATTACTCTTAATTTGTCAGGGTTTAATTACCCCACCCAATCCATTCCTTTCTTTTGTTGGCTGGTCCCACCCCCAAGAAAGCACAGTTTTGTCCAGCACTTCTTGGGAAAAAAAGGGGCTGGACTGAGGGGGTGGGAAGTGCTACCAGCTACACTAGCCTGGAAGGGAGATGACCACATAGTTCTCTCTAGTTTTAACAAACATAAATAGGGAACAAGGTCATTTGGCAGTCATGTTGTAAATAATAGGTGTGCATTTTTACTTCACATCTGAAACCCCTTATGGTAAATAACAGAATCAAATCAGAATTTAAAAAAGATTTTTAAAAATGAAAAAAAGAAAAATTTCAAAAACCAGAGTGCTACCCTGATAAGAAACTCTAATGTGCATTCAAAGTATCGGAAAGCAGGCATTTTTTCCCACAGAGCAATGTTACTACAATGTGTGAACTGCAATCAGCAACATAAACTTGTGAAGTGTAAGGGTACTTGTGGAAACCAGTGATGAGAAGAAATAGTGGCCAGGACACAACAATGAGAAGGTGCTCTGGGAGTAAGGCTCTGAGAGAGGAAGGACACCTGTCCCAGATTGGAGGTGGACATCTGGTCAACCGTCCTGGTTCCAAGTTGGGGAGAATACAATTGGCAGGATTCCAGGGACACTGTTGCAGCCCCAAAGCAAGTCTTTTCAACTTTCACTCCCACATGGATGTGTTTCCCAGACTTCAACAAGGTCTTCTTAGGAGGATTTGCTTTCCGCTGTGTAGTAACGATACAGGAAACCTAAGAGAACAGCGCCCACAATGGGGAAAATCCAATATGACCAGCAACTAGAAATGAGAAAAAAGCAATGAAGTTGTGAATATTTTATAGCAAACATACACTATCTTTCAGAATTGACATTTTAATGCTTACGTGGGCAGTCAGTTTTGATTTTATTTTGGGAACTTTAATTGCTTTTATCACACAGTAGTTGGAAAAAACCTAAACTATTTTTTGAGAGGGTGTACATAGTTCAGAATGGCCTTGCACTCATTATGTAGCCTAGGCTGGCTCAAACTTGTGGTGATCCTCCTGCCTAGGCCTCCCAAGTGCTGGGATTACAGGCATGCACCATCATGCCTGGCATAGACAAACTATTTTGGAGTGCCATATTAAAAAGTAAATTTTTAAAAAAGATAAAAATATCAAAACACACACACATCCTTCTATAGATGTTTCTTCGAAGACATATAATGGTTATATCTGGGTTATCAGATTTTGGAGAGTTTAAATAGTTCTTCTTTATAGCCAGGTGTGGTGGCTCATGCCTGTAATCCTCACACTTAAGAGGCTGAGGCAGGATGACTGCCTCTAGTTCGAGACCAGCTGGGCTACATAGTGAGTTCAAGGACAGCCTGAACTATATAGTGAAACCCTGTTTTAAAAAAAACAACAAAAAATGTTTTCTTCTTTGTGCTTTTGTTTTCCTCATGTTGAACTGGGGTATAATTCAGTGGTAGAGCACTTGTCTAACGTGCAAGGCCCTGGATTCAATCTCCAGTATCATACATACATATGTGAAGATGTTTTTCAAATACAATTTTTTTTTGTATTAGGGATCGAACTTGAGACCTTGCACTTTCAAGGCAGGTGGCAGAACCACTGAGCTAAATCCCTGGCCCTCAAATATAATTATTATTTTCCCCATGCTAGGGACTGAACCCAGGGCCTCATGCCTGCTAGATAAATACTCTAATGAGCTACATTTCCAGACCAAATTAAGTTTTAAGTAGGAAAAAATGCCATTATATGTGTGTATATATATAGGTACTTCCATGTCTATCCTAAATTTGGAAATTTGAAAGCAGTATCTAATCCAACTATCAGAAATATTTTATTTGCTTCACATGTATTTTAAAAATTTAATCCTTACCACAACCCCATAAAACCACTATCCTCCTTTCATATATAGCAGACACAATCTCTGCACTCCAAATCACAAGCTGGTCAGTTGATCTGATTCTAAACCGCCCTTTTGATCTCTAGTTGAGTCTGGACACTAAAAAGGATACACACATAAAGAACATAACAATAGTTCCAAAGAGAGTTAAGCAAATTGTAGTTGGCTTAAGAAGTACCACGGACAACTTTCCTTGAGTGTTTCAGAACAGTAACCCTTCTCCCTAAAATAATTCTTCTGTAGAAGAGTATGTCAGCACTGCTAGCTTTAGTGTAAAGCCATGATCCAAATGACCCGGCTGCCCCTCTACTTAACACATAACCAGTCTTGGTATTGAAAGGTTTGCAAGCCAAAAAATCCAGCTGAGGTTCGTAACAAAAACACTTCTCTTTGCCTAAACATGCCTCGCACCCTGTACACCGAAGTAAGGCAGAAAGCTACTCTGAATTAATTTAGTAGTCAGCCAGGCAGCCTTTGTTAAAAAAATTAATCAAGATGGCATTTGTAAGGGCAATGTGGCACATGGGAACATTCACATACTCTCCCCATGAGAGAAATGAATTCAGACCTTTGGAAGAGCAACAGCCAAAGACTAGAGCCCAAACACAGGGTCCTTGAAAAACACTGAAGAAAAAGTCCTCAGTGCAAAAACAATGGTCAGTCTTCATAATAACCTTTCCTACTACTTAGCTGCCACTGAGGAGAGAAGAAAACACATTTCCACTGCAGTAAGGGAGGTGTTAAGGTCAACAATAATCTCCTACCATAAGATAAGACAGAATTTTCTTCTTGAATACTTCATGGAGTTATTGCACTTAGTTATGAACCATTTATTTTTATTGCATGAATATACCACAATTTATTCATTCATTTTATTAATGGATGACTATTTGGATAGTTTCCAATATTTGAATATCCTAAATAATGTTGCTATGAACATTTTTTTTTTTTGCTACGAAGATTCTTGTACATATTTCCTGAAATACTTGGGCACACATTTCCCTTCCTTTTTTTAAAATTTTTTTTTTTTTGATAAAGGCTCTTGAACTCATGAGTAGCCCAGGCTGGCCTGGGACTTGTAGTGACCCTCTTGCCTCGGCCTCCTGAGTGCTGGGATCACAGGTATGAGCTACCACCTCTGGTCCTTCCTTTCTGGTGGTACTGGGGATGGAACCCAGGGCCTTCACTACCTCCTCAGACTGGTTTTTTTTTTTGTATTTTGAGACAGGGGTCTGACTCAGTCTCTAAATTCCCCAGGCTGGGTTTAAATCTGTGATACTCCTGGATTTAGCCCCCAAAGTGCTGGCATTATAGGTGTATAATGTACACCATCATGTCTGGTTACCTTTGCCCATTAAAAGAAATTTTTTTTTTGGTACCAGGGATCGAACTCGGTCCTTGCGCTTGTGTAGCAGGCAGCAAAACCACTGAGCTAAATCCCTGGCCCGTGCTTTTTCTTTTTAAGACAAGGTCTCACTACCTTGCTCAGGCTAGTGTCAAACTCCTGGGTTCAAGTGATCCTCATCCCTCAACCTCTGAGTAGCTGGAACAATTGGGATGTGCCACCACACCTGGCCTGTCTACTGCATACATCCCTAGAAATGAAGTGCTCTGTGTTGTTAAATTTACTAGATAATGTCAAATTGTTTTCCAAGGTGATCATATCCATTTACATTCCCCTTAGGAGTACTTAAGAGTCATGGTGATCCCCTTTCTAAATTCTTATTTTCAGAATTTAAAATTTTTGCTAATTTAGGTGTGAAACATACCTATGATTCTACTTTGTATCTCTAGTGATAAATGACATTAAACGCTTTTTTCCATATGCTTATATCTGTTTCTTCTATAAAGTGCTTAGGTTTTTTTCTCATATTCTACTGAGTTATTTTTTTAAAGTTCATTTGCAAAAATTCTTTATGTACTCTCCATAATAGCTTAATCAGTATTATGTGTAGCATAAATCTATTTCAAGTTTGTAGCTTATATTTTCAAATTCTTTATGTTGTTTTTTGCTGAGCCTAAATGACTCTATATAACCTTCACGAAGATTTTTTTTCCAAGCCAAGGATTCCACAGTTATCTCAAGTAGAAACTTTTATGTGATGGTAATTCATACTTTTCGGACCTAATATTATTATATTACTATAAGAGATATAAGTAAACCTTTGAGAAAACTCAAATTCCTAAAAATGACCAATAATTTTTTCTTCTTTAAAATGTGATAACAGCACCTTTCTTACAGCTGTGCTGATTATATGTGATTAGGTTGTAAGTAGAAGTCACATAGCTGGGCTGAAGTACAGATATCCAGGCCTTGACTTAACAGCAGTTACTTTTCCATGCATACTGGGCTCTTACTGATATCACAATAAGATTTAAAAATTACTTAAGGCATAAGCCTTTTAGATTAGTCAAACTGGTTGAAACTGTAAAAAATTAATTTTGCTAATGTCAAAGAACTACTGAATTTGCAATGATTTGGGCCAAAAGAAGAAAGAGTTATCAAACTGTACTCTTATGTTATACACGTATATTTATAGAACTTCTTCCCAGACATTACATACAGCACAAGGAAGTCTGAGAAAGGGATACTAACCTTTTGCACGATTTATTTTTCGAAGGATCCTGAAGAAGACATAAGTCCAAAAATAAACAAAAAGAAAAAAGATTGACATAGCACATACAGACCTTTTTGTAGCTGATAAAAGAACTTCATGCATTTGATGTTTAGAAATCATGCTCTTGAGCATTTCAGTTGATATACTGTTCCAGAAATCTCAGAAAGAAATACACGGAGACACAGAATTTGGGTAAAATAATAAAATTTCTACTTGCGAGCAGGCAGGAACACCAGAAACCGGTCTGGTTAGTATCCACACCCCTTTGTTCAGCATTTCCCTTTTTATATCCTTTTTAGCCATCATCTCATCCCTAGTGGTCTTTGATGTGTAAATACAATTCCAGTTCCTATTTACAAGTCACAGACACAAGATAGGCACATACACATTGTAAATTCACCCTGACATTGCAACTTTGTTAGGTTAATGAAGTTACTGGTTAAAGAGTCAGATTACCTTCACCTTAAACAAGGAGAGTTATGGGAAAAGCAAATCTTTTTTTTTTTTGGAACCGGGGATCGAACTTGAGACCTTGAGCTTGCGAGGCAGGCACCAGAACCGCTGAGCTAAATCCCCGGACCAGGGAAAAGCAAATCTTAAAAGAACACATTACTTATTTTGCTTCTACAACCACCTTAATATTCAATCTATTAAGTTATCTAAAACTTTTCCCTATCAATACATATTACAAGAGAAGAGTTTTGAGGGCTTTTAAAAATATTTTCAGAAAATGTGATCTTAGGTACAGCCAGTGGGAAACCCAGAAGAGCCAGCCCTATCATTGTGACTAAGAATTTAGTCCATTTCAATATAATTTGTATCATTAACATTTTTTATATCTAAAAAAGTTTAGGTCATTTCTATGCTGTCACTAGTAATTCTTCACTAGGGAGTACCAATATGTTATCAGAAATAAGATTCTCAGGCCTGGGATTTAAGCTTAGTGGCACCGTGCCTGCCTCACAAGCACAAGGTCCTGAGTTTGCTCCCTGGTAGCAGAAAAAAAAAAAAAATCAAGTAATATTCTCAGTCCACCCATTGCTTATAGATTTGTAAACATCAAAATGCATGAAGTTCTGTTATTCTGAAATTTTAATCATTTCTACTAAACAACTGAAAATATGTAGGTTTTTTAAACTAAGTACATTAAAGTGTTCCTATTTTGAAATCAATTTATCCCTGGAGGCAAAAAGACCAATCTGCCTAACACAGTGGAGCAAACATAAGAGAAAGAAGCATCTACTCCCTTTTGGACATGGGTAGCCATGTAAATGCCAAATTAGAGCAGCCTCACTTTTAGCCAACTATTACACAGTAATGAAAGAGATGTTAAAGGCACAGTTCTTAGCAGCCAAGTCCTTTAGTCAAGTTTGGAAAGAAGTCAAATGAGGTTTTGTTTTTGTTTTATTCAATTTTTTTGGTACCAGGGATCGAACTTGGGATCCTGCCCTTGTGAGGCAGGTGGTGGAACCACTGAACTAAATCCCCGGCCCCTGATTTTGTTTCTTGATTTTTAATTTTACAAAATTGAAAAAAAAAAGTTCTAACATATAATTTTTCTTCACCTTCACCTTTCTTCTATGCACAATTCCTCAATCCTCATTTCCATGCCAAAGTTCTGTGCTGAATCTAATGGATGCTTAAGTGAAATTCTTAAGAGTTTATAGCTAACTTCAGCTTATTTCTTTGGATAAGGCATATGTGGCTGGGGATGTTCATGCCCAAATTTGAATGCTCTCCACTGTTCACATAGAAAGTAAAGTACTATGATTTTTAGTTATAAGAGAGCAGGTTAAACACAAAGTTCTCCTAGCGACGGCTCCACCAGGTAATCAATATGCAACCTTTTTTATTTTCTAAGGAGTTAGGAATATACCTACAAATAACAAAATCGCTATGTCTACTATGATTTTAGTTCAAAACTAAAGAAATTAACTTCAAATAAAACTGGCTCCTAAAATTCAAGGTTCACTAAAGTTTTTTTGGGGGGAGGTACTCGAACTTGGGACCTTGTACTTGTGAGGCAGGCGCCAGAACCGCTGAGCTAAATCCCCGGCCCTAAAGTTTTAATTCTCTCAAAAATATATTTATATACATATAAATACTAAAGATGGGCTTTATAGGGTAAAAGAAAATATTTTATAATACCTGAAAAATTTAAGTAACTCATAACTGAAATTATGTCTAATATTGTCCATCTCAATGCTAAATCCACTCCCCCATTTGTAAAATGAAAGGCTCAGGTTAGATGAACTTATCTTTCTTTCTTTCTTTTCTTCTTTCTTTCTTTCTTCCTTTCTTTCTTTCTTTTTGTGAGATAGGGTCTTGCTATGCAGTTGAGGCTGGCCTTGAACTCACTATGCAGCTCAGGCTGGCCTCGATCTTGCAGCAATTCTCCTGCCTCAGCCTACCAAGTGCTGGGATTACAGGTGTGTGCCACCATACCTAGCTAAACTTACACTCTAAAATCATACAATTTCAAGAGAGTTTTCTCAGCCAAGGGCATTTTCTCAAAACCTACAAGAGCAGCAGCTTTTGAAAGGGTAGGGAGAAGAAACATCATTCTCTTGTGTCTAGGGAGAATGAAGGAGCACTACCACATGTAGATTTTTCTCTTTTCCACAAGTTCTATAAAGGAGTATTTTCCCAGATATTCTTCTAAAAGGCAATGCACCATAAAGTACTGACCCAATCTGACAAAGAGAATGACAAAGAAATATCATATCTGGCAATCCCATGGGAAGGAATTTGGGGGTCAGTGAAGAAGGATTTCACTATGAATTGTTTATGAGAAAACATGAGAGAGGAGTGCGCACGCGCACACACACACACACAAAGGAATGTGGTGTATGAATATTTTGTCATCAGGACACAAATGTAAGAAAGAATGATCCAGAATTAGGATCATGATGTATAAAAACAGAGGGCATTATTATAAGTATACTTTCAGCTTATAATAAGTAAGAAAGAATGATCCAGAATTAGGATCATGATGTATAAAAACAGAGGGCATTATTATAAGTATACTTTCAGCTTATAATA
>NW_004624746.1:16914893-16926487 GCF_000247695.1 Heterocephalus glaber
AAGTAAGAACCAAGAGAGATTATGTAAAGGTGCAAATTTCCAATGATGAATGTCATTATATTGTATACCTAAAATGTACCAATAAAATAAAATTTAAAAAGAAAAGAAAAGAAAAACAACTTGAGAACTGGCTTCAAACATTACTGGAAAGGAATTTTTTTACCCATAATATCCTGGACCTTATACATGAGTTACTGTTATATGAATCTTAGTATTTGGTGCATCTAAAAAGTTTGAGCCAGGGATTTAGCTCAGTGGTTCCACCAGCTGCCTTGCAAGTTCAAGGTCCCGAGTTCAATACCCAGTACCAAAAAAAAAAAGTTTGAGGACTAAAGTACATGACTTCAACATTTTATAGTACCAACTCTTGTTATGTGGTATGGATACTGGGGACAGCTACTGTACTAAAATATTAAAGTTGCTGCAAACCATTTATTTCTGGATGAAAATACAGCTTAATAATTACTCCCTCACAAAATATGTACCCTAAGTGTTAACCTGTTTATGTAAAAAATATTTCCTGGTAGATACAGTAAAATTCAAAAATAAAAAAAAAAACACTCCCAAAGAGCCAGATGTAGTGTCGCATGCCTGTAATCCTAGCACTCGAGAGGCTAAGGTAGGATGACTGCTGTGAGTCTAAAGCCAGTCTGAACTACAGTCAGACCTTGTCTCAGAAAAAAAATACTCCCCCAAACAAATTTCTATGACTCACTGCGATAAGATATATCTTTAAAGAAAATAATTAAAACACAGGATGACTTAAGAAGTGAAAAAAGTTATGACAATACTGGAGGGCTCACTTGAAAAGGATGTTACCTTGCTCTTCTGATCCCATTTGCAGAACTCTCTATCATTTCTAAAGAGTTTTATTATTATTATTATTTTTTGGTACCAGGGATCAAACTTGGGTCCTTGCGCTTGCACAGTAGGCGGCGAAACCACTGACCTAAATCCCCAGCCCTCTAAAGAGTTTTAAAAGATGTTAATCCTTGACATCACTCAAGAAAAGATATTTTGTTTTTCAATGATTTTGCCATGACATTCTATACTTCTTTTCAAAAGATTATGTTACAAAACAAATGTCAGACAAAACAAGGAACAATGAAACAACCAGACAAAATTCTTCAGAAAACAGCAATCAATACTTGTCTAAAGGAAAATTGCATCCTTTAATAAATTAGGTAGTAGGTACAACAAGAATATTAAAAAATTCTTAAAAGTATAAATTTCTACAGCCAGGGATGTACCCCAGTGGCACTGTGCCTGCCTGGCAAGCACAAGGTCCTGAGTTCAATCCCTGGTACCACACACAAAAAAGTATACATTGTTTGGATAATGGTTTGACTTTCCCTCTAGAGTTCATGTGTTGTAAGCTTGGTCCTTAGTGTAGCAATGCTAATACTTCTAATCTTTAGAACTATTTCACTTTTTCAAACATATCATGCATTAAATTGTTTTTTAATGGCGAAATGGTCAAGCTATTGATCTATAATGCTGGAAGGAGACTTTAGTAGTAAAGCAGCTAAACTAACACCTAGATATTACCTGTTAAATGAATGAAATGGTTCCACTTTTTTGGCCAGCTTAAGATTTGTATGTACTTTATCTCCTGAAATGATGGGAGACTAAATAATAAACACCTAACCAAGAAGCAAATGCATAGTCAAAAAGGTAATTCACATACTACAAGTACCTATGGGCTATTTGTTGCAGAATAAGCAAGTACGTACATAGGCACAAATAACACTTGGTCTGTTTCTAAGAAGAGTTTCCACAACCAAAAGTGGACCTGAAAAACCTTACGTCAAATATGAATAGAGGATTGATTGTTCTCAGCATAGGGATTAAACCAGCAAAGAAAAGATTCACAAAGACAAAAGGATTTTAAATTCTAGTTAGTTATCCTTAATTGATGCAGGTAAGACAAATACTGTCAGATCTATAAATCTTAAGCTTTTTAAATTTTGGATTATAATATTTCAGGGCCTTCAACTCAAATATTAGCAATCTAACAATAAAACAATGGTAACCATTCATTATTTACCTGTGTTGTAGCAAAGAAATATGAAAGGTTGTTTCTAAAAGAACTGGAAAAGGGTTCCTGATTTATACTCTGGAATAGCAGCATTTTAGGTGTTTTTTGGGGGGGAGGTACAGGGAAGAGACATAAAGGTGAGAGAGGAGAAGCGAAGAAACAAAGGGAGGAGACTGGCAATTAAAACTCTCCCTTAAGGCTGAAGTCTTCTCTTAATTAGGTTTAGGAAAAAAAAAAAATCACTTCTTTATAGTTTCAGACAACCTGAAGATAAAGATAAATAATTAATGAACTTCACTTCCACATCTTGACGTGAATGTTTAAGCCAGAGATAGAAAAATGAAGAAAACAGACATCTACACCCTATATATGCAAGTATCTATTAAAGTGTTTATTAAAAAATAAATCTGAGGAATAAAGACTTTCTTCGTAAAATTGAAATCACTTTAGAATATACTTTTATGAACTATGTAGGTGGTCTTGAAAATGGACCAAAAGGCCTGCTTGCCTGAAGTAGAGCAGTGTGACTGGAAGCACAGCAGCCAGACCCTACCTCAAGAGGACAGGTAATTTACATACAAGTGACATGAGGAAAACAGAGACTTGAAAACATTATCTTCAGTCACTCTTTAACTCCAGGAGGGGCTAAACTACACTTGGAGACTTCTAAATTATTATAGATCTTGGTAAGTTGAAATGGGTTCTTTCTCTATACTTCTTACAAAAAATCCAAGGTGAAACAGTTTTAATTCAGCAGGGAAATCTCTATAATTAATTTTTTGGCCTATAGAAGACAGATAGTGTCTTTACACAGAAGAGAATTAAATTTTACTAAGTTTTCAAATGAAAAGAAGGGTATATCATTTAGTAGAGTTTGGTACTTGGCAACCTACTTATCACCTGGGTTACTTAAAATGCAAATCCAGCCGGGCAGGGTGGCACACACCTATAATCCCAGTACTTGGAAGGCTAACACAGGAGGACCATCCCAAGTTCAGGGCCAGCCTGAACTACTTGGCAAGACCCTGTCTCAAAAACAAACAAATAAACAAAAATGCAAATGCTCAAGCTCTGCCTCTAGAGAGTCTGGCAGTAGTGGAAGCCTAGGAAATATATATTTTAAGTATATTTTATGATCATTCTAAGGGATTCCAATTTACATGATACAAGGAATAGAATTTGAGGAATACTGCCCTCCATTACTTGGATAGCTCTACCTATCTACTGTATTACCAAGAAAAACAGCAACAAAAAGCAATTCACAGACTTCTAGACATTGTAATTGCAAAAATAGTTTTTCTGCTGTTTTTTTTGGTACCAGGGATTGAACTCAGGACCTTGCGCTTGCAAGGCAGGCAGCAGAACCACTGAGCTAAATCCCTGGCTCCTTTTTTCTACTGTTTTAACATAAAGCTCTCATGGCTACTGTGCAGAAATGGGTTATGGCTCGTGTATCTCTTGCAAAAATGGAAACATCCTTTGATCAAATTTGATCACTAACAGTGATATTTTTTGCACATGTTCAATATACTAATTAAGACCACACTTGGTTCAAATTTTACAATAATATCACAAGAGAGGTTTCAAGTATGGGTAGTATGAGAAGTATGAGAAGGGAGGACAAATCAATTACCAGTGCTTACAATGTGTTTAAAGAACCATTTTAATCCCTATTCATAAACAACTCAATAGTTCAGAGCAATAGAGTCTAGCAAGATGGAAAGGTTAATTTATACAAATACCCTGGATTGTAGGGCAACAGACAGCAGTCAGTGCCAAGCAAGCACTCTTTTGAATTGAAAGAATTCCTGTGTCCAGGTCAACTTGAATTACTGTGTCAAACCTGGTCAATAATTCTGGCTTAGTGAAGAATGGGAAGCAAGAACCAACAAGGAAGAGAGGTTATGTGGTATCTATGCTATTCTAGGCAGCACCTAGATTGTTGTCTTTTAACAATTAGAGGGTACTTTAACAGCTATTTGAAATTGTAAGAGAATAAATACAACAGATGGAACTACCCAGCTTGTGGGAAGCAGCAAAGGCTTTTGTATTTTCTTCCTGATATATAATCCAGATATATTAAGGTTTTCAAATGTTCTAATACTTAATCTTTTGTTTTTGTATATCATCGCATTACCGGGAAGATGTGGGCCCATTTGAGCTTGAAGAATGAAATAAATTTGGGAAACAGGGACAAAAAGGCCTTTGCTATTATAAAAAAGACAACATATGAGAAAAAATTAACTTTCCAAAATTTTTTTTTTTGTACCGGGGATCAAACTCCAAATTTTTTAATATAGAAGCAATTATCAACTGTTCCATATAATGTAAGAATAAGATAACATTCTATAACTGAACCCATAAACTAATTTCTTTCAAAACCATACAGAGAATATAGCTTTAGACTTTTAATTTTAAAAATAAAGCATATAGCAGCATTAACAAAATGTTTCCTACTGTCCAAGACTCAGCTATTCTTTTTCCTGAGAGGTACTGAGTCCAAATTCCTGAAAACCAGGACTTTTGCTTGGGGAAAAAGTAAACATTTTTAAACCTTTTAACTTCTCTTTAAGATAACTGTTTAACAAAGCAATTCTACTTGAGTAAACAAATATAACGCTTGAAACACACAAGAAAAACTGATGACTTCTTACCTTGCTACCACTTTGAGATTTAAGATCATTCTGTTAAAAGAAAAAAACAGTATTGTAATACATATCCAAATGAACTCTTACTTCTTATTTCTGCTTATTTCTAATGTTGGAACATGGGACTATAACCTGGTAGTAGTGAATTCCTGGGAAACTTCAGGGTCTGAAGATGGGAACTGACCCCCTACTCGTACCGTATCAGGGTCTCCTGTTACAATAGTATGTATGAAGGAATTAAAAGTCCATAGTTATATCACCTTTGGCATGGGACTTCCAAGAACTACCAAATCACTGTTTTAGGTAAAGATGTTATTAGCTGCTATATAAAAATCAATCAATCAATAAAATAAACCAAAAATCAATCCCCTTAGCTTTTCAGAGACACTGCACATGTTGTACTATAAGGCTAGATGATTCCTAGAGAAAATGTAGCATGATGACTGGGCTGATGAATTTCTATTTTAATCATTCTCTCATTCCATTCTGTGGCTATTCAGTAGTTTTCTCTGCATAAGCGCTCCTTACTTTCTGATAGTTCTTACCGGATGGATATCACCAATGTAGTATTGCTTTAGCATTTCTCTGGCATCAGAGGAATGGCCTACATCTTCAAAGCTTTCACTTGCATCTACACCAGCTTGTTCCAGCAGAACCTCTTCTCCACCAGGATGCTACAAGGAAAAGGTATTTATTGAAGCAAGCCTTCCCTGAAAAGCAAAACAGTCTGTTTTTTCTCCTGTCCCCTTTCCCTCCTTTGTCTTTTCTCCTTTTTAAAGGGATTAATAAAAAATGACATTGTATGCCACCTGTAAGGATGCAATGTAAAAAACACAGCAAAATTTCTATAATATTCTTGCTAAATCAGGCATGGTTGTGTACATCTGTGATCAGTAGTCTGGTGGGCTGAGGCACGACTGCAAGTTTGAGTCTAGCTTGGACAACTTAGTGACTTAGCAAGACCCTGCTTCAAAATAAAAAATAAAATAGAAAATAAAAGGGATGGGGATATAGCTCAGTGGAAAGGCCCTGGGTTCAATCCCCAGGATAGTGGACCCTCGAAATACAAACATACGACTGACCTGATATACAAACAACTTGGGTTGTGACTGGAATTTTAGTTTTAACTTATGAACAAGTCTTAAGTTACGACCCAAATGCTGGCTGCTTGAGCTTCCAGATGACCTGAGATATAGATTTAACTCCTAAAGAGTTCTGGAAGGAACATTACAACATCCTTGCCTGTGTTGCATTAACTGAGAAATCCTAGCCCAATGTCTCTCTAAGGACACTGAGAATTGCCTGTATACAGAAGAGAGACTTTGAAGGCTGTGTAGAGGAGTCTGAGCCTTCAATGGACCAACTTGAGTTATAACCAGCCCTCTCGAACGAATTGAGTTCGTAAGTCAAGGGTCCACCGTACCACACATATATACACAAAAAGTTAAACATAGTATTACCCTATGACCACCAATTCTACTCCTAGGTGTAGAGTCAAGAGAAATTAAAACACATATCCACATAAAAACTTGTATATGAATGTTCATAATAGCATTATTCATAACATCCCCAAAGTGGAAACAATCCAAATGTCTAACAACTGATAGATAAATAAAATACAGTATATCTATACAATGGAATTTTTTAGCAGTAAAAATAACGAAGCAGTGATACATCCTACAACAAAGTAGATGCCTGAAAACATTAAATGAAAGAAGTCAGTCACAAAAGGTCACATATTACATATTTCATTTACACAAAATGTCCAGAATTGGCAAATCTACAGACAAATTACTGGTTGCCTATAGCCGAGGTTACTGTAGGATGTACAGTGATGGCTAATGGGCATGTTTCTTTTTGGTGTGATAAAAAAATCCTCTGCCTGCTGTGCAAGCACAAGGACCCGAGTTGGATCCCCGGTACCAAAAAAAAAAAATCCTGGGACACTGGGTGTGGTGGAGCAAATCTATAATCCTGGTGACTCAGAAGGCTGAGGCAGGAGGATTATAAATTTCAGGCTAGCCAAGGCAATTTAGCAAGACCTTGTCACAAAAAAATAATAAAATAAAAGAGCTGGGGATATAGCTCAGTGGTAGAGTACTTGCCTAGAAAACATGAGGCTCCAGTTTGGTCCTCAGCACTGCAAACAAAATAAAAAGTTCTCAGACTTGGTAGATGTAGCCAGGCATGGTGTGGCACACCTGTAATTCTACCACTCATGAGCCAGGAGGATCACAAGTTTCAGGCCAGCCTGGGGTACATAGCAAGTTCAACACCAGCCTGGACTGTATACATAGTGAGACCTTGTCTCAAAAAACAAACAAAAACTAAACCAACCAACCAAACAAAGAAAAAAGTAAGTTGCAAGGGCTCCATCACCTTCTGAATATACTTGAAGGCTGAGCATGATGGGGCATGTCTGTAAACTCAGCACTGGGGAAGCTAAGGCAGGAGGGTTGTTATGAATTCAAGGCCAGCCTGAACTACATATCAAGACCTGTCTCAATTAAAAAAAAAAAAAAAAAAAAAAAATATCTATATATATATATGTATATTTGAAAACCACAGAATTGTAGACTTTAACAGGTATGTTTTATAGTATTTAAGTTATGTCAAATAAGCTATTTTTTTTTTTTAAAAGTCCATTGCAAGCCATTTTGAAAGGGTGACAAATACAGCAGAGTCAACGGGTATAAACACAGCCAAAGAAAAAGTCACCTTGCTGCTAATGGGGTCAATGCTTCCAGGATTACAGTTGCAGTAAAATTACAGGAATAAAACACAAGGTTGTGAGATGGAAACAGAGGCACAAATACTGCACACTAGGAAGAAATTGTACAGTTAAAAAAAAACATATTCAGGGCCAGGGATTTAGCTCAGTGGCACAGTGCCTGCCTCAAAAGTACAAGGTCCTGAGTTCTATCCCCGGTACCAAAAAGCAAAACAAAACAAAAACATATACAAACAGAATAAAAAGCTGTGGATTAAGTGAAGTTATTTTCAAGTCAGAGATACTCAGTCCAACTGAATGACAAAGAACAATTAATTTTATAGAAGAACACTTCTTCTAGAAGAAAAAAGATGATATAGAGACAAAAAAAGATGATATAGACTTACTCAGCTAAAGTAACAGATGTAAAATACTGTCCAATCTCCTTTCCAAACTTCCCAATTAAGTGTGGACAGTATGTAAATCTGAAATGATTCTTGTAAACTGTGTGAGGGAGCCAGTGAGTTAAAGAAGGCACCCGTCAAGCGGCAGGACATTTGTGTGTCGTTGATCTTCTTGGTTTCATATCCTTTTCCAGCTCATTTACTTGCCAGGAGCAGAAACCAAGAGTAGAGCCAGTGAAGGCTGAAAACTGATATAAAGAACTGAAAGGTGAGGACTGGACTGCACCTCAGTGGTAGCGTGCTTGTCTCGCATGCTCAGGGTCCTGAGTTCCATCCCCAGTAATGCCAAGAAAAAAAGGGCATGTGGCAGGGGTGGGGGGATTGAAGGGTTGAGGGAAACAGACCCTTGGTGCCAATAGTAGTGGGGAGTGCATTAGAATTTATAGAAATTACATTCAGTTACAAAGAAGGTACCTGATGTACCTTAGATTATTTAAAAGGAAGCTGTTAACAATCCAAGAGCACAAACATCCCTATTTAACTAAATAAATACCTTTCCAATATTATTCTTTATACCAGAAAGTCATTTATTAAAGAAAACTACAGAGTTTTCTACTACTGGATTTTACCTTCTCCACTGACCAATTATTTCAAGAACCTCAACTACCTCAAAACCTTGAAAATTAACATTTAGTAATAATATTGGATTCTTTCCAGTAGGACAACACTGCACCCATTCATCAGACTACAATCCTGGGAGTGTTAGAAAATGCTTCCCCTTCCCATTTGACACTATTAGCCAACAACAGGTTCTGACAGCCTGAACTTCTTAGCAGCTTAAAGCTTATAATTATAAGGGCACTAACAACTATGAAACATATTTATACCTCATTCATCAAATTAAGAAAAGGGGGGCTGGGGATTTAGCTCAGTGGTTTCACCGCCTGCTGCATAAGCGCAAGGACCCAAGTTCAATCCCTGGTACCAAAAAAAAAAAAAAGAAAAAGAAAAGAAAAGGTATTTAAGTGAAATGCAAAACTCAAATTAAAGGAATATAGATACAGTAATAATAAAAGGAATATAGATATAGTAATAGTCCAGACAAATTTCCTAGGTACTCAATCACTGAAAACACAACAAGCCAGGAGAGGTAGTGTGGAATAACCAAGAACTCTCTGGAGGCTAGAAATAACTGATAAACTGCAGTCACTTGGACTTGACTTATTTTACATATAATTAAAACCTACCACATATAATTAAACTACACAAACGCAAGTCCAGCCAAGTATACTGGAAAAGAAAGTTAATAAAGCCTAAGAGAGACAAGAGAGTACAGAGGGCCGGTGGTGTAGCTCAGTGGTAGAATGTTGCCCAGCATGTGAGAAGCTATGGGTGCCGTGGGTGGGGGAGGGAAGTGGGAGTGGGACAAGGATAGGGACAGGGACAGGGAGAAAGCAAGGGATAAATTCAGAACAACCACTGTTCTTAGTAATAGTCCTAAATCAAGAAGACATTTACTTGTAGTATATTCCATACAATCGGGAGAATTTTTTCATTGCAGTAAAATGCACATAACATAAAATTTACCATTTGCTATGGTTTGAATGTGTCCCCTCTGAAATTCACATGTTAAAACTTAATGGCCAGGAGCCAGAGATTTAGCTCAGTGGTTCTGCCGCCTGCCTCGCAAGCGCAAGGTCCCAAGTTTGATCCCTGGTACCAAAAAAACCAAAAAAACTCCCCCAATAGCAAAAAACTTAATGGCCAGCGTGGTAGTATTAAGAAGTTGGGAGAAAAAAAAAAAGAAGTTGGGACTTTCAGAGGTGATTAGGTCATGATGGCTCCTCCCCTCTGGCATGGAAAAGGCCCCTTATAAAAGAGGCTTCACCTGGCAGTCCACTTCCCGCTTCCACCATGTAAGGACAGAGCTTTTCTCCCCTCTAGAGGATGCAGGAACATGGGCCATCTTGGAAACAGAAAGCAAACCTAATCAAATCTACTAGCACCCTGATCCTGGACTTCCCAGCCTCCACATTCAGCTGCTATTTGTTTTCTATGTTTCATTTGTTTCTTCATCCCTCATTTCCTGCATTACCATTTTTCTTTTGTTTTTGTTTGCTTGGTTGTTTTTTTGAGTTAGTCTCACTATACTGCTCAGGCTGGCCTTGAACTTAGAATTCTCTTGCTTCCACTTCCCACATAGCTAGGTCCACAGGCAGATGACACCACACCAAACTAGCTAATGTTTTTACACTAAAACATTTAAATTCCCATCTCATTTCCTTTGTCCTTGGCATATAAAAATTCCTTGACTCACAATAGTTCCACTTAGGGTTTTTCGACTCTGTGATAGTGAGAAAGTGATATGCATTCAGTAAAAACTATTATTTCAATTTTTGATCTTTTTGGGGGTAGCAATATCCAGTATGATGCTCTCTCATACACACACAATGCTGGGGGCTGGCAGAGAGCTGCAGATTCTATTTATTTATTTGTTTGTTTGTTTTTTGGTACCAGGAATCGAACTCAGGACCTTGAGCTTAAGAGGCAGGCGGTGGCACCACTGAGCTAAATCCCCGGCCCCGAGCTGCAGATTCTAAATAGCCACAAAATCATGAGGGCAAATGAAACTCTATATATACTATATTCGATGAACTGTATGATATTTTAATATTTTATTATAAAACAGGTGTTGTGTTAGATGATTTTGCCCAACAATAGACTAATGTTAAGTGTCTTGAGCATGTTTAAGGTAGGCCAAGTTAGTCTATGCTGTTTGGCATTTTTGGTAGGTTAAGTGTATCATTAAATGCATTTTCAACCTAACACCATCACCACCCCCTTTTCTGTGGTGCTAGAGAGTTAACAAAGAGCCTCCAGTATATGCTAGGCAAGTGTTCTACCACTGAGCTACAACCCTGGCCCTTAACAATATTTTCTCTTTTTTTTCCCCAGTACCAGGAATCAAACTCAGGACCTTGTGCTTTCGAGGAAGATACAGCACCACTGAGCTAAATCTTTAACAATATTTTCAACTTACTTTAAGTTTCCTGGAATGTAACCCCATTGTAAATCAAGAAGCATCTGTATATTTACAGTTATCTTCTTTGTGGTTACCATGGAGCTTACATTTAACCTAAAGTTATAACATTAATTTAAATTTATATCACCTTAACTTCAGTTGCATATAAAAATTCCAGCACAGTGATGTGCACCAATAGTCCCAGCTACTTGGGAAGCTGAGGCAGGACCCAGGAGTTCAAGCTCAGTCTGGACAATACAGCAAGACTCCATCTCTTAAAAAAAATAAAAATTACCCCTTGACAATTCCACCCCACACACACACACAAACCAGGGATCAAACTCCGGACCTTGCACTTGTGATGCAGGCATCGGCACCACTGAGCTAAATCCCTGGCTTCACTCCTTTTTGATGTTAACTCAACAAAGACAAACAAGTGCCAACTTCAGAAGAGTATAAAACCTTCCCATTACTGGCCCATGTGAATACAATGATAATGCGCCTTTGGGAGAGACAGATTGTGTAATAACATAGTTCAACAGCAAGCCAAAAGAAAGGATGGAGACACACCCAGGATTTTCTCATTACTTAATATTTGCCCTATAGGTGACTCCTACATTTAAAACTCTTCATGTACTTTCAAGTTTTTGATGTGCTAACAAAAACAAAACAGTTTTATTCACTTTGTTTACAGGAAGACCAATGATGGCTATTCAAAGTCAAAAGCTGACAGAAAATTGGAATAGGAGGTCTTTATCTCAACCTGATTAAG
>NW_004624746.1:16931375-16964821 GCF_000247695.1 Heterocephalus glaber
CCTAAGGTGGGGAACAAGGGCAGATATGCCTACTCTTCATCTGTCCATTAATCTTTGAAACATAGGCCTAAACCAAAATAGTCTGGCAATAAAATGACACAATTAGAATAGGACTGGCAAGGTAGAAGCAAAATCTTTAAAAGCTCTAATTTAATTTGCTAATTTCTGTGCTTGAATTATCTGACAGATTTCTGTGGTCCTGCTAATGGGCAGCACCCCCTAGCCAAATCCATTACCATTTCAGTACTTTGACAGTTATTCTGAAATCTGAGAGAAATTTTTTTTTTTAAATTTCAGGTAATTATTTAAATTATGTAGAAAGGCCCCACTTCATACCTACTGAGTCCCAATAGCCTAGAAGGGGAATTCTTTGTATTTTGTGAACACTTTCCTCATATACATATATAAAATTTTCTCCAGTCTATGGCTTACTTTTCTTTTTGTTTATTTTTTGAGATAGTCTTGCTGTTCGTTCAGACTAGCCTCCAACTCAAGGAAATCCTCCTGCCTCAGGCTCACAAGTGCTGGGATTATAGGCATGCACCACCACCCCCAGTTGGTTTGCTTTTTCTTACCAACATCTTTTGAACAGCATTTTTTTTTGGGGTATCAGGCGTCAAACTCAGGACCTTGCACTTGCGAGACAGGCGGCGGAACCACTGAGCTAAATCCCTGGCCCAAGTTCTTAATATTGATTAATCTATTTTTTTCCTCTTTTATGGTTATTGCTTTTTCTGTTTTCCCTAATAAATCTTCTGCCTCAGGGTTGCAAAGATTTTCTATTTTTTCCTAGAAGTTTTATAATTTTCATTTTCACATTTATGTCTATGATCAATTTTGAGTTTTTTGCTTATGATGAGAGGTACAAATAAAAGTTTTTGTTTTTTAATAACATACTGATGTCCAGTCGTTCTAGTACGACTTGTTAAAAAGGCTGCCCTTTTCTCTAATTATCCTTTTCTCCAACTAATCTTATGTGTGAGGGTCTATTTCTGGACTCGTTTTGTCCACTGACATGCCTAATTATACACCAATACCACACTGTCAAGGAGCCAGTTAAGGAACACCATGAGGACAAAGGGCAGGGGCACCCCCAGGGCCTTAACTCAGGGCCTGTTATCCATTAAAAGATGGTATGCTTTCCTCCCAACCTGTTCATTCTCCTAGACAATCTTACTGACCTCAAAAACCCGGTGGATCACAAAAGCCAGGATGTCTTTGCTATAATATCTCCAAGAGTAAATGAGATGAGAAAATAAACTTTTGGGGATCACCATGAAGAGGTAGAGAACAAACTCCCAGAACCTGAACATGTTACTCATTAAAATCATGATTTGTGTTTTCTAAGCAACTACAGTGACTCGCCCTTATCACAGCCCAGGATGTTTGTAGAGAATAAGGGTGCCAATGGAAAAAATATGATAGCTCTTAAGGTAAGCTGGCTGCCCACTCCTCTAAGCCACCATGTGTCCACTGGAAAAACACACCCCACCCCAAAAAACATCTTTCGAAACTGGCACCAGTGCCAATCCCCAGACTCCTGTCTGCCCTTGTGCCCCACACAGAAGTAAAAAGCTTACTTCTCTCTGTTAATGGGCAAGCACTGTTCCACTTTTCCTAGGGGTAAAATCCTCCCAGTAAAGCTTTGCCTGCATGCTCATCCCTAGTCCTTTGCCTGGTTTCATTTCTACATGTACCGACTCCTCACAATGAGTATAATCACTGTGTACTACAAACATGCACTAATAAAAAATTTAAAAATTAAAAAAAAAAAGTAACATGTAATTGGCAGGCAAAAAAAAATCCTTCAACTTTTTTTCAAAATCATTTAGGGTATCCTAGTTCCTTTGTATTTCCATGTAGAAATCAGAATTAGCTTGTCAATTCCTAGGAAAAAAGCCTGCTGGAATTTTTATTTGGAATTATGTTAAATCTAGAGACAAATTTGGGGCAAATCCATGTTTCGGCATTGTGTCTTCCAATCCACAAACATTTTCTCTCTCCACTTATTTGAGGAATTGTAACCATCTGGAGGTTTGCTTTTTCAGATACATGGCCATACAATATCCTTTTGAAATATAAAAAGCCTCACAAGTGATTTGGAGGCATAGTTAAGAGTTATGTAGCCCTGCTTTCAAGATGTGTCATTCAGTATGGTGAAGAACAGTAGTTTGAAGTGCAGACCAGCAGCAGCAGCAGCTGCACCTAAAAACTTACCAGACATGCAAACTCCCACGTCCTAACCCAGAAGCACTGAATCAGAACTTCTGGGATGAGAGTCCAGCAATCTATGCTTTAACAAGTGCTCCAGGATACTGATTCATGCCACTAGTACATTGGTAACCACTAATGTAGAGGTTGGGAGGTTGGGAACCAGTAGTGAAGAAGAAAAATAGTAAGAAATTCAGAGCTGGGTGTGGTGGCAAACACCTGTAATCCCAGCCCTTGGGAGGCTGAGGTAGAAGTATCATGAATTCAAGGCCAGCCTGGCTACATAGTGAGTTCAAGGGCAGCCTGAACTACATAGCAAGACCTGTCTTAAAAAGAAAGAAAGGGGCCAGGGATTTAGCTCAGGGGCACTGCACCTGCCTCCCAAGCACAAGGTCCTGAGTTCGATCTCCAGTACCAAAAAAAAAAAGAAATGAAAATCCAGAAATTAATGCATACACTTATGCCCAACTAATTATTTAAGAGGGTGCCAAGTCCATTCAGTGAAGAAAAAAATTAGTGTTTTCAAGAGAGTGCTGGGGCAACTAGATTTCCACATGCAGAAGAGTGAAGTCGAACCTCTCTATCCCATTATCATAGAAAAAAAAAAATTAGGGCCGGGGATTTAGCTCAGTGGTTTCCCTGCCTGCTGCGCAAGCACAAGAACCCGAGTTCAATCCCAGGTACCAAAAAAAAAAAAAAAAAAAAAAAAAAAAAGAAAGAAAAAAAAATTAATTCATGGGGCTAGGAATATACTCAATGGTAGAGTATCTGGTTAGGATAAGTTCAATCCCCGAACCAAAAAAACAAAAGCCAAAAAAACCTTCAAAACGTATTAATGAACTAAATATCAGAACTAAGATCATAATATTCTAGGAAAACATTGGTAAATCTTCATGACTTTGGATTTGGCAATGGAGCCTTACATAGGACACCAAAAACATAAACAAGAAAAAAAAAGCATAAACTAAACTCCATCTAAATTAAAATCTTTTCTATGTGTGATGCTATGAGTTAGATTCCTGGCACTGGAAAAAAAAAATTATGAAATTTAAATATGAAAAGACATCAACCAGGCGTAGTGGCACACTGCTGTAATCCCAGCACTCGGGAGGCTGAGGCAGTAGGATTGCTGTGAGCTCCAGGCCAGCTTGGGCTACATAGTGACACCCTGTTTCAAAAAAAAATCAAGATATCAAGAAAAAAAAAGACATCAAGAAAGTATAAAGAAGCAGGATATGCGGGCCCAAGTCTGTAGACCCAGTAACTCCAGAGCTGAGGTAGGAAGAGTGCAAGTTAAAGCCCAGCCAGCACAATTTAGTAAGACCTTATCTCAAAATACAAAATAAAAAGGGCCTGGGAACATAGCTAAGTGGCAGTGCTCTCCTGGATTCAATCTCCAGTACTGAGGAAAAAAAGAGTAGAAAGACAAACTACAGAACAGGAGAAAATATTTGCAAATCACATAACTGTTAAAGGATTGATATCCAGAATACATGAACAACTTCAATTTAACAACAAAAAAGCAATCCAATTTAAAAATGCTCAAAGAATTTAAATAGATATTTCTCCAAAGATACACAAAAAGACCAGTAAACACATGAAAAGATGCTCAACATCAATATTCATTAGGGAAATAAAACCCAAAAGTTGTAAAAGGTATCACTTTACAACTAAGGTGGCTATACTTTTGAAAAAGGAAAGAGAAAAAAAAAGTTCCAAAGACAATAAATATGAAGAAACTGGAATCTTTGAACACTGCTGGTAGAAATGTAAAATGCAACAGCTGCTATGGGAAACAAGTTAGGGGTTCCTTGAAAAGCCAAACACACAATTACTACCAGGCCAAAAAATGGAAACAAACCATGACTTATCAATGGATGAACAGACAAAATGTTTGCCTTAAGAAGGAAGGAAGGAAAAAATAAATAAATAAATAAAAATTTAAAAAAGAAGGAATGAAGGGCCAGGGATTTAGCTCAGTGGTTCCGCCACCTGCCTCGCAAGTGGAAGGACCTGAGTTTGATCCCCGGTACAAAAAAAAAAAAAAAAAAGGAATGAAAATCTGATACATACTATAAATTCGATGAACCCTGAAGATATTACGCTAAGTAAAATAAGTCAGAATCAAAAAGACAAATATCATATGTTTGTGTCTATATGAGGTATGTAATCAAATTCACTGAAACAGCAGAAAGTAGAATAATGATAAACAGAGGCTGGAAGGAGGAGGAACCACTGTTTAATAAGCAGAGTTGCAGTTTACAATAATGAAAAAGTTCTGGAGATGAATGGTAGTGATGATTGTACAAGGTGAATGTACTTAGTGCCACTGAACTATATATCTAAAAGTGGTCAAATTAGTAAATTTTGTTACATATATTTTACCACAGTAAAAAATGTAAATACATATGCTAAGTTAAAGAAATTAGACACAAAAAGACATATGATTCCATTTATATGAGGTACCTAAATAGGCACATTCATAGACCACACTAGATTAGAGATTACCCTGCGTTTGGGGATAATAATGGAGAACTAATGCATAGTTATAGTTTCTGTTTAGGTAATGAAAAAGTTTTACAGACATGGTTGTAATGGCTACAAAACACTGGACAGTTTAGCAGTCTAAAGGATATGTGGTAGAGAGCAGAAGTCCTTGACTTCTACTTAAGTTCAATTTCAGTGGTACCTCAGTTCAGGAACTTAATTCATTCCACAATTCTGGGGAAGGTTGCTGAGTTAGTGTTCATCACCTGATGCAGAGTTAACCAACGGAAGCAAAATTTTGCCAAATGCTTCCACTTGGAAACCAACTGTTCTTGAACAGAAGTGTTCATGAACCAAGGTACTTAGTACTACTGGAAAGAGGACAAAAAATTTCTGCTGTAATAAAGAAAAAAAAAAAAGAAAAGAAAAGAAGCTGAGTGCGTTGAATTGCTGCCTTGTATGTTGCTTATTACACTCCTATAATTGGCAAAAGCCATGTTCCTCTCGGTAGATGAGACAGTCTTGCTCAAAATAAATGCTCTTAGCTAGTAAAATAGACATTACTTGTATACTGTATTAAAAAATATTTACTGCTGTGTATGTGTACCTAAGAAATCCTGAAAGTGTTACTAAACTGTATTTCTTGGTCTTGGCATTAGTAAATTATGTTTTCCCCAAAATGGTAATTAACATTGGTTTATTATAGGAGGGCATCCAAGTATTTGCTTGATATGCCTTTTGGCAGAACTAAGCTTGCTTCACAGAAAAATATATTGGCTTTCTTTAGTTAACCTGGTCATTATGTTCTTTAGGTTTGCTTTACTCTTATTGGCTTGTTTCATGTTTTCCTGTAAGGTTCTTAACTATTTATCACAGTTCTAATGTTTTAGGGTGCTGACTACAAAATAGACAAGACTAAACTTGACAAAGGACGTTAGATAAACTCAGCCTAAGAGCTCAAATTTGGCAAGAAGGGCTTATGAGGTGGACTCCAACCATTTGTCACACCTCCTCCAACATAGGACATGTTCTGATTGACCATCATTGGGGAAAGCTACCTCAGCACCGTAGGACAAGGTTGCAGATGGTTAAATGGCACTGCCTTCAGAAACAAAGAAAAGCATGGGATGGGGTGGGGTTGCAAGCATGAAAGAGTCACTTGTGTGTCAACTCTACCAAAGTAAGTAGACGTGCAGAAATTATGAAAGAGGTTTCTTATGCATGACTACCTAAAAGCAAAAGGCCCTTCTAGCAAGTGTAATGGCTAGATATCTCCTGACTTTGGCTTTTTTTTATATCTGACTTCACAATTTTAGTGATATTTTTTCAGGATCAAGCATCTGGCTTCCCTTTGCGCAAGGTCCTGAGTTCAATTCCTGGTACCAGAAATAACAAAAACAAATAAATAAAAAGCAAACAAAACATAGATGTAGGAAGTAGGGAGGCTGATCTTTCTTAAATGGGAAGGGGGTCAAAAGACGAAGGGAGGCAGGAGGGAAGGGGAAGGAAAGGGAATAAAAAAGGAATGAAGATACATTACGCACACTCCACACAAGGAATGTAAACATTATGTACTGCAAACATGTACTAATAAGGATAAAATTTAAGAAAAAAAAAATCCTCTCCTCAGCCCAAAAGAAGTGACAGAATATGCAGATGCTGACACCGGGAGACCTGAAGCCCAATTTCCTTTCCACATGAAAGGAGACAAAGAGCTGAAGATGGCTGGAAGCAATAATGCAAGTGTGAAGATGTGCCCTGTCTCTCTAGGATCCCCTTCCCTTCTGTTCTTTACTATAAAAGACCCTTACCTACCTGGACAAAGGGAGATGGTGATTTGAGGCAAACGGGCCCTTTTATATCTCCTCAGGGATAGCTTTGAATAAACTCCTGTTTCTTTTTTATCAAAATCTATAACCTCCTTTGATTTGGTCAGTGGCAAGCAAATGAACCTAAGCATATGAACCTAAGCGGCCAATAACATGAGTGTCAATCCAAATTACCAGGGAGGCTGAGGCAGAAGAATTGCTTCAGGTGAAGTGATTGAGGCCAGTCTGGGAAACACAACAAAACTCTGGCTCTCTGAGCCTGGGGATTTACCTCAGTGGTGCTGCCACCTGTCTCACATGCGCAAGGTCCTGAGTTCAATGCCTAGTACCAAAAAAACAAACAAACAAAAAACCTCTGGCTCTCAAAAAAAAAAGGAATACTTGATCTTTCCATATATATTTGTACATACGGTGGACCCTTGACTTACGAAGTCAATTCATTCCCAAGGGCTGGTTGTAATTCCAGTTGGTTAGGTGACTTCAAAGTCTCTCTTCTATATAATTTTAGGCCACATTTTCTTCCAGGGAGATCTCAGTGTCCTTAGAGAGACACTGGCCCAGGATTTCTCAACTAACTCCACACTGGAAAGGATGTTGTAATGTTCCTTTCAGAACAATTTCAGGTTTAAATCTGTATCTGAGACCAGATACAGAAGCATAGCAGCTGGCATTTGGGTCATAACTCAAGATTCTGTTTGTAAGTTACTAAAATTCCGGTCATAACCCAAGCTGTTCATATGTCAGGCCAGTTGTAACTCGAGGGTCCACTGTATAAGTATATGCAAGAAAGTTATAGAAAGATTCAAACAAATTCTTTGGATTAAAATAATTTTACCAGTCATTAATTAAAAATAAAAAATGCCAACCTATAGATGAAGGATATTCAGATTAGGAAGCCCTTACTAAGGGAATCCCAAAGTGATTTCCGATTGTAAAGAGAATTAAAAATTAATAGCACCCCTATTCTTACCAGCAGGCCAAAAACTTTGGTGTCATTCTGCCCTCCTTTTTCTTTTACTCTCCACATCCACAGCATCATTAAACTTTACTGGCTTTAACATCACAACACATTCAAAATCTGACACTTCTCGCCGCCTGCCTGGCAAGCACAAGGACCTGAGTTCGATCCCTGGCACTCCCCCTCAAAAAAACCCCAAAATATGACACTTCTCATGCTCGCTTAGGCAGCACATACACAAAATCTGACACTTCTTACTACTACCCACTGCCAGAGTTCCAGTCCAAGGCACCATCCCTTGCCTTAATTACAAGAGCTTCATAACTGGCTCCCCAATTCTACTCTTGCCCTCCTTTACTGTTTTCTCAACAGTGTTACCAGAATGAACTCATTAAACTGCTAAGTTGAAATGTGTCAGAACAAAAGGTAAAATCCTTCCTAAAATCTGCAACGCTGTACATGATCAGAATGATCCCATTAAACCATTAAGTCATATCATGCCATACTTCTACACCAGTGATTTCCATCTCAGAACACAAATCAAAGTGAGTCCTAAACGTCTCAATCAGTGTACTGCTATCCAACCCTTCTGATCTCAGGTACTCATGGTCTCCCTGATTGTTCCTCAAAAACATCAGACATCTTTCCATACGCCTTTAAATTTGCTCCCTCTGCCTGGCTTGCTCTTCCTGCAGGTATCCACATGGCTGGCTCTCTTACCTTACTCTTGGCCTTCACCATATCCATCTACTCAAAGTTTTTTTTTGGTACTATGGATTGAACTTGGGACCTTGCGCTTGCCAGGCAGGAGGCGCAAGTTCTCAAAGTTATTTCTGGCCTTTGTACCTGAAATTTCAACCCCTTACCTTTACATGGTCAGCCCATACACACACTTCAGTCCTTCTCCCTGTAATAGTCTTCCTCAAAGCATTTACTGCTATCTAACATTATATATTTTACTTATTTACTCAGTTTATTTTCTGTCTCTTGGAGACTGTAATCTCCATGAGGGCATAAATGTTTATTCACTATTGTATCCTCAGTACCTACAACAGTATCTAGCACAAAGTAAAGGTTTAATATTTGATTTTTGGGGGCCCAGGGATTTAGCTCAGTGGTGCTGCCGCCTGCCTCTAAAGCGCAAGGTCCCAAGTTCGATCACTGGTACCAAAACCAAAAAAGAAACAATCAAAATTTGATTTTTTTTTTTTGAGACAGGGTCTTGCTATGTAATCCAGGCTGACCTTGAACTCACTATGTAGCCTAGGCTGGCCTCAAGTTAACAGTGATCTTCCTGCCTTAGCCTCCCAAGTGGTGGGACTGCAGGCATGCGCCACTATGCTAGCTCTAATGATTAAGTGAATGAATGTGTACGCTTGGAATGAACAAAACAGAGGCAGAGACTACAGAACAAGTAAGAATAGCTAACTGCAGGTAAAGATTTACAGTTCAAGCTTCAAGGGAAGCCTTGCACACCAAAAGTCTCTGGCTACATCAACACCTGGTAAAACAGGTTGGCAACCACCACTTTAGATTGAATTAATGTTTTCTATAAGCACTGAGTGTTCCTTGGAGATTCACTATTACAAATCAATCAAGAAGAAATTCTAGGGCCGGGGATTTAGCTCAGTGGTTCAGACGCCAGCCTTGCAAGTGCAAGGTCCCAAAAGAACCACAAATGAAAAACAAAACTGCCTACCCATTATGAACTATGCTTAACAAAACTTACCATCAGGCCAACCCTAGAGGAAATAGGTAACACCAGAATTTTGAAGTAATGCTACAGAGACAAGAAAAATGAAGGGATCTGTCTAAATCAGACTGTCTTAATTAATTATATCTCTCTGAACCTGTTTCTTATACAGCGGACCTCGAGTTATGACCAGCCTGACACACAAACAACTTGGGTTACAAATTTTAGCTTTAACTTATGAACAGAGTCTTCAGTTACAACCCACATGCCAACCCCTTGCGCTTCTAGATGTCTCAGATACAGATTTAACCCCGAGGGCCGCGTATTTAGCTCAGTGGCACCGAGCCTGCCTTGCAAGCGCAAGGTCCTGAGTGGGGTTAATTCAGAAATCCTGGGCCAGTGTCTCTCTAAGGACACTGAGATCTGCCTGCATACAGGAGAGAGACTCTGAAGGCTGTGTAAGGAGCCCAAGCCTTCAACTGACCAACTTTAGTTACAAATAGTCCTCGCAAACAAAATTGAGTTTGTAAGTCAAGGGTCCACTGTACCTGTTAAAATAAGGATTATTCCTATCAGGTCTTATTCTTATCAACTAGTTGTGTTGAGGATGAAGCTGAGGATGTAGTTCAGTGGTAGAGTGCTTGCCTAGCATGCACAAACTCTGGGTTCAAGTCCCAGCACTGAAAAAAAAAAAACATAAAATGTCATACACTACTCAAATCCAACAAGTTACTAAATTCTTGACTTTAGCTTATTGTCCAGTGGGAAGATTTATTAGCACAACATCCTTCTTGTGAAACTTTAAGTTTTAAAAGTTTCTACAGAACTACAAGTCAAGTGTATGTATGCACCAAATTTCTTCCCCAGCCCCCAAATTAAACAGAAAAAAACTTTACTAGTATATTTGCCTCAGAGAAAAAGAACAGAAATGAACTTTTTTCCCTTCAGCTACAATAAGGTTATATTATCCAAGGTTGTTACAAGAAATTGATCACAGCCAGGTGTGGTGGCACATGCCTAAAATCCCAGCACTCAGGAGGCTGAGGCAGGAGGATCGATGCAAATTTGAGCCAGCCTGGGCTATACAGCAAGACCGTGTCTCAAAAAAAAAAAAAAAGAAAGAAAGAAAGATCAATCACAAAGGTACTAATCCATTACTCAAAATAAAATAATTAAAGCCTCAAACTAATCTTTAGTAGTAACAAACCAGTGGTTGCCTGGGGTTGGGGAGAATGACAGCAAAGAAGCAAGAAACAACTTTTTAGTGTAACAGAAATGCTCTACTTCACTAGAGTTTTGATTACATGGTGATTACACTTGTGAAAATGTATCAAACTGTACCATTTTAATGGGCAGAATTAACTGTACATAAATCACACCTCAATAAAATTAGTTTAAATTAAAAAGTCTCTCCTGTTTGCTTAAATTAAAAAAAAAATCACTCAGTTGCACAATGGTCTCCAAGAGAACTTATGCAATGCAATCTAAAACAACGGGTTTAAAGATTTAAAAAAGGTGAGAGAATCTAAGTGGCAAAAAAAAAAAAAAAGGTCGACTCTGGATCTTTTTGGTCCTAACATCAACTCAGAGTAGAGGGGGAAAAGCAGCAGCAGCAGCATAACCCACGAAAGGAAAAAAAAAACCAGCCAAACCAAACAAACAAAAAACCCCTGAGATTTTCAAGAAGGTATTATTTCTTCTCCCAGCACTTGAGACCTGGCTTCTAACGGATCTGGGCCATTAATTGCGTGACCTTGAGTGTTCTCAGCCTCTCCGGGCCTCAGTTCCCCTTTGTGTAAAGTGGAGACCATCATGGCTTGGAGTTAACTAGCACATAAGTGCTTAATACATCAGTAATACATGACACAGGGAAGAGAATTCCGCGCCGGCTGGAAATGCAGACCCGAGACCCTTCCCCTCAGTGTCTGAGGGCTGTGGTCCCGTCTGTCAGTCTTACCGCCCTCGGCCAGGGCTCATTTCCGGCCTCTGACTCTCCTCTCACCCCTCATCCCTGCAGCTCCCGGAGGCCCCCCACCTCAGGGCCCCACCTCGTCAAGGAAGCGGGTGACATCGTAGACTCGTCCGTGGATCACCAGCCATAGTTCCTTCACAGAGTTGTGCTTCGCCACCTCCTCCAACCGATAGTAGGTGACTGAGGTCTCGCCTCCCTGTCCTTTCTCGCCGCTGCCGGTACCCTCCACGGTCGCCATTGGACCCAGGATAACCTCTTCACCTCCGCTACCTGGGTTTCTTCAGCTAAACTTCCTAAAGGCAGAATCCGCCCTCGGCTTCCTCGGTTTCCGTAACCGGGTTAACCTGGTTCGAGATCCAACTAGCCAATCAGAGTCGTCCAGTCCCTGCAATCTTGCCAATCAGATACTGTGATTTTGGAACGGCGCCTAATGGGGCCGAGTTTGTAGGTATTGCCTCAGAAGAGGTTCGGTTTCACTTTTTCGGCCCTTGTGCCTGAGGCGTCCCAAAGAGGGGACCGAGTCTTCAGAGTTCCCCCGAGTCCCGCTTCCTTTACTTTCGCGCGAAGCTCGTTTTTCACAGACGGCCTGTACCAGCTCCAGGTTTACATCTTCGCTACTTCCCGCCGGTGATATGGGAAATCCGCCTCCTTAAGGTTCAGTTTTCTTATCAGTAAAATGGACGTGATAACTAACCTCTACCTTACAGAGGGGGTGGGCAAATTAGATGACACCGTTTCTTTAAAGCTCTTAACACAGTAATTACTACGGAAAGGATAGCTGGTATTAGGAATGCAAGGCGACTGGCCCGAGGCCTTAGACCACCAATTTAGGAAGGGAATGAAGTAATACCACGTTTCTACCACTACCAAGAATCTGATTTTTAAACAAATTCTTTGGTGATCAGTACCTATCTAAACTCTTAGTTTTTACGTGACCTAAAATAGAACTCACCTTAATTATCCTCCGCTAGAGGTCCTGGCATTTTGGAATTCCAAGTTTGGTGAATATGCAAGTGTTTGTGAGCTACTTATTTTTAATTGCCAATAAAACTGACAGATGATTCATCCTAAAATGTCATTTCCCTCTTGTCACTCACAGACTGCCATTCGGGACTCCATAATCATTCTCAGGCTCTTTCCATCATTCCCTTCGGAAGCCTTGTGCACCATCCTCTGACTCCTGAGCCTGCTGGTTTTATAGCCACATTGTGGTCACCCCAGGTGCACACAGTTATCATCTCCTCCCCCCTCCAGTGCCTTCTCAACTTCTCAAGTTCCTCCTCAATGTCTTCCTTTTTCACAAAATCGCCTACCTTTCTGAGCTCCAGTGGTTCCAACCTTTCTAAAGAATATGCTATTTTAGGAAAACCACTGTATCTGTACATTTTAACTTTGCATAGCTTACCTCCCTAATTAGACTGAAACTATAAGAGCAATCTCATTTGATTCTTAAGATCTTCTGCAAATGTTTACATTCATTTCAGGAATATTTATTGTCACAAGTCCTGTCATAGACTCTGACGATAGAAAGGTAATATAAGAAACAATCTCTAAAAGAAACGAAAATATTACACATACCAAATGCAAAGAGATCCAACTCTGACCACATATTTGTTAAATGAATGATTCACACTTAACTCCAGTGCACATGAGTCTTCTAAGAAAGGTGTGTAAGAATGTAGATTCTCTGCCTCACTTCCAGAGACTCTGGTATAGAAACAGAAATCAACATTTTAAGCAATATTTGAGTAATCCTGATGTAGTCTGTGAACAGCTTTGGAACATTGAACTTTTTTTTTTTTTGACACTGAACTTTTTGAAGCATACTAAAAATGTCTTCCTCATGCATATAGTGAGTTAGTAAAATTAAGCAGCATTTCCTTTTCTACCTTGGACTAGGAAAGTGAGTCCAACTGTGATTTTAAAGACAGGATAGAATGGGAGGATCTCTCAGCAAAGGGAGAGGTGGGAGAAATATATCTGGAGTGCAGCAAAGGCAAAAGCAGGCCTGCAGTTGAGGTGGGGAGAGATTTCCGAAAATGGCAAGAGAAGAGTGGTTGGGAATTCTTCCAATAGCAGGGTCTCTACCGGCTCCTTGATGGGACTTGGCAGGTGACAGGACTTAAGAGGAAAAGGGTTATAATCCATGCAGGAAGGCTGGACTCTGGATGCCAGGATGTCCAATTAAGAGATTCACATGAGCCCGGATGTGGTGGTTGTCAGTCTCACACAGTGATCAATGTGAACTGAAAGCAGATGGCCTTTCCTGAATGTGTTGCACTATGTAAAACCCTTGAGTAGGAGAGGAACACCCATAAATGACAAGACTGAATTTGTAAGTGTCATGGTAAGTGGAATTAATATCATACGAAAGGTGTTTGAGTTATTATTTAAACGTCTAAAAAACTTCAAACAGGCAAATTCCAAGAATAATACTATAAACTGTCATGTACTTTTGATTTGGATTTACCAATTGTTAATCTTTTTCAATATTTTATTTCTTCCATATTTTTTTTTATTTTATTTTGTTTTGTTTTTTGTTTTTTGAGACAAGGTATCACTATATAGTTCAGGCAGTCTTTGAACTCACTATGTTTCCTAGGTTGGCCTCAAACTCACAGCAATCCTCCTGACTCAGCCTCTAGAGTGCTGGGATTACAGGCCTATGCAACTACACCTGGCTTCTCCCATATATTTTTATTGTTAATAGTGCTGAGCCATTTCAGACATCATGATACTTTACTTCCAAATAGTTCTGCGTGTATCTTCTAAGAATAGGAACATATGGGCTGGGGATTTAGCTCAGTGGTTTCGCTGTCTGCTGCACAAGTGCAAGAACCCAAGTTTGATCCCCGGCACCAAAAAAAAAAAAAAAAGAATAGGAATATATTGTTACATAACCCCCAGAATAATTATCAAATTTGGGGACTGTAACATTCCTACAAAATTACCTAGACCTGGGTACAGTGGGCTGCACCTGTAGTCCCCGCTATCCGGAAGCCTGAGGCAGGAAGATCACTTGAGCCCAGTAATATGAGGCCACCTTGGGCAATATATAAAGACATGCTATCTCAAAAATAAAAACAAAACATCAAAAACCATATCATCTAACCTCTCTGTTACTTTATAATTATTCTATTAATATCCTTTGTGAAATTTTGTAGTTTGTATAACTGAGGATCTAATCTGGGATCATAAAATGAGTTTATTTATATCTCTTTAGTCTCTTAATCAGAACATTTCCTATCTTTTTCTTGGATAACATTGACATTTTTAAAGAGTACAGCCTCAGACCATAATATTAAGTGAATAAATCAGACACACAAGCTTAAATATCATGTGGTTTCTCTTATATGAGAATCCCAAAATATAAAGAGCAAAATAAAAGATAATAGAAAATAGGAAGATTGGTCTTTTGCAAATCTTCCTTTTGGGAAGGACACAGAGAGAGAGGGAGGGGGAGGGAGGAGAGAGGGAGGGGGAGGGAGGAGAGAAGAAGGGGATAAAAAGAGTCATAATGTGTTACCTGCATGTACCAGCTCCCCATGAGGAATGTGATCATTGTATACTACAAACATGTACTAATAAAAAATAAAAATTGCAAAAAGAACATAGCCTCAAATTGAATTTAATATGGAAAAATTATTGTGGTCTAAATATATTGATTACAAATGCATTTTCACAATTTATAACACATATTAGCCACAAAATCTGGCTTGGAATTCTTGCCCCATCATTCATAAACCTGGTGACCTTAGGCAGGTTTCTCAGTATTTTTTTTTTTTTTGCAGCTGGACACCAGTTGTTCCAGCATCATTTGATGAAAATACAATTCTTCATTGAATTGTTTTCACGTCTTTGTTGAAAATTGGCTAACTGTATAAGTACGGGTCTCTTTCTGAACCATCTGTGCTGTTTCACTGATGTATTGTCTCACCTTATGCCTTTCCCACAATGTTTTCATTACCATAGCTTTGTATTATGTTAGGTAGTATAAATCCTCCCGCGTTACCCCTATTTTTCAAATTGCTTTTGGTATTATAAATCCTTTGCATTTCCAAATAAATCTTAGAATAAGCTTGTTGAGCCACGTGATCGGGTTAAATCACAGTGATGAATGATGATAGCATGTACTCTGGTGGGGACAACGTGAAGGGGACTTTGCCACCAAGGCACCTTTCCCAAACCCTATCCCTGTAGTTTAGTTATGAGAAAAACCTCAGGCAAGCTCAAACTGACAGTCTATACAGTCTATACAAAATGCCTGACTAGTGCTCCTCAAAACTGTTAAGCTCATTAAAAAAACAAAAGTGAGAAATTCTCATCATAGACCCAAGTAGACTAAGATTTGACAGCTAAATGCAATGTGGTATCCTGGATTGGATCCTAGAACAGAAAAAGGCCATTAGTGAAAAAAACTAGTAAAATCCCTATAAAGTAATAATAATATACCGGTATTGATTTCTTAGTTTTTGACATGGGAATGTAAGATGTTATCATTAGGGCTGGGCAAGTAGCTCAGTGGTAGCACATATCCATGAGGCACTGAAAAAAAAATTAGCATTATGGGAAACCGAGGGAAGGATACACAGCAACTCTATCATTTTTGTAACTTTTCTATATTATAAATTGAAAATAATTCCAAAATAAAAGTAATAGCATATTGATTTTTATTAAAGGGCTATTGATTAATTTACAGAGCATTAACAGCTTTGTAAAGCATTTTTAATTCACACAAAGTAATTGTACATATTTACAGATTATTGTGTGAACTTTCAATAATGTATGCAATGTATAACAATCAGATCAGGGTAACTGATATATCTCACTTAGGACATTAATAATTTCTCTGTGTTGGAAACATTCAAGACCTTCTGTAGCAATTTTGAAGTAAGTATTGAATTAAGTGTTGTTAACCAGTTAAACCACTTTGCTCTGGAAGGTTGAAAGTTATCCAACAGCACCCCTGTATTTGTAACCTATCCTCTCTCCATACCTTCTTCCGCCATGTTCCCCCTAAGGCTCTGGTGACCATTATTCTATTCTCAGCTTTTTTTTTTTTTTTGGTACTGGGGATCGAACTCAGGTCCTTGCACTTGCGCAGCAGGCGTCGAAACCACTGAGCTAAATCCCCGGCTCTATTCTCTGCTTTTTTGAGATCAGCTTTTTAGCAATGCTGAACATCATATATTTTGGGAGTTTTTTTAATTGTTTTTTTAGACAGGGTCTCACTATGTAGTTCAGGCTAGCTTTAAACTCAAAGCAATCCTCCTGCCTCAGCCTCCCTGGTGCTGGTTTACAGGCATTCACCACCACACCCAGCTAAGACTGAACATCCTTAATTCTCACAATCCACAAGCATGGTAATCCTGTCCATTTATTTTAATCTGTTTTTAATTTGTAGTTTTCAGCAGAGTTCTTCCATATCTTTAAAAAAAAATTATTTCTAAATATTTTGTTTTTATGCAACTTTAAGTGGAATTCATTTTTCTAATTGTTTGCTTCCAGTGTAGAGAAATAGCATTGGTTTTATAAATTGACTTAATATCCTATGACCTTGGGCTGGGGATTTAGCTGAGTGGTGCTGCTGCCTGCCTTGCAACTGCAAGGTCTTCAGTCCGATCCCCAGTACCAAAAAAAAAAAAAAGAAAGAAATATCCTATGACCTTGCTAAAGTCACCTGTAGTTCTAATAGTTGTTTTATAGATTTCTTCTATCTATGTATTAATCACATCATCTGTAATAGAGACAGTTTGACTTTCCAATCTGGATGATTTTTGCCCCTTAGGGTTACTGCACTGGCTAAGCCACAGTGTTGACTAGAAATGGTAAAGTGAACATCTCTGTTTTGCTCCTAAATGTAAGAGGAAAATATTCAGTCTTTCCCAATTAAATATGATTTTTCCTTAGATGCCCTTTATCGGTTTAAAAGAGTTCATCTACATTTCTAGTTTCCTGAATTTGTTTTGTTTTTATCAAGCAAGTGTGTTGAATCCTGTCAAATATTTTTTCTGCATCTATTAAGATGGTTATATAATTTTTCTCCTTTATTTTGTTAATATGATGAATTACAATGAATGGTTTTTAAATGCTTAACCATTTTTGCATTCCTGAGATAAACACTATTTCGTTATAATTTCAATTATACTTCAATTTGCTAATTTTTTTTTTTAACTAGAGACTCAACCCAGGGCCTCACACATGCTAGGCAAGCACTGAACAACTAATCTACATCCCCAACCCCACCTCTCATTTGCTAATTTTTTGAAAAGGATATTTGCCTCTATGTTCTTGAAGAATATTAGTCCATGGTTTTCGCTTCTTGAATGTCTTTGACAGTTTTTTCCAAACTCTTTGACAAATATTTATTGAGTGGCCACAGCTAAGACTGTGTTAACTAAACAAAACTTTAGCACAGTGCCTGCCACAGAAAGGCCTCCGTAAATGCTGATTATTTGGGGGTTATACTTTCTAGATGCTGTAAGTGTGGCCTTGTTCTTAAGGATAGATGGCACTTACCATTTAAAATATTTAACATTATTTAACATTTTACTATTGCTCCTTTTACATATTAGTCTCCTCTCTTCAGACTGTCCAGTATGTGCTCTATAGTTTATCTCAGATAACAATAGGATCATTGCTCCAAGGAAGTCATTATTTACCTTTCAGGATCATTTTACTGCTTTTGTATAAATAGTGGAATTACAACAAGGAGCTGTCAAGGCAAACACTGTGCATGCTTCTTGAGAACAGAGCAAGAAGCAAGGATTCTGTCCCTTTTTTTCTTTTTCTTTTTCTTTTTCTTCTCCCCAGACGTCAAACATAGCTCTGGGGTATCCTCAAGTTCTTTTGGGTGAGGGAAGGAGGCGTTCTCCTTTCCTGTTCCACGAGTGAATTTCAATGACACAGCCCTGGAATTGGTTCTTTTTTGTTTGTTTGAGATGTTTGGGATTTTATTTTGTTCTGTTTTTTGAGTCAGGGTCTCGCTATAGTTCAGGCTGGCCTCGCACTCACTATGTAGCCCAGGCTGGCCTCGCACTGATGATGGTCCTCCTGTGTCAGAGTGTTGGGATTAACAGACAAGTGGCACCACTCTGGCTTGGAATCTGTTCTTGGCCTTCTTAAGGTTTTTATGTCACCTGGAAACTATTCCTTTCCTTTATCAGAAAGACAAATAGGTTGTACAAACCACTATTGACAAGGATGCTTCCTACCCTGGGTTGGGCTCCCTACTTCTGAATACTCACTCTTCCTCCTTCTAGTGTTTGTTAATTTTGTTCATTTTTAATAGGTAATACATACATTCACATGTTTTAAAAAGTAAATATTATATGTATATAAATATATCTCCAGTTCCCATCAAAGCGCTTTTATTTCTCATTTATCTTCTCCACACCTCCTCCCTTTTATAAAAAGCATAGCTTAGGGCTGGGGATTTAGCTCAGTGGTTCCGCCACCTGCCTTGAAAGCGCAAGGTCCTGAGTTCGATCCTGGGTACCAAAAAAAAAAAAAAAAATTGAGGATTTTAGGGGCCGGGGATTTAGCTCAGTGGTTTTGCCGCCTGCTGCGCAAGCACAAGGATCCAAGTTTGATCCCCGGTAACAATAACAACAAAAAAAGCATAGCTAATTATATATACCTTGTGAGTGTTGCTTTATTTACATTAACAATTTCTCTTCAAAATCATTCTATATCATTTTAGAGAAGTGCCTCAATTTTTAGAGCTACATGATATTTCAGTTACAGTTTACCATAGTTTATCTTGTCAGTCTTCAATTAATATATATAGTGGTACCTCAGTTCACAAACTTAAGGTTGGTAGAAAGAATTAAGTTCATGGACAAGGTACCACTGTATATATTTCTAGTCTTTCTAGTCCTTTGTCATTATCTTCAATACTTCATATATATATCTGCCATTTCCCTTATATGAAATTCTGTTTTATCTATAAGACATGTCCCCAGAAGTTGAAATAGCTGGACCAAAGAGTGTGTAGTATTATAATTGTGGTACATATTACCAAATTGCCCTTCAAATGGAATGTATTGATTGACACGCCTGACATGGGAGGTTAGGGTGAGGCAAAGCTGGCTGGGGAAGTAGAGGTGACCTGTTAATTACAAGATCCCGGTACACAAGGGCAGAACAGTTCCCAAAGACCTGCACATGAACTTTTTGCAAGAACTTAGCAGGTTTTCAATAGAATGCCTAGATCTGGCAGCCTAAGACGTGGGATGCTAGCACTGCCCCTCAGGATCTGTATGTAGAAGTTCTCGTGGGTTTCCTCGAGATCTGGACAATACAAAAGGACACAGACACCAAGAAGAGCTTGCTATCCAGGCTTTCCTCACTATATCCCAGCCTGTGTCCTCTAGGGTGTTCTCTTATCTTGCTTCTTCCTCTTTTACTCAGCCCAAGCTCACTCTGCAGAGCCAGTTTCTCCCTCACTCTTCACTTTTACTTTTTCAAATAAACTTTGTCACTGCTTTTTGCTTGTTTTGTTCAATTCTTAGTTCAAGACAAAAAGAACCTTGAATGTAACTCCAGAAGGAGAAGTAAGAAACCCAGAACCCAGTAATGTTTATTTAGTGAGCCATTTTTAGAAGGAGCCACTGAATAACACACTCATCCACCTTGCATGAAAATGTCTTTCATACAGTCCTACCAATAATGTTGTGATTAATTGACAAGCCAGTGAAATTGTACAGAAAGTCCTAAAACAGAATCAGGAATAGATTTTTTTGTTGCTGTTCTTGTTGATTTTTCTCTTGAACTGGGAACCAATCTCAGGATCTTATGCTTGCCAGGCAGGTGCGGTGCCACTGAGCTACATCCCCAGCCCCAGAGGATGACAAGTTTATGCTTAGCCTGTGCATCAGTGAGGAAAGTGAGGCTTTTATTAGGTTGGGACAAAAATAATAATAATTAAATAATGGTTTTCTAGCATTTTTTTTCTGAAAAAAAAAAATAGGTGTAGTGGCACACTCCTGTAATCCCAGCACTCAAGAGGCTGAGCCAGGAGGACCTCCACAAGTTCGAGGCCAGCCAGGGCTGCACAGTGATTTCAAGGCCAGCCTGAACTATATAGCAAGACCCTAAGGAAAAAAAAAAGAATTTGGCTAAAACTCCAGCTGAATCAGAGACTTTTTTTTCAGATCGTTTTCATTATTAGTATATGTTTGTAGTACATAATGTTTACATTTCTTTTGTGGAGTTGGTATGTGTACATAACACATCTTCATTCCTTTTCTCATCACATGTCCCTCTCCTCCCTCCCCGCTCTCCATCGCGGGATCCCCTTTCCCACTGAGAAAGATCTATTTTCCTATTATGTATCTCTTATTTTGTTCTTTATTTATACTTTGGGTTTTCATGTAAGAGAAACCATGTGTTATTTAAGCTTGTTTGCCTGATTTATTTTACTTAACATTATGGTCTCAAGATGCATCACTTTCCTACAAATGGCTCAAGATTATCTCTTTGTGGCAGAGTAGTACTTCATTGTGTGTAAATACCACACTTTCTTTATCTAGTCATCCTTTCAGGGACACATAGGCTGCTTCCAAGATTTAGCTGTTGTGAATTGTGCTGCTATAAACATGGATAGAGACTTAAACATAATAAACGAAAAATTAAATAATATAATTATGCCTATTCAAAGTTCAAAAACAGGAAAGCCAAATACAACAAAAGCACAAATGACAAAACAAAAATAGACTATCAGGACTTTATCAAAATTAAAAACATTGGGGGTGCCCATCAACTGGTGACTGGATAAAGAAAATGTGGTTTTTTTATAAAATGGAGTACTACTCAGCCATAAAAAATGAGAAATTCTCTAATTTATAGCTAAGTGGATTTATAGCTAAGTGGATGCACATTGAGGCAATACTCTTAAGTGAAATAAATAGGACACAGATGTATAAATACCAAATAGTTTCTCTGGTGAGAAACTGAAAGTGTAAATAAGGACTAAATGTATAATAGGTCATGTGAAATAGGAAGAAAAGGGGCAAAGGGGAAGGAAGTGGGAGGGCTAGGGGAAAGGATAGAAGGGAATGGGATTAATATGAGAAAATGGGAAAATAGAAACAAAATTTTTGTAAATAGGGAGGGCTGGAGGGGTTGAAGGGAGGGCTGGGCAAGGGTGAAAAATAAGAACCAAGAGAGATTATGTAAAGGTGCAAATTTCCAATGATGAATGTCATTATATTGTATACCTAAAATGTACCAATCAAATAAAATGTAAAAAAAAAAGATTCCACTGAGTACCTACAAGGATGGCTATAATAAAAAAGACAATAACAAGTGTTGGTAAGTATTAGGAAAAATTGGCGCATTCATACACTGATGATGGTAACGTAAAGTTGAGCAGCCACTGTGGAAGAGTCTGGCAGTTCCTCTCAGAGTTAAATATACCATTACAATATGACCCAGCAAATCTACTCCCAGGTGACCAAAAAGATGTTTAAACCAAAACTTCTTTACTTCTATCCCCGGGACCACAAAACAAAACCTACCTTCTTTACAAATGTCAATTGCACCATTTTCATGATAACCAAAAGGTAAAAAAAAAAAAAGTACATGTTCATCAACTGATAAATGGGCAAATGTGGTATATTCAGTAGAAAAAATAACATGCTAAACAGTAAGTGTACCTCAAAAATATAATAAGTGAAGAAAGAAGTCACAGATGATCATATACTACATGATTTTACTGAACTGAAAGCCTTTGCACTGAACTGCATCTTCACTTCATTTTTAAATTTTGAAACATGTTCTCACTAAGTTGCTCAGGCTGGGCTTGAACTTGTAATACTCCTGCTGTAGCCTCTTAATATGCTGGAATTACAGGCTTGTGCTGCCACACTCAGATACCATACACTGTGTGATTTTATTTACAAATGATTTCTAGAAGATGCATATCTTTTAAAAATTGGTACATTTTAGTTTTAATTTCTATTGGTATCTTTTATTTTGATAAATACAACTAATTTGAAAGGTTTCATTATAAACGTAGACATTGGGTACATTTTAGATATACATAATGACAACATTTATCATAGGGAATTTGTACCTGCACATGATATATCTTGATTCCTGTTTATTTCCCGTTCCTCTCCCTCCTTTCATTTGTTATCAGGTGATTTCTCTTTTCTTTTTGGGGTATGAGAATCGAACTCGGGACCTTGCACTTTCGAGGCAGGCAGCAGAACCACTGAGCTAAATCCCCAGCCCTTTATTTGGTTTTTGGAGCTGGGGATTGAACCCAGAGCGTTGGGCATGCTAAACATGTGCTCTACCACTAAGGTATACCCACCCTACCCACAGTGTATTTTAAAATCAGCTTTAAGACATTATTTATATGTACTAATTTTTTTTATTCATCATTATCCACATTTACTTAAGTAGAAATTTTATCAGGGGTGTGCTGGAGACATGAAAATGCTTATGGGTTAGATGATAAATTGCTCTAGGAGATAGAATAATTTTTAAATTTAATTTCTTGAATCCATAATGTATTTACATGATTGAAAACTAAAAATTTTTAAATGTACAATAAAGTGTCTCCTGCCCACTACCCAGTTTCCATCCCTTTCCACTCATCCACCTTATAGTCACTTTTGTTAATTTTATATGTATCTTTACTGAGTTTATGCAAATGCAAGTAAATATAAGATTATATGCTTATTTTATCCCGCTTTTAATATAAAACACAGTGAACAATAGGCACATCTGTATCTGGTCTTTTTTTTAGTTAATGACTTATCTTAGAAATATTTAGGTATTAGGGGTGGAGATGTAGCTCAGTGGTAGAGAGCTTGCCTAGCATGTATGAGGTCCTGGGTTCAAGGCCCAGCACTGAAAAAAAATTAGATATTAATACAGAGAGAATCTCCTCATTCCTTTTTATGGTTGGGTAGTTTTCCATGGCTTAGCATCCATTTGGTTTGAATATTCTGTAATTTAACTAGTTTCCTACTGATGGAAACTTGAGTTATTTCCAATCTTTTGAAGTTTTGAAGAATACTGTAATTAATAATCTTGATCTTATATTATTATAACCATGTAAAGAAAGCCAGGAACTTTTCTTTTTCGGCCCTCATTCTCCCCCCACAACCCGGTATCTGGGATCGAACTCAGGACCTTAACGCTTGCCAGGCAAGTATGGCGCCACTGAGCTAAGTCCCCGGCCCTGACAGGATCTTTTCTTGAATCAAAGGCATATGCATTTGTAATTCTACAGTTGCACCAGTTTATATTCTCACCAGCAATATATTTGAATGCCAGTTTACCCAGCCTGACATACACAATGTGTCATCAAAATTTTTGAATTATGCCAATCTCAATGTTTTAAATATTTGTATCACATTGTAGTTTTGCCAGACATTGTGGTGCACACCAGAACTCTGGGAGGCTGAGATTTTAATTGGCATTTCTCTTCTTTTGCTTGAAGGTGAACCTCTAGTCACCTTCTAGTCACCTCTAGTGTAGTCAGAAAGGAATTTATCAACCTTCTACCCAGATCAAATTCCAAAAAATGATTGTACTGGCCAGGAAATTCTTTTGAACTGAGATGGTTTAAATTTCTATATGCCAAGCACGAGCCTATCTTAGGGGATATTCTCTCTGGCTGACTGGTCTCCCCACTCTAACTTCACAAATGGATTTTACTTTAATCTCAATTCACATGTCAGCACCTAAGTGAGACCTAGGCTAGCCACCTCATCCTAGTGGCCACCCAGCTTCTCTCTGACAAATCACTCTATTTTTTCTCTCCAGAGAGCTCATAGCTACATAATCTTTTTCTGATGCATGAGTGAATTCATCTGTATGCTCAACATTATATACTCAGTGTGTAACATGGTACGTGACACACAGTAGGTACTTACTGACCATCTGTTGAGCAGATAAATGCCCAACTTCTGCAACGAGGGGAAAAAGGGTGAAATTTCTAAACAGAGTTGTTTGATATTGGAGTGTGGGAAAGGAATTTGGCCTCGCCACTGAGTTGAAAATGCATAACAGGCAGCCCCAGTCCTTTATTCTCAAAGCATTTTAACTTCATGCTAACTTTGAGCAGTGGATGTGAGATCCACCCCCAATTAAGTTCAGGTTAGGTTTGGGACACTGAAATATTTTCTTTCATCCATAATCACTGGATCAAGGCCTATAAATCAGATAGTTAAGATGCAAAAACACAAACAAGGTCATAATTTGTTTCTTCCTGCCCTCTGTTTTTCTTGGCATGGAAAAACTCGAGCCTTCCTGACTAGGGATGGGTAATGACACTGGGGTGTGATTTATTATAGTGGCCTAACTAAATTTATTTTTATTTTATTTCTTCTCATTCTTTCCCCTTATTGTCCCAACTCATGTAAGGAAACACACTGAATAAAATAATTCTCCTGCTGATAAAGAACTTTCCCTGGACTCTTTGCTCATTTGCAGCTATGTTTCCAGAATCACATTCTTGGAACAAGACAGGCTGATGTGAGCAAGGGTGGATGTGGTGGGTACTTCTGGTAGGGAAGGAAGCCCAAGATCCCTGGCTTGTGGAAGTCACTTCTCTTACTACCTTTTCTAAACAAATTTGTTTATTAAGTTAGGAAAGTATTCCTATCCCCAAGGACCTGGCTACACAAGCGGGGGCCAGGTACGGCTATGGACAAGTCTGGGAGCCTCAGTTCCTCATCTCTAAAATGTGTGGCACAATACCAGAACCTTCTTCTCAAATGAGCGCCCATTAATTCAACTATTCCTAAAGCCAGGAAACAGAAAGATAAATGGTAAAATAAAATAATAATAGTACATAGACCATAAACAGATAAAAAGAAAAACAAAACAAAAAACCATAATATTAAGAAAAACAGCATAATATACCATTTTCATCTTCTACACTATAAACTATTTTGTTTGAACTATCTCTAAAATTTGCAGAGGAATAAGAAATTTGTTTTTGCCAATAACTAAAAATACAGGAGTTTAATAATAAATCACATTTTAACAAATATTATTGAAGCATAGTTATTGAAAATTAAATAATCAGAACTTTAAGAAGTTATAGAAATAAACTTTATTTTTAATTTTCAGAAGTATAAAAGTTGTAACACTTTGTATAAATTGTTAACAATTTAGTTGATACCTAGTTAATCTCACACAGCACTATTTTTTCCTTTTCTTGAAAACTTATACTTGCATCCTTTAAAAGACAGACTAATATATATTAGCATTTAGTAAGTTATTTGAAGAGCAAAATTCTAGAATATCCATGTTTGTCATGATACTTGAAATATGTTTAATATATTAATTTAAGTAATGTATCTCAGAAGTAACAATTATAATCATTAGTTCTCTAACCTTTAGGTCTGAATAAAACCTATCATCACTTTTCACAATGAGAAAGCAGAAAATAATATAATAATCAAATGGAGCTAACCTGAAATCATTCAATTCTCTTGGGCCTTTAAGAGACAGGGCCTGGTGGGTTGTCATTATGGAACCCTTCCATTTTCTGGCTTCCTGTCTTGCCATGTGATCTTTCCCTCTCTTGTGCCCTCCCATCACTGTGATAACCATGCACCATGATGTGTAGCAACAAGAGGAGGCCTCGCCAGAGCCAGCAGTGTGCTGCCTAGACATTCAGCCTCCAAAACCATGAGCTAAATAAATTTCTTTTCTTTATAAGTTATCTAGCCTCCGGTATTTTGTTATAGTAATGAAAAACAGAATATATCTTCTATTTTAGCAACTTAATATAAATGAAACACAAGTTTCATTTTAAAATAAAAATTACACTACCATATTTGAAACTGCAAATGTGATTCACGTTATGAGAGAGAATGAGTTAAAAACAGCAAATACTAGATAATTATTTCTCCTGAGTAGTGAGTGTGACTTAAAGTTCTCATATTACTTATTTTCAACTCAAGTAAGGACAATGAGGCCACAGGAGTCATTTCTTCATCTGAGTCACTTGATTGGCCTTTTAGTTCCAATTGCCCTTAATCTTTGTCTATAGTTAAGTTCTGAGTTTTCTTATTGTGCTTAGCAACTGCATCATTCGCACAAAGTTTTCTCATTATAATGTTTGGCAATTTCTTCAGATCCAAATCCCATTCCTTAAAGGTTTTCAGACTACTTCCATGTAAAATGTCTGGAGTCTCAAGGCCATAGCCTTCGTACTGCTGTAGTTCATGCTCCATCGTCTGCTTGATGACCATCTCCCGGGGTTGGTGGCGCCTTCCCTGCCTGTCCTTGATGCTGTTGTGTAACTCGATCTGCTCCAGCTCACTGCTGAATCATTTAAACACCTTTCAATTAATTCACAAGCGTCTTTCTTTGAATATCTCATTTTTGGGGGATCCAGCTCATTTTGAAACCACTGCAGTTTTTCACCAATAAGGTTGAGACGTAAAGCCTTTTCATTCTTCAATTTTTCCTTCTTTTCTTTTTTGTGGGCCTCTCTTGTAATTTGAGCAGCTTTTCTACTATACAGGTGGATGATTTTTTTTTCTGTGCATTTTCTCTGTGGTGCTTTAGGCATGGTGACTTCCTGGAGGCCACAGGGGACCTCCGCACTCCAGACCACACAGGTTCACAGCCGGGAGCGGCAGCTCTCATGCCCGCTTTCCAGCCCAACACAAGTAGGGCCCAGGAATAAGAAATTTTAGCAGAGCGTGGTGGTGCACGCTGGTAATCTCAGCACTCAGGAGGCTGAGGCAGAAGGACCGCTTCGAGTTCGAGGCCACCCTGGGCTACATAGTGAGTTCAGAGCCAGCCTGAACTACATAGCAAGACCCTGTCTCAAAAAACCAAAAACATCAGTGGTTTCACTGCCTGCTGAACAAGTGCAAGGACCCGAGTTCGATCCCCAGTACCAAAAAAAAAAAAGCAAAAAAATATGTATAGAAAAAAAGTTTGGATAGTAGCAAAACAAAACACTAAATAGCTATCTTGAAGTTAAGGGCTTAAGAGTTGATTTTAGCTTTCATCATGATACTTTTCTTTATCTGTTTCATTCTTTCTAAATAGTATATATTACTTTCTTTCTTTTGGTACTGGGGATGGAACTCGGGACCTTGAGCTTTCGAGGAAGGCGCCGGAACCACTGAGCTAAATCCCCGGTCCAAAATAGTATAAATTACTTTTGTAATTAAAAATAAGTAATAATAAAATTGTTTAAGTTGGTTTGTGTGACCCAACCTCCTGTAGCTCTCTGTGGAAGTGGAACAATTTGTTTCCCAAGAGGTGGATACAGAAGCATAACGGTGGGATGGGAGTGAAGGGGGCCAGATGTGACTCTGATCCGGGTCAGAGTGAGGCCATGGAAAAATACTAGGGATGCCACACCCTCCTCGTGGTCCTGGTGAAGGCCACAGTGAAGTCACCTCTCCATTGTTTTTGTTCCTCTCTCCACATGAAATAACTCAGTTCCTCTTACTGTAAGTAAATCTAACCTTCTTGCCTTTCTTGTGATTTCCCTCTGAGCTTGCTATTACTGCCCCACTCTTTCTGTTATTTCCCAAGGCGAACAACTTGCTCCTCCAGGTGGGGACTCAGAAGGAAGGAGAGAATAAAAGGGTGAATCTGTGGATGCCTCATGCCCCGGGCCAGTGGTTCTTACTGACTTTCCACAAAGGACTCAATAAATAACAGGCCTCCTCCCTGCTCAGGCTTTTAATCAGCGAGGGGAGAAAAAAGTCAGAAGGTAGATTATCTTTTTTTTGGTACCAGGGATCGAACTCGGGACCTTGTGCTTATGAGGCAGGCAGCGGAACCACTGAGCTAAATCTCCGGCTAGATTATCTTTCGATAAAGGATACAAGTTGGAGAATGTGGCTGAATGTATGTGCCAAATAGACTTCCTTATATCTGTATTTTTTTATTTTTCAGTACCAGGGATCAAACTCAGGAATTGTGCTTGCAAGCATGGTGCCACTGAGCTAAATCCCCGGCCCCTTTCCTTTTATCTGATTAGAGCAGATTTTTATCAGTCCCAGTGTCAGATCAGACTGGAGAGAAAAACTTGTGCTCCCTCCAAATATGTTCTTTCCTTCTTTCCTTCCTTGAACCCAGGGCCTCTCACATGATAGACAATGTTCTACCTCCAAACTACCCTCTTAGTCCCCTCTCAGAAACTTGATCCTCAGAGCTTAGGTAGGAAAAAACCCTAGGCAGCTCAGGCCCATTTCTCCTAATGCCCTCCTTTCCCTATGTACAGGAATAAGGGGAGAAAGAGTCTGGAGTGCTATATTGATATAGGAGAAATAATATAACTCTCAACCTGCTAGATGTCAGATATACTGAGTTTGTGTTCCCTGAAACCAAAGAATGAATACTAAGGAACAACGGAAGTTAAGAGTAGAAAAATTTATTGAGAGAAACAGCTCCTGAGAGAAAGGAGGGGACCTGAAATTAGGTTGCCAACAAGCCCACTTCTCAAAGGAAGTTTTATAGAGCAAAATCACTAGCTGGGTACAAAATCACGAGCTGGGTATAATGTAGGTCAAAACTATGATCAACCAATAAGATTACAAGTATAGCCACTTGGGTCATATTGATCCAATGGGGAAGGAAGCAGGTCACATAACAAGTGTACATGGAAAGCACAGAAATCTTTTTAGGAAGGGATGGATCAGGAGGTCTTGGTCACCCACCTGGGTGACTGCCATCTGTCTAGACTTAATGGACCAGGTGATACCAATTATAGTATAATCTTTAATTTATTACTTACCCCTTGGGGAAGCATGTAGGCCTGGTTATTCCATCTTTATCTTGAAGCCTGGCCTTTGACAGATGCACTTCTGGCTGCAGTTGTAATGTGTTCTCATCTTCTGCACTGACTCCCTTCTTAAGGGCCTAGCCCTGTCTGATTGCCTATATTTTTACCTAATTTAGCTGTCTATAATAATATTAGTTCATGGCTTTCCACACAAGGAAATATCTGGCATAGAAGGAAGCATTTTCCTCTCCAAAAGTTCTGTTTCTAGGATTATAGGACACTTTGAGGATGTGAACCAAGCTATAAAACCACCACTTCAGAAAAATGTACATAGGTGCTGTTATAGACTTTGATATTTATGATTTATATATCTGCCAGCTTTTCCCTTTCCTCTGGTTTTGGCAGCCTCGTCTTTCTTTGTGGGACTATTCCTGTTCTGTTCTATGTGAAGCTAGTGGGGTTGAAGATAACTATGTTCTACTTCTCCTTGGTGACAGAGACGGAGCATGTGATCCAATCTATCCAATCAGAGAAGCTCGTTTTTCTGGCCCTGCTGTTTCAGAAATGGGCACATGATTTAAAGCAGCCAATCAGGGAAAGCAAATTAAGAGGTAGGAGGTTAGGAAGAATACTACTTTAAGAATGCTAAACTGGAAAAAAGAGCTGGAGCTCTCCCATAGATGTTTTGTCTGCCAAGTAGGAAGAATAATGGACTCAATGGAGTGAGAATAGTGGAGTCCAACAAAGCAGAAAGGTGCCTTGAGGACATTATTAAACACCTGAATCTGGGCATAAGTGAAATCTGGTCTTCTGGTTACAGAAAGCACTAAATTCGCCTTTTACTGCTCAAGCTAATGTGAGGTAGGTTTCTGGTTTTTTCAAAGCATGTACACACAGAACCTGGCCCCCACTTTCCAAAGGTGCTGAGACTTATCAACCCAAGCCCCCACTGGCTGTTAAGAGCCTCTTCTGTTGTTAGTGGTGCCCGTTGTGAGACTGAAAATTGATCAAGTATTCTAAATGAGTCCAGTAGATCTGGCTGCTGCATTTGAAGCCTCAATACTTGCTTCATGTTGGTCCTGTTTCTGCTTGTCAGCAACTTGGAAACCATACTGAAAATACAGGCCAGAGGGCAGATAGCTTAAGAGAAAACAAGTTGCATGGGTGTGTTAGAATGTCTAGCATTTCCTGCTGGAGAAACTGTTACACTACCTGAGGACAGAAAGGTTATTATAAAGTTCAACCCTCCTCCTTTTCTTGGTATACAGTGGGTGAGAGTTGGAAGTGTGAAGAGGAGAAGAAGAATCTCACCGAAACAAAAAAGATGTTGGGGCAAGTTAACCTGTAAAAGCACTAGGAATTTGATGCAAGGCAACGTAAAGGAATCTGTAGGATAACAGCTAACCTTTTATTAAGCATTTCTTTTAGGCGGGATGTTGTACTAAACACTTTACATGCAGTATAGCTATGCTTGGTGGTGGGTCCTATTGTTCTGACCATTTTACAAATGGTAAAACTAATGCTGAGAGGAGTTAGGAACTTGCCCCGAGGTTCTCCAGTCGGTGAGGCCTGGATGTGACACCACCGAGCCCTGCATTTCCTTAACCATCATGTATCCTCTCCAGCTAAAGACCTGGGTTGGACTCTAACTTTGTCACTTGCTGGCTGAATGAATTTGAACAAGCCAGTCTCAAATGGAAAATTCAGAGATTATATTAAATAACTTTTTTCCCTCTCTCTTTCAACTCTAACATTTCAAAAAATGTTGAAATATTTAGTGTCCTAAACTAGGATTTGTATTCCTGGTCTGAGCTTTTTTCCGCTCGAGACCCTATAGATTGGTTTTTCCCATGGATTTAGGATCAAAGAGCTCCTTGGGGTTATGTATTCCTTTGAGATGTATTCAGAGGCAAAGGAACTGGAAAGCCTTCCTTGCTGAGTCAATCAGCGTCTGTGAGCACAGGTGACAAGTTGTGACCCATCCCTTCACTGTCTGATGAGCCCAAAGGTCACAGCTCTGAACTTGAACCCACTCTCATTCTTCCTGCCCCTTTTGTGGGTTTTCTGATAAGCTACCCTAGGTCAGCCATGACTGCTTTTCTCTCCCTGTGAACAAAGTCCCCAGGGCATGCACTTTGCTGCAAACTCCCCAGCTGCCCACAGCCCTTTATTGCTGCATTCCAACAAATTAGCCATGTGACAGAAGATTATTTTTAACTTCAATAGAGCAGCTCCCTCTCTTTTAATATATCATGCTTGGCCCACATTCCCTTGGTGAAAAGGGCACCAGCGGCTACTTCTGAGAACCTTTAATTACTCCAATTGTTTGCAAAACTCTCTTAGAAGCTTGGGAAAAAAAATCCATTTCTTTCTCCTTCCCACTCTGGTCCTCTTCTTCCCAGATCATTTACTAGAAGTTAAGGCTGAATCTGACCTGGGGACCTACCAAGGCTCCCCAAGTCTCCTGTACCCACCTCCCCATTACCCACTCACCACAGAAGATTTTTTAAAAAGTGCAAATCTGGGCCGAGGATTCAGCTCAGTGGTTCCACTGCCTGCCTTGCAAGCGCAACATCCCAAGTTCGATCCCTAGTACCAAAAAAATTAATAAATAAAAAGTGCAAATCTAATCAGAGGGTAAAGGGAGGACAGGTTCCAGAGTGACAGAGACTGACACCAAAGTCCCTCACGGAACCCCAGCAGGTGTCAAGTGGGGTGGGGCCCAGGCTCCAGAAGCACTGAGGGCTAAGCGTTTCCTAGGAATTAAAACAATCCAAGAGGGTGGTGTCTGAGCTTTGACCCTGAAGCTGAGCCTTTCTACCTTCAATCCATCCAAACAGAACAATGAATATATTGCCAGCCACTGCATGGACCAAAGGCCTTTCTCCAGCTTTCCTTGATTTTCTAAATCCCAGATTCTTCTCTAATCTTAGGAGACCAAGTGAGCAGCATGGCTAAAAATGATTGGGATTATATCACCCTGCCACCTAGAAAGTAGTGACATAGTTACATTTGAGTCTCCCCTACCATTGAGAAATGTATAATTTCTTATGCCTGAGTTTTGCAAAGTAATTCATACAAGTTATAATGTATATAGTTCCAGCCATTTTTATATGCATTTTGATAAATCATGAATTATAAAAAAGATAGTGTATGAATGTGTGAGTAGAGAGAGAGAGAAAGACAGAGAGAGAAGGGGCAATAGATGTGGTTGTGTGCTAGTAAGAAAGAAAGGCAAGAAAGAATTTTCCAAGTGTTACCTGCAGTTTAGGGCGAAGGCTCCAGCTACAGGGATTCCAACAGACCAGGCTCAGCCACCTGTTCCCAAACTCCAATCAAGGAGACCAGAAGTGATGAAGGGAAGGACAGGGGCTTTGATCAGCTCCATGCTGGCAGAACAGATAAAAAGGTTGAAGATCTATCTCTGAAAGGCTAACAGAAACCTTGAGTTTCATAGGAAAGAGGAACAAAAGCAAGGGTTAGGGGTTACCCAGCTGGCAGGTAATCCTGGTCTGGTTGATGGTTATTTCAGGACTGGTTCTGCGAGGTTCTGGGACAGCCATCATAGCTTGAGGGGGCAGTTTGGTTCCCACCATGAGATGACAGCTCCTGCTTAAGGGGACAGCCTTAGTTCCCATCAAGGGGTCATTGCTCCTGCTGGGGGAGTGACCTCATTTTGGGGTGCTCTATGAAGCTCTGCTTTTCCTGGAATCCAAGGTGACTGCAGATTTAGAATATTGACTGGAGACTTCTAGGTATCGATTCAGGAGGGTCTAGAACTGGAAGTTGTAAAAGCTGGCAATTAGATACCCCTGCAAATCCTGAAAACTACTTCAGTTACTTTTATCATAGTATCCTCAGTGGTAATGGGGATGACATAGGCTAGGTAACTTTAGGGCTAAGAAACCTTGTAATACTAGAAACTCCTTAAGTGATTAACATGCCTACCATACGGAGCTGAGCAAGGATCTGACCCAAAGTTTTAAGATAATAATTTTTTATTAAGTTTATCGGTACATTTTAGGTATACAATACAGTTACATTCATCATTGGGATCTTGTACCTTTATATCATGTATCCTGGTTCTTATCTTTTCCCCATTCCCCTGCCCTCCCTTCAACTCCTCCACCCCTCCCTATTTACAAAGACGTTGTTTCCATTGTTTCCTTTTCTCATATTTTTTCCTTTCCCCTACCCCTCCCACTTCCCCTATCCCTTTAGACCTTTTCTTCCTATTTCACATTTTCAATTATACATTTTGTTTTTGTTTTTGTTTTTTTGGTACTGGGGATTGAACTCGGGTCCTTGTGCTTGCGAGGCAGGTGGTGGAACCACTGAGGTAAATCCCCGGCCCCAATTATACATTTTCATCCTTATTTACGCTTTTAGTTTCTCACACCAGAAAAACTATTTGGTATTTACACTGTGTCCTATTTATTTCACTTAAGAGTATGGCCTCAATGTGTATCCATTTAGTATAAATGTCTCTAGTTTCTCATTTTTTATGGCTGAGTAGTACTCCATTTTATTAAAAAACCACATCTTCTTTATCCAGTCTCCAGCTGATGGGC
>NW_004624746.1:16977446-17101449 GCF_000247695.1 Heterocephalus glaber
GGAGGGGGTGAAGGGCGCACAGGTAATGGGGAAAAAAATAAGAACCAAGATATATCATGTATAGGTACAAACACCCAATGATAAATGTAAACAAATTGTATACCTAAAATGTACCAATAAAATGTACCAATAAAATTAATTTTTTTAAAAAGTCTTTTATCAGATTTGTGCTTTGCATACACTTCTCCCCAGTGTATGCTTTATGTTCTTGTTCTTTTGAGAATGCCTTTCACAGAGTCTAAATCTTTCATTTTAATGAAGTTCAGCTTATCAATTGCAGATTCTCCTTGACTTACCACAGGGTTACGTCCTGATAAACCCAGCATAAATTGAAAATATTGTAAGTTAAAAATCCATTAATAAACCTAACCTACCAAACATCATAGCATGAAGCACAGTGCAATGTAGAGTTGCTTACTCTCATGATTATGTGGCCAACTGGGAGACGTGGCTGATTGTCACTGCCTGAGATCACCAGAGAGTAGTGTATTGCACATCACTAGCTCAGAAAGAGGTCATAACTCAAAGAATGGTTTCTACCATACTGAATAAATGTTCCTTTTGCACCACTGTCAATCAGAAAACTTGTTATTGAAACCATTGTAAGTCAGGAACTACCTGTATTCCTTGCATGAATCATGCCTTTGGTTGTTATCTCTAAAATATCACTGCCATGCCAAAGTCATCTAGATTTTCTCCTAGTTTATCATCTAAGGGTTTTGTAATTTTGGATTTTATATGTAAGACTGTGATCCATTTTGAGTTAGTTTTGGGTAAGTACTGTGTCCAGATTAATTTTTTTTTTTTTTCGTACCAGGGATCGATCTCGGGTCCTTGCGCAAGATTAACTTTTTTAAATGTGGACATCCAGTTGTTTCAGCACTGTTCGTTGAAAATAGTGTCATTCTCCCATTGTATTGTTTTTGTTCCTTTGTCAAAAATCAGCTGACTATATTATGTGGGTCTATTTCTAGGATCTTTATGTTTTGATCCATTAACCTGTCACTTTTTGACCAATACCCCACTGTCTTGATTACTATAGTTTTATTGTACATCTTTTTTTTTTCTTGAGATCCTGTCTCACTAAGTAGTCTAGGCTGGTCTTGAACTCACTATGTAGCCCAGGTTTGCCTCAAACTCCCAATCTTCCTGCCTCAGATTCCTGATTTCTGGGTTTACAGGTATATGCCACCATACCTGGCTTAAACTATATATTAAATTTGGATAATGTCAGTCTTCTGGCTTTGTTCTTTTTTTTTGGTACCGGGGATCGTACTCAGGTCCTTGCGCTTGTGCAGCAGGCGGCAAAACCACTGAGCTAAATCCCCGGCCCTGGCTTTGTTCTTATGTTGACTAATTTGGGTCTTTTGTCTTTCCACATAAACTTTAGAATCAGCTTGTCAATATCCACAAAATAATTTTCTGATATTTGATTGTGATCCCATTGAATCTGTAAGAATAAGTTGTGCAGAATTTATATCTTAACAACATTAAGTCTTCCTATCCATGAACATAGAGCATCTTTCCATTTAGTTCATCTTTGCTTTCTTTTACCAGAGTTTTGTCATTTTTCTCATATAGATTTTACACATATTTTGTTAAACATACCTAAATGTTTCATTTTTTTGAGAGATAATGTAAATGGTACTGTTTTTAATTTCAAATTGTTCATTGTCAACATATAGGAAATTGTTCAACTTGTTCATGCTGGTATATAGCAAGCTAATTGACTTTTTTGTCCTATAACCTTGCTATAATTGCTTATCGGTTCCGATAGGCTTTTAAAGTTCTTTCAAATTTTAAACTTGACAATTATGTCATCTGCAAACAAAAATAATTTTATTTCTTCCTTTTATTTCCTTTTATTGTTTTGTTGCATTATTTAGGACTTCCAGTACATGCTGAAAATTCGTCATTGAAGTTTTATGGGACAATAATATTCTAGAAATTACTTGACATAGTCTTATCTAGTAGTAACCAGTTTAAATTTTTCCTTCATGAAATGTAATTACATTCTTTATTTCAAGCCTTCAACAAAGTTTTACAATAATGCTAACAACTAACATTTGTTGAGCACTTCTGTATTGATCCTTTTTCTTGGTTGCAGATGACAGATTTCACTCTTGCTAATTTAAGCACCAAAGGATTCACTGAGTGGTACAGATGGATCACAGAAACATTAGGAAAGTTGGAGAAATAGATTCTAGCCTACACCTCCAAGAATGGCTTCCAAACTTACACTGTAGAACTGGACTGACAAACAAGCTGCAGTTTTGCCACATCCAGAAGCTTCAGAATCACTAAGTTCCCACCACAGCTGCGAGCTCCAGAATCAAATTACCTCTGCCCTGACCAGTACTGGTAAAATGGTGCTTCACATTGCCTCTCCTACCACATAACTCATAGTTCTAAAGTCGCACACAAGTGGAATCTAAATCACAAACAGCTGGGCATGTTGGTAGATGCCTGTAATCCCAGCACTTGAAAAGGTGAGGCAGAAGGATTGCTGCAAGTTCAAGGCCAGCCTGGACTGCATAGCAAAACCATCTCAAAAAAAAAAAAAAAAAAAAATTAAAAATCACAAACAGAACTATAGCTGCAAGAGAGTTTGAGAAGTGTAGTATTTAGCTTTCCAGCCTCTGCAGTCCAGGAAGAAAGTAAGAAAGGGGCTGGAATGAGTTTAGAGCAAGCCAGGCTAAAGCATCTGCCACAACTTGCCAGCTACCAACTCCTGTAAACATGTCCGACCTCACTGCATTCTAACAAGAACTCAGTGAGGAAGAGACTATAATTATTCCAGTTGACAGATGAGGATGAAAAAGTAAATGGTGGGGCACACCGTATGGTCTTAGCTGTGCTTCGGGAAGTTAAAAGAAGGCCCTCTGTCCACTGTTGGGCAGAAGGAAAGAGGAGAAAGACAGCTGCCTGGAGGAGCCAGGGTGGAAGGCAACAGACCACAAGAATGAAGCATCAGTTCCAAAGTGACAAATGCCAGCCAAAATGAATTTGAAAACTCATGAGTATTCACACCAGGCGGATTCCAGAGTCCCTGCTTGTTCCATAAAACCATGCTGCCCCCAGTAGGAAGAACCAGAACTCATACACCTCACACGAAGACTTAAGGATCCTGCCTTGGTTACATTCCTACCATCCTACTGCATCTGTGGCACAGAACCCTGTGCAAAAGTTAAAAGAGCTAAAAACAAAACAAAACAAACCTCAGCAGGGGAGGCTTCCAGAAGGAGGTGAGTTTTCAGTCACTTTAGAAGAGAGGTGAAATGATAGCCTATGTGCAGCTCTGAGAAGACAAGAGGGTTTCAGATGAAAGAATTCACACGCCTCACCCAGGAGTCGGAGGCCAAACAGCCAGCCACTGTAGCACTTCAAAGCAATGTCCTTGACTGAAGCCGAATGGGTGAGTCAGTGTTTGGGAGAAAACAATAAACAAACTGGTAGGAGGGGAACTGGCTGCAGAATAAGATCATGTGAAACCCTTCCTGTGACTGCAATTTTATGAAAATAGTAATACAATCTGTAATGAAATTCAATTTGAAGCAGCCTGAAAAGCTCAGAGTGAGCCCTGGAAGTTTTCTTCTTATTTATTTATTGGCATTACTGGGGAATTAACCTGAGGATTTCACAATGGGCTACATCCTTATCCTCTTTTTTATTTTTTATTTTGAGATGGGGGGGGGGTCTTACTAAGTTGCCCGGGCTGGACTCAAACTTATGATCTTCCTGCCTCAGCCTCTCAGAGTGCTAGAATTACAGGCATGTGCCACCATGCCCAGTTCTAAGCATATTATTAACTAAACAACATTTTAACAAGTCTCTCCATCTGCCTGATCCTATGCTGAGCAAGTTAACAATGCATTATATCATCTTTCCTCCAGCTAAGAACTGGCGACTCCACAGCCCAGGGATTTAACATCTTGTAGTGCTGCTTGGCTTGTTCTCCTTTACCTATGGTTCCTTATTAATTTTCACAAGTTATATTTGTTTACTTATTGGCCCCTCATCCCCTCAAAAACTAGAAGTCTCTCAAGTACACACACAATCCGCTAATTTATCTTCAGCACTCCTACCCTAGCCCCTGCCAGAGGCGAACATACAGTGAGCACCCGGTGTACGTCAGCCAGGTGCAGCTTCATGACACAATCACCGTTCACTTTCTATCTGTACCATCAACTGCTTCCCACAGCAAAACAAACAGCCACAGCTTTAGGCAAACAAATAGATGAAATGAATCCTCTGCTTTCACACAGTGCTGTGGTCAAGTATGAGGGTCTAGGAGCCAAGCGCAGGTTTGAATCCTGCCTCAGCCACTTCTTGTCGGCATAAGGTTGGACAAATGTTAAAGAAAAAAAATATATAGTTTAACAGTGTGTAAAGGCTCAGGCCGGGGATTTAGCTCAGTGGTTTCGCCACCTGCTACACAAGCACAAGACCCCGAGTTCGATCCCTGTACCCCCCCCCCAAAAAACAGTGTGTAAAGGCTCCTGTGTGAATGAGTACTGCTGTTGGAACATAAAGAAAAGCTGGGAAATTTAGGGTTCAGATGCTTAAAATATATCTACTGTATACATTTTCTAAAAGTGATACAGCCCAGCTCCGTGCTAGAGTAGCAGAGTCTTCTCACCCTCCCAGCCCCTCCTGGAGAGAAGGAGGGAGCGGCAGGAACAGATCCTTGTGGTTAAATGTTAACTTGTGTTTATTTCTCTACAACTGCCTGCTGTTTAATTTGGCCAGCCCTGAGAAGATTCTTTCATAAGCCCGCGTGTCATTTCTGAACACCAGACCTTCACACACATGCTAAACATTTAGAGAGTGGGAGAGTTTCTTTTTCTCCATCAGTGAGTCGGATAAATAACATTCACCCCCAGCCCCCAGGAAAAAAGAAGTATTCTTTGATCTACACTAAAGATAAACTAGTAATAATTCATCCTGATCCAGCTAAGGGTTGTAAAGTAGATTCTTTGATAAGTCAATTAATTTCAGAGAGCACTGGGGCTTGTTTCTTCCTAATGCTGACTTTGATTCAGAAAGCCTGAGTACTTTAGAGGTGGAAAGAGAACTTTTAAAGTTATTTCATCAAATCCTCTAAATTTATTGGATGAGAAAACTGAGCTTCAGTGGGGGAAAGGGCAGTTTAGACTTACAGAGAGAAGCTAGTACAAGAGCCATATAGAAAATGTTTCTAACAGTTCTTACAGCATTTTAGGCTTTCTGTGGTCACTGTTTTTTGTTTCTTTTGGATTTGGTGATCCAAGAACAGCGTTTGGGCCTAGAATTGGAAAACCCTGAACGCGAATCCTCAGCTTTGCGCTGACGTCAGAGATATTTGAGGATCACTGCTGTCCCCTGCTGGAAGTTTAAAATCTTACAGGCTCTCAAGGTTTTGTGGAATATTTGTTAACAGTTTAAAAAATTAGAAACAGTCATTCCTTAGGTTAAAATGAATGTGTATGAAGAGAAAGGCAAAATATTTTCACCTTCAATTCCACTTTCCAGGGCTAATTATTCTTAACAATTCTTGAACATTCCATATATATATGTATATATATATATACATATATATATGGGACATTCAAATACATACATGTTTATTTATTTGGTCTTTTTGGCAGTACTGAGGACTCTGTCTAGGGACATTCTGCCACTGATATAGATGGCCAGCCCTTTCCATTTTTAAATTTTGAGACAAAGTTTCTCTAAGTTGCCCAAACCTCCCTGGATCTTTGTGAGCTTTCTACTTCAGTCTCTCAAATAGCTGTGATTACATGCAAGTGCCATTATGTCTGGTTTATAAATAAGAGAGTATTGTACAGTTTTGTAACTTTCTCCCTTACATTTTCTGTAACTATTTTATTTATTTGGGGTAGGTAATACATTCAAAAGCTTCCAAAGTTAAAAAAAAAAGCCTTAAAAAAAAGAAAAAAAGTCTTCAATATCTTTTCAAAGTGGTACATATTGACAAATCGCATTCCTTTTGGTGGAGGCATAAACTCCATTGATTGAGTATATTAGAAATTATTGTCCATCCTCCTTTGGTGGACTAAAGTCTATAAGAGTAGGAATTTTAAGGCCAGGAGAAATGCCACATGCCTATACTCCCAGCACTCAGAAGGCTGAGGCAAGAGGATTGCCATGAGTTTGAGGACAGCCTGGGCTACATAGTGAGTACAAGACCAGCCTGCACTACAAAGCAAGATGCTGTCTCACCCCTACATTCCCCAAAGAAAAAGAAAAAAAAATTAAGAATTTTATAGCTGTGCACAGTGGTTTGTGGCTGAACTCCCAGCTACTTGGGAGACTGATGTGGAAAGATAGCTTGAGCCCACAAGAGCAAGACCAGCCTGGGCCTGGACAACAGAGTGAGACTTCATTTAAAAAAAGAAAGAAAGGGGGCTGGGGATTTAGCTCAGTGCTTCCACTGCCTGCCTCACAAGCACAAGGTCCTGAGTTCAATCCCCAGTAACAAAAAAAAAAAAGAAAGAAAGAAAGAGTAGGAATTTTTTTATTTGGTTGTTGTTATTTCTGTCTCGGGTAATTGGGATAATGCTCAATTAAATGTATCTAATGAATGAAACTAGGAAATTTTCCTAGTTTCAAGTATTTCCATTTCAAAAATGCTTCCCTACAACCAGGCATGGTAGCATATACTCGTAGTCTCAGCACTCAGGAGGCTGAGGCAGGAGGATCGCCTTGAGTTTGAGGCCAGCCTGGATACATAGTGAGTCAAGAACAGCCTGAACTACATAGCAAGACCCTGTCTTAAACTCCCCCCAAAAAATGTTTCTCTGAGGGCTGGGGATTTAGCTCAGTGGTGCCACTGCCTGCCTTGCAAGCATAAGGTCCTGAGTTCGATCCCAGTACAAAAAAAAAAATTTCTCTGAGTATCTTGGCATCTATATTTTTGACATAGAATAAGGTCTTGTAGGTTCAAAAAACATGAGAATTTTGAATTTTGATAGGTACTGACAAATTGATACTTTTGATGACAAATGGAACCAGATGTTCAGTAATTCTACCATCCTCATACTGTATCTGATGGGGGATCAAATCAGAATCTCCCAGTGAGTTTCATTTGAAATATGCAGCTCCTTTCTGTACACCCCCTCTCCATTCTAATTCCCTAGGTAAAAAAGAGTCAGGAATCTGCATATTGAAGAGCTGCCTCAGCAGTTCTGGTGCTCAGTCAGGACTGGGAATGGCCACATAATCTATCCACTTCTTGCTACACAGCAGCTCTTATATCCTAATCTTAGCGTGCTTACTCATTTGTTATTCACCAGATGTTTATCAAGTGTCTACTTTCTAGTGCAAGACCCTCTGCTCTTTCTCCCAGAGTCAAGATCATCCTAGGGGGTGTGGTTAGGTTGCATCACTCTCCGGGGTGGCAGTGCTAGGGTGAGTGGGTGAGTTTGTGGGCTGCTGGCTGGGGTTTGGGGAGGGAGCCATGTGTGGGTGAAACTCAGGAATCCCGCAGCACTACAGTGGCAGAAATTTTTCAAAGGCCCAACCCTGCTCTCAGTGACAAGTATCTGTGTCTAACAAACATGGGGCCAGCACCACTACTTAGTCTTCTTTTTTTTTTTTTTTTTTCTTTTTTTTTAGTACCGGGGATTGAACTCAGGACCTTGCACTTTCGGGGCAGGCAGCGGAACCACTGAGCTAAATTCCCAGCCCATTACTTGGTCTTCTTAAGTGACTGCTGGTAGAGGTCTCCACAGCTGATGTGTGGGACAAGGCACAGTCATATCCCTCTGGGCCCTTCTAAATCAGATAAAATATAATGAATATGAAACCTAGGTGGGAAATGTGCCACAGACACCAACAGATTGCAGTCATAAAAAGAGATGATAGATTTCACCATCACTCATGACCCACCCAAATGTCACGTCCTTTGGACTCTTTCCCTGGCAGTTCCTGCCCTGAGTGGGTATTGTTCCCATGTACTCCATGACACTTGAAATATAACAACAAAAGAAAAAGAGGACAAAATGACCAGGGCTCTCTGATGTTTCCTAAGTCAGAACTTCTAGCTGCTTCACCCTATGATCCCATTAGTCCTTCCAACAATGCAAGAACTCAGACGGGCCAAATGAATAGAAAACAACCCACAATTTTTTTAGTAGGGGTGTCTTCACATTTATTTTGCTTGGACATCCATCAAATAATTTAAAAAACTTGTATATTGTGGGCCGGGTATTTAGCTCAGCAGCATAGCACCTGCCTGGCAAGTGTGAAGTCCTGAGTTCAATCCCGAGTACCAAAAAACAAAACAAAACAAAACTTGTGTATTTCTATAAACAGGCTCACACATATATGGCCAGATAATTTACAACAAAGGTGGTCCTGCAAAGCATGAGTAGGAGATATGTTTAATAAATGGTGCTGAACTGGCTAGATACCTACATGGGAAAAAGAGAGAACTGGACCCTACTTCATACTATCCTCAAACATCAAGTTTAGGTGGATAAAAGACTTCATGTGGAAGCCAAAAATCTATGGCTTTTAAGAAGGGTAATACAGGAAAATATCCTAATGACTTCTGAACAGGAAAGGATTTATTCAACAATCTACTAATGGCACTCACAATAAAGGAAAATGATAGATTCAACTATACTAATATTATACACTTTGGTTCATAAATATACTCCATAAAAAGTATAAATGGGATGGGGATTTAGCTCAGTTGGCGCCACGCCTGCCTTGCAAGTACAAAGTCCTGAGTTCGATCCCTGGTACAAAAAAAAAAAAAGCAAAAGTATAAATGGACTACAGAATGAAAGAAGATATTTGCAACAAATATGCTTATCAGATTGTTGCAATAATAAATTATAAAGGAAAGGTAGCAGTATTACACGATACAACTTCTTTAGAAAAGAGTTTGGCATTCTTTTCCATGTATGCTGTATTGTACAATGAAGAAAAGAAAAGAGAAGAAACCATCACTTAAAAACTGTGCATTCTGTCCCTCCCCACACCTGTGCACTTTTCTTTTTTTCTAGTACTGGTATTTGAACCCGAGAACTTTGTCCTGAGCTACATCCATTGCCCTTTATTTATTTATTTATTTATTTATTTTGAGACAGGGTATCCACTAAGTCACGAAATTGCTCAGGCTGGGCTCAAATCTCAGCCTCCCAGAGTGCTGGGACTACAGTATGTACTACTACCACACTCCCCCATCTGCATTTAATTTAATTAATTTATTTATTTTGGTACCGGGGATTGAACTCCAGTCCTTGAGCTTGCGCAGCAGGCAACGAAACGACTGAGCTAAATCCCTGGCCCCCATCTGCATTTTAAAGTTGACATCTACAAGTTTTCATTGTACTGTTTTTTCTTTAAACTTGAACAAGACTATTCACAGCCTTATTTTCAATTGTCCAAAATTGGCAACAACCCAAACGTCTGTCAACAGGAGAGTGGATAAATTGTAGATTTTAATACAATGGAACAATACTCAGCTAAAAAAAGGAACAACATGATGAAACTCAAAAACACTGTTACACAAAAGAAGCCAGATATAAAGAGATGGATTCAAGAACAGATACAAAAACAGACAAAACATTTAATTTCTTGTCATTTTACTTTGTTAATATCAAATAGGTCTGGGTTTAAATCTGATTCATGGCTGGGAATGTTGTTCAGTGGCATGCTCAAGGCCCTAGGTTCAACCCCCAGCACCAAAATACTAAAAAAGAAATAAATTTAAAAAATTAAAAATCTGACTCAAGACATGTATTTGCTATGACATCTTGGACAGGTCACTTAACTTCCCAAGCACTCAAGTTTATTCATCTGTAAAACTGGCACTACAATTTTTGGGGGTAGGATTTTCGTTTAGACTAAAAGAAAAGCAGGATTTAGGGTGGACTTGGTGGTACACACCTGATAGTCCCAACACTCTATAGAGGGCTCAGGCAGGAGGATCAAAAGTTCAAGCCCAGCCTGGGCAACTCAGTGACTAAGCAATACCCTGGCACAAAATAAAAATAAAAAGAAGCAAAGGGTATAAAGCATTCTAGTACAGTAAATGTAAATAATAAATGCTCAAACAATATTTTATTGTTTACATGTAGTGGCCACACTACGTTTCTATCCCTTTTCTCCTCTTACATCTTGAGCATGAAGTAATTTAGGGTACATATGAGTACTTTTTGCATGTGATGGGGCCATAATTTTTATCATAGAATAAAATTCCTTAATATGACAAGCCATGATTTATTTAATAATTGTATTATCAGATCTTTTCAGTTCCAATTTTATCTATACTACAAGTAATGCTGTAACAAAAATCCTCATACTTTAATTTTGGTGCTCATTTATGATTCTTCCTGCAGGATGAATTTCTTTTCTTTTCTTTTTTTTTTTAGGATGAATTTCTAAGAAAGAGAATTTTTAGGACTTGTGCTGGTTTTTGGGTTTTTGTTTGTTTGTTTGTTTTAGTTGCTCTCTGGAAAAGCTGTACTAACTCACATTCCCACCAGCACTGGCTCAAAATGCCTGTTTCACAGCCCCTTCCCTGGCAGTGAATAGTATTAATTTTTAAACCTTTGCTAATTGATTGGCATGTGTCAGGCATGATTTACAGGGCTTATTTTGTCTTCACCATAGCCCTCTGGTAGCCTGCCTGTTTAGCAGGCGAGGAAAATTAGGTGCCTGAGCTTAAATTCTTACCTACACCAGTACAGTATATTGTAGGGCCAGGACCAACCTGTCCTGGACCTGTTAATGTGCCTTTCATCCACCCCACACTGCCTCCTGGTGGAGACCATGGGAAAAATGAAGCACCAAGTTCCACAGAGACGTTCCTGGGGAGAGACAGGTGGGGCTTTGTGGTAGCTAGCTAAGAGAATGACACTGGGACCACCATGACAGATGGAACTTTGAAAACATGAGAATACTTATCAAGACTTACACTTATAGCCAGGCCCTGTGGTGTGCACCTGTAATTCCAGCTACTCAGAAGCCTGAGGTTGGAGGATCACAAGTTTAAGGGCAGCCTGGAAACTCAGCAAAACCCTGCTTCAAAATAAAACTATTTAAAGGGGGGGGTCTGGGATGTACCGGTAGCTCAGCGGTAGTGTCCCTGGGTTCATGTGCTAGTACCACAAAAAAAGAAAGAAAGAAAAAAAAGATGTGGATACAAAATTTGCACTTTTTGCACGATATATAGTTACATTTTTAAAAAAGAAAAAAAATGAGATTTTGCATGTGTGTGTATTGCTGGGAATCAAACCCAGGGCTTCAGCTACATCCCCAGCCCCAAAAGTGAGATTTTTGATAGAAAAGCATAGGAGACTTTTTAGGCTGGTACTGAATGAGCTAATAAAAAGAGCTTGGCTGGGAATACAGCTCAGTGGTAGACTGTGTGCTTAGCATCCACGGAGCCCTGGATTTCATCCCCACAACTAAAACAAAAAATTGCTGAAAGTAGCTGGTATTTGCTGAGCCCTCAAAACAAGCTGACCCCTGCTTATGGGACCCCATGTGGTACCTCTATTATGTATGCTTGACAGGTGAGGAAACAAGGCACAGAGATGGCTAACTCACTCGAGGTTACACAGCAGCAAGAGTCAGGATGTGTGAGCGGAGGTAGCAAGACTCCTGTTACGGTGATCAGGCAGGGATCACAAAATAGCTATGATTGCCAAAGATCTGGCAGACTTAGAGCCCCATCCCTTAATCTGGAATATCCATCATATGGAGGTTTTGTCTGACCAGGATAGTGGATACTCTAAGGCTTACATCTAGTTAATTCAAGGGTCCAGCATGTGATTTCACATCCTTAATGACATGGGCACCTGTCCTTCAGAGATATCTGTTAGCGGCCAAAACCTGGGCCTTTGCTAGTCCAGTAGTGCTGGTGGGGCAACTTGAAGCCTCTCGGGAGGAGACAGACCCACCCACCCACCCACCGGCCCCAGCAAAGGCCAGAACTGGAGTTTCTCTAGTTGGTCTGGTTACGGGTGGTGAATTCCAGGAGCATCAGAGACTCCTTCAGTGACTCACACTTGATGTCCTCACTTCCTCCCACCCCAGCCCCACTGAATCATGTGGAAAAGCTCCTTACTACACTCCCCTACCAGTGGATGATAAGAACACTGAGGCTCAGCCTCGTGTGGTGGCACATGCTTATAATTCCATCATTCAGGAGGCTGAGGCAGCAGGATCACTATGAGTTTGAGGCCAGCCTGGGCTACATAGTGAGACGCTGTCTCAAAAAACAAAAACAAGAACACTGACACTCCTAAAAAAGGAGTGGGTAATGGACTTTCCCAAGTCCCAACTGCAAGGCCATCACAGAAATGTGGAGGAGTTAGGAAGGTTTAGAAACGTGCTCAGCAAGGTGGAGGCTGGGAATGATTCTGAAACTGGGGTTGGACAAGAATGAGTACCCGGAGAAGAAAGAAGGACTCTGATTTTTTTTTGGGGGGGGTAGCAGGGATTGAACTCAGGACCTTGTGCTTGAGAGGCAGGTGGTGGCACCACTGAGCTAAATCCCCAGCCCCAGGACTATGATTTTTGAAGTCCTCTCCAGGCGCATCTAAAACTGCCCTATGAAGGCCCTATTTCAGTAAATATAGTTTTTTGATGGGCATGTAATTGGTAGGTTTTTGTTTTGTTTTGCTTTGAGACAAGTTGAATTCACTATGTTTGCATTATAGTGTTCTGAATAAATATGGCATTTATTTTAATGTGGTATATCCAGAAATAAATGTCACTTTGCAATGAAAAAAACCCCAAAACTATAGCCACATAGTGGCTGTATATATAGCCACATAGCGAAGTCAAGGTCAGCCTGAAATACATAGTGAGACCCTGTCACAAGAAACAACAAAAAGTAGGGGGGCATGGGCTGAGGATGTAGCTTAGTGCCAAGGCCTTGGGTTCAATCTCCAGTTATGTGGAAAGGAAGGAAGGAAAGAAGGAAGGAAGCCAACCAGCTGAGGGACAAAAAGGACTTTACTATGGGAATGATACATGTTTTGCTGAGATTAGAACTTGGAGTGTTGAGGGGACTCCAGAGGTGAGGTTTTATTAGACTCTGTATGTGAGAACCTGGAGTGAACTCCAAGAGAAAGTGACCCCACACCTAAGCAGATCCCACTACTGGACCCCAAAGTACACATTGTGTCAGTCAGCTTTCAATTACTGCAACAGATACCTGAGATGATTGATCAGCTTATACAGGTAAAAGTCTTACTTTGGCTCACAGTTTTGGAGGTTTGCATTCACAATGGCTTGGTCTGCTTGCTTTTGGGCCTGTGACGAGGCAGCACACTGCAGCAGGAATATGTGGTTGTAGCAAAGCTGCTAACTTCTTGGCTGGGATGGGATAAAAGAAGAAGAGATGGGTTGGCAAGATGGTGGTGGGTGTGATTTCCATTATCCCCTTCTGGGCCACTAACCCAGGGACGTGCTAGGCCCTATCTCTTAAAAGGCCCCACCCCTGCTGATAGCATGGATGCCAGAATTGTGCTTTTAACACTGCCCTGGGGCTGATCCAGTTCCATAGTTTAATGTTCACATGAAACTCACAAGTTTGACACTATATTCTCACAAGTTTGAGAATATAGTCTGCAGCAAGCTACACTCTGTCATTCCTCCAAGGACTGAGAGCTCCAGTTGCAACAGGGCCACATCCCCTTAGCCTTGGGGCTAAGCTCCAAAGCCTGATCACCAACACTGGCACAGCCTCTGTCCCTGAGGGATCTTACAGTCTTAAGGGCCAGAGAATCTCGGCTGTGTTGGATTCCCTCTCTCCTGAGCAGATCACCTTCTACAAGTGGGTGTGGTAGCACACACCTGTACCAGAGTTTGAGGGCAGCCTGGACTACATAGTGAGTTCCAGACCAGCCAGAACTACATAGTGAGTCTCAAAAAAACAAATTTACTTTCTATATAGGACTACTTTCATCCTGAGAAATTACACTGTAATAATTTTGGAATGGGGCCAGGGATGTAGCTCAATGGTAGAGCACCTTACCATGCAGAAGGTCCTGGGTTGATGCCTGCACCGCCCCCCGCCAAAAAAAGGAATTTACTTTTCACTAACTACCTTGTTGATCCTATTTCCTATAAGATTTGTTCTAAAGAAAAAAATATGGCAAAAAACTGAGTTTCATACTTCGACCGTCTCTCTAAGTATACAAGTTCAATTGTTAGGAAATTATCTTATGGGAACAATTATGAATTTATACAATGATATAGCTAAGCAATCTTGCCTACTTTTTTTGGTACCGGGGATCGAACTCTGGACCTTGCACTTGTGAGGGAGGCGGCATAACCACACTGAGCTAAATCCTCAGCCCACTTCTTTTCCTTTTTTTTTTTTTGAGATAGAGTCTCACTATGTAGCCCAGGCTGGCCTTGAACTCGCAGCAATCCTCCTGCCTCAGCCTCCCGTGTGCTGGGATTACAGGCGTGTGCCACCACAACCAACCCACAGTACTTCGTAAATTTGGAGCAGAGTTGGCACCCAACTAAAAACCCGCGGGTTTTTTGGCCCAGGCAGCGTGGACTCCAAGCCCCAGCAAGCATTGCGGCGGGCACTTCGGGAACTACGGATGCCAAGAAGGGGGAAAATGAGGCTCCCCTGTCCTTTCCCTCCCAGAAGCCCGCGGGCAGCTCGGAACGCGGTCTGTATCATGGCCGCGGGAGCCGGCGCGGCGGGCTCCGCTTCCGGCCCGGGCGTCGTGCGTGACCCGGCGGCGTCACAGCCGAGGAAACGGCCGAGCAGGGAGGGCGGGGAGGGAGCGCGACGGTCGGATGCGATGGCGGGAGGAGGCGGGAGCAGCGACGGCAGCGGGCGGGCTGGAGGCCGACGGGCGTCTCGGAGTAGCGGGCGGCCTCGGCGGGGACGCCACGAGTCAGGTCTGGGGGGCGCGGCGGAGCGGGGCGCGGGGGAGGCTCGGCTGGAGGAGGCGGTCAACCGCTGGGTGCTCAAGTTCTACTTCCATGAGGCGCTGCGGGCCTTTCGGAGTAGCCGGTACGCGGACTTCAGGCAGATCCGGGACATCATGCAGGGTGAGGGCCCGGCCGGGCCGGGGGTAGAAGGAGGGTATGTGTTGGGGTTGGGGGCAACCGAGTCAAACGATGTTTTTTTTCCCCCAGCTTTGCTTGTCAGGCCCTTGGGGAAGGAGCATACGGTGTCCCGGTTGCTGCGAGTTATGCAGTGTCTGTCGCGCATTGAAGAAGGGGAAAATTTAGGTATGGTAATTTTGTATTCTTTGCTGGGCTTACGTACGATATTGTTGTTTTCAAACTTAGCCGGAGCTGAAGGATTCCAGGTTAAGGTGCACTACTGTTTGCATCCCAGTGGCCCTTTACATTCTTCAGTGGATACATTCTGTCTCTAGTTTTCTCCAGTTAAGGTTCTTTTGGTTGCTTTCTTGTGGTTTGTGTTTTCTCCCACCTGTTAATTGTTCACCGAACTTTGTTGTCAGAAGTGAGTTATGGACATACTTTCCCCCACTATAGAGTGGTTTTTAGAGTAAGAGCCCTTCCCCGCCCCCCCAATTGAACTTGACAGCTGTTTAGCAAACTGTCTTCCGTTTTTAGCCACTTATATCTTAGAAGGATCTGTTACCCTGAATTTATTTGGGAGGCAAATATGTTTGTTAAGAAATAACTGCTGTCTGGAAAAGTATTAAAAATAGTCTCTTTAAATTCATTAATTTGGAAAACGAACTTAGGTTCATTAAATTTGACCTCTTACCACGTATGTAAGCGTGTATCAAGTACATCAGCAAAATAAATACAAATTTTAATGTATTTGCCTGTTCCTTTCCTGTGTGTGTGTGTGTGTATATTTATACATAGTTTTTCTGCTCTCTAGAAAAGAGCTTAAAGTGAAGTGAAAACCATGCTTTGTTCTAGACTGTTCCTTTGATATGGAAGCTGAGCTCACACCATTGGAATCAGCTATGAATGTGCTGGAGATGATTAAAACGGAATTTACACTGACAGAAGCAGTGGTCGAATCCAGTAGAAAACTGGTCAAGGAAGCTGTAAGGTTTTATTTTTATATTTTTTCCTTCTAACAGAAATCTGAGGTGTTTGAAGACATAGTGTTTAATCTTTGTGAACTAGAGGACAAACAAGGACGGAGAAAGAATAAGCAAGCACATGCACATAGATGTTACCTCTTCAGATGTCCCCTTTCCCATCAGGCGTGCAGTATGCTCTGGTTTTGTGATTTTGGTGATCGTCCTTGTGGCTGTGGCCACAGTACACAGGAAGTAGGTTGGCATTTAAGACTGATACTTTGGAGGTAATTGAACCATTCAGGAACAGTGTGAAAGGGCCACAAGTATCTGGTCTAAGGTTTGGTAACCTTGTGTATAATAAACCAAAGGGAATAGCTGGGGCCATGGGAAAAACAGGACTGACGTTGAGCTCTTCCATACAGTTGTCTACAGAGGTTAGAGGACATGCCCTTTGAACAGACTAGAATCAGAGATGTTGGGATAATGAGCAAGCTAGAAAAACAAAAATGTGAGAAGAATGGTACAAGGCTGGCACAGGTAATACTGAAACTAAGAAAAAAGCTAATACCCAAGTATAGCAGCTCAAACCTGTAATCCCAGCATTGCTGGATGGCTGAAGCAAGAGGTTCATAAATTTCAGCCCAGCCTGGGCAACTTAGTAAGACCCTCTCTGAGAAAAGGCTGAGAATATAGCTCAGTGTGAAGGCTGTGGTTCAATTCCCATTACCATAAAAAAAAAAGCTAATGCATTATCTAGGAATTTGAGACTGTCACTGTGTCATGGCCCAGGTTGCTTCAAGTAGAACTTCTTTTTAAAAGCATTAAAAATGACTGTGGGAACCAATCAAAAAAAATATTTTTCTTTTCCACATAACCAAGGCTGGGAGTGTGGAAGCAGAGGTGAGATTGAAGAACAACAGATCAATGTTGCCTTGGTGGGAGAAAGTATGGAAATTGGAAGAAAAGAGCACCCCTTAAAAGGATACAATCCCAGAGGTGGAGATAGGATGGAGGAGGAAAACCTTGCTTAGCAAGGAAAACATTGGCTGTGTACAGGAAACTCAGATACCCTGTTAAGAAAAAACTAATGTGCATGGGATGCAGATATTCTATTTATTCAGTTAAGGACCTTGGACAGGAACTGCTTTTGGTCATATGAAATATATTTAGGTAATTATTATTCATTTCCAAGAAAAAGTAATTCCAAGAATTGATTTTTAGTATAGGTGAGTCAGGTTTGTATTGGGGGTAAAATGCCAAAAAAAAGTCATTAGCTAGGAAAGAGAAATCCATGCTTAAACTTTCAAAACAGCTAAGCTTCTTTTAACAATTTTTTTTTTTTGGTACCAGGGATCAAACTCAGGACCTTCCGCTTGCAAGGCAGGCGGCGGAACCACTGAGCTAAATCCCTGGCCCAGCTAAGCTTCTTTTAAATGGGAAGAAATGAGCCGGGGATGGTGGCACATGCCTATGATCCCAGCACTCGGGAGGCTGAGGCAGGAGGATTGCTGTGAGTTCAAGGCCAGCCTTGACTACATAGTGAGTTCAAGGTCAGCCTGAACTACATAGGCAGATCTTGTTTCAAAAAAACCTAAATAGATGGGAAGAAATGGTACCAGTTCAGAGTAATTAATGCAGCTTCTTTAGAAGACAAGAGTATAGACTTGCTCTCTGGCCCCTGTTCAAGAAAAGTCTTTGTGGAGATACATACATCCATACATGGATACATACATACACACATCTATATAGATACACATACATGTAACTTTATTACATAAGATCTTTTGTTTTGGGGCTTCACTAGGATGACCTATTAGCAAAATCTAAACTCCTTTTGTCAACTATTTTCTTAGGTTGACTGCTTCGTATTTTTTAGTGCTCTGCTAGGGTCCAGAACTCTTGTTATATTTACTGTATTTCTATTACTGCAGTGTAACAAAGTACTCCAAGACATTGCAGTTTAAAGCCATAAGTAATATCTCTAAGTTCTCAAACATCAGGAATCTGGCTTAGGTGAGTGTTCTGGCTCAGGGTTTCTTGTAAAGTTGTAGTCAAGCTGTTGGCTAGAGCCCCAGTCATTTTAAGACTCAGGTGGGGCTGAAGAATGCACTTCCATGCCCACTCACAAGGTTTGTAGCAGGATTCAGACCAGACCAGGTCTGGCAGAATGTGTGTTGGGGACTCTTTCAGAAATGAGAATCACTGGGGACTCTTTCAGAGGCTGATCACAATTACCTTGATCTCTTAGTATTAAATGATAACTCTATTATTTGTCCTTTCAGTTTACTTTTTAAAAGTTTCTCATTTAGACTCCTGGGATCTGTTAATAGTTATCTTTGAGTAAATACCACAGGATTCCTAGGTTCAGTTAGGCTTTTTGATGGATTTAAGGTTTGTAAAGTGTCATAGTAATTTAATTAAAGGTATAGTATATATTTTTAAAAAGTTTATCAAGTAAGTTAGAACTTCTCAATGCATAGTGTGGAGGTCTCTGGAGGTCTCTTCCACCCTTTCAGTGAGTAACCATATGAAAACATCATTTGACTTTTTCAGTACTTTTGATATTTGCACTAGTGATGCAAGAGCAGTCATAAGTAAAATTGCTAGTATCTTGGCTGGATGGAGGGGTAGTAAACTATACTAGTAGTCATTGTATTTCTCACTGCCAAATGCTTTTTTTTTTGGATTTTGAGACAGGACTTCGTTATGTAGTTCAGGCTGACCTTGAACTCACTGTGTAGCCCAAGCTGACATGGCAGTCCTGCCTCAGCTTCCCAAGTGCTGGGATTATAGGTGTGTGCCACTGCCAGGCTGCCAAGTGTGTTTTTTAAAAAAACTGCTTGTTTCAAACTGGGTATGATGGTGCATGTCTATAATCCCAGCACTTTGGGAGGATGAGGCAGGAGGATTGAGTTTGAGCCCAGTGTGGGTAATTTAGCAAGACCCTTTTCAGAATAAAAAAGTGAGCTGTAGATGTAACTCAATGTAAAGGCTCTGGGTTCCATTCCTAGTACCACCAAAAACTAACAAAATATCATACAAGTTTTAATTAAGGATGTCTTTGCTCAAGCAATACAAATTTCAACCATCTATCTGTCTGGTCTTAGGGATTAAATCCAGAGCCTTCACACTGAGCTATATCCCCTGTCCTTTTAGTTTTTCTTTAAATTTTGAGACAAGGTCTCCCTAAATTACTAAGTTCCCCAGGCTGGGCTTGATCTTGCGATCCTTTTGCCTCAACCTCCTGAAGTGTTGGCGTTACAGATGTGAGCCACCACACCCAGCTTCATTTTATTAAATCTAGACCCATGAGTAAACATCTTTTGAGTATTTTATATGATGAAGTAGGTAATCAGTCTATAGCCTTTCTGCTGCATGCCAAAACATGATGGTCTTCAGGAAAAGCATTATGTGATGGAGCTGAATGTTAGCTGCTCTTTTTATGAACACTTTTTGCCTGAAAGAACAACTGGCCAAACTAGGGTTATTCAGACTGGGTATTTGGCAGTCATTTTCTTGAAAATGAACAAAGTGAACCTGTACTTAAAACAGTTGACAGAATTTGTTGCCAGTTGCAAAATTCAAGCTTTCAAATGAAAAGTTAGCATGGGAAAATTTGTATTCACGTGCTTGGTGAACCCAATACTTAGGTTTTTCTGAAGATTGTTGATACTAACAACTGTGATTTTTAAAATATTTTTAATTAATGTGTCAACATTTGGAAGTTGTACATAATTGAATGAGTCCATGTTTTCTAAGTGATGGGTGCATGGTGTTATAAAATCATTTATAGGTGAGAGACGCATTTAAAGTACAAGCCAAGCCAGGTGAGGTGGCGCACACCTGTAATCCCAGCACTTGGGAGGCTGAGACAGGAGAATTGCCTGGCATTCAAGGCCAGCCTGAGCTACATAGTAAGTTCAAGGCCAGCCTAAACTACATAGCGAGACCTGTCTTAAAAAAACAAAAACAAAAGGTTCAGGCCGGACTGATGATTTTGTGTGTGTGTGTGTATTTCAGACTGATGAACTTTAATGTAGTAAGAAAAGTTTGCTTATTAAAATTTGGTACAGAATCAAATTAGAATACTTAGTTTTCAGAAAAGTTTCTTGAAATATTCTTTCCAACTTCATATGTATATAAAGCTGAATTTTTAAGATCTACCTCAACCAATACAATATATTATAACATATTGAATGTAGGAGCAGTTAAGAGAATCTAGCTGCCATCTATTAAGCCATATATTAAAAAGGCTTGCAAAATTGTAAAATAATGACACCCTTCTCATTAAATTTTTAAGAAAGTATAGTAATTTTTCATGAAGACATTATTTTTCTTAATCTGTAATGAGTTGTTTTTTAATGAATTAATAAATTAAAATTTTATTTATATTTCTCATACAGTGAATATCAACAATACAATCCCCATAAACAAAAGCTCTTCCTGGTCATTGTTAATATTTTAAGAATAGCAGAAAGGAATCTTGGGACCAAAAAGTTCGAGACTTGCCTTTGTAAGCTGTTACTTATATTTTTTGAAACAGGGTCTCACTATGCAGTTGAGGCTGGCCTTGAACTCACTGTGTAGCTCAGGCTGACCTCGCACTCATGGCAAGCCTCCTGCTTCAGCCTCCCAACTGCTGGGATTATAGGCTTGTGCCCCCCAGCTCTCAGACTTTTTGAAGAACTGGGAAGACTATTTGTGGCATGTTCTTGGGGAAGCTTATTCATTTATTGGTTTATAAATTTGTTGCTTTTGTTCATTTGTTGCTTTTTGCTGTGCAGCACCTGCCCTGCATTTGTGGTAACAGTGCTTGATTCTTTTAGGGCCTTAGTCCATTTGGGGTGCTAGTACATCAGACACATTCTCTTAATACTTTAATTCTTAAAACAAAAACTTTGTCAAGGCCTTTTAAACATTGTTACTTCCTAGAACAGTGTTGTTTCTCTTTGTATCTGATTGTTGTTCTTCAATTCTGTGAGTTATAGTTTTCTTTCTCTGTCATATGTGCTTTCTGGCTTTCCTAACATAAACCTACCTCACCTGGTTTGAAAAATCTGTGGATTTTTTATTTTTAAAGAGAAGGTCTCTGTAGTTCAGGCTGCCCTCGAACTCGTGGCAGTCTTCCTACCTCAGCTTCCCAAGTGCTGGGATTAGAGGCATGCACCACCATGCCCGGCTTCTAATTTTGTTTTTATTTAAGTTAGCCAGAGACCATTAATAGAGCTTACTTTATACCCCAAGAACTTTAACATATATAGAAAAGAAGAAATTTTACTTCTTTCTGAGAACTGTCAAAAAAAAAAAGCCAATTGTACATCCTGGGTACCAGGAATATCAAAAAGTGAATATATTTAACCATGACATACTGTCATTCATTAGACAGCACAGACATTTCATGGTGTTTATCTGTTGACACTATCATTTTTTTTATAATGTGGGAACATAAGTTATATGGTCAGAAATAATAAGGATTTTGAACTATGTTGATGCAAGTTGTGTTGTCTTATCCTGTTGTCTTTTCAAAGTGCTGCCAGTTGGAAAGGGAAGCATTATGTTTACAAATCTGTTTTGAAATGTTTGCCAAAATTTTGGTAGTATCTTTAATAAAGATGTCTGTCTCCAGCTTCCAAGAAAATAAAAAAAAGAAACCAAACAAAAAGCAATTGTATATGTCTTTAAAATTTTTTCCATAGGAAATTAATACAAAATTTGGAGGCAGGCTTTTAATTTTAATTTTGTTTATTTATGTTTTTGCGGAACCGGGGATTGAACTCAGGACCTTGTGCTTGCGAGGCAGGCACAGCGCCACTGAGCTAAATCTCTGGCCCTTAATTTTAATTTTGAATCCATTCATATTTAGGTTTTTTTGGTGGTGGTACTGATGATTGAACCCAGGCCCTTTATACTGAGCAACATCTTCAAACCTTTTTTATTTTTTATTTTGAGAGAGGGTCTCATTAAGTTGCTAAAGTGCCAGGCTGGACTCCAACGTGGGATCTGCCAGTCTTAACCTCCCAGAGTTCTGGGATGACAGGTGTGTGTCACCATGCCTGGGTGCCTTTCTTGTTTCATAAATATAGGAGGACCTGTATTCCAGTTCTGAAGAAAATAAAGCAAACACGTTCTCTTCTGTTTCTCTCTCAATGCAACTATAAGTATTGCTCAGAATGCATAGAGCATATTTCTGAGGATTCTGAAATATAAAATGCTAGTGGGCAGATTGAGAAGACCAGAATTTGAAGCTTCACCAAATCACTGTTGAGCAGTTTACCATTTTTTCCTCCTCTGGTATCAGCCAGACTGAACTCAGTGCCAGCCTGGAAGTGCACAGCAGGTGTGAACAGAAAGACTTCCCAAAGCAACTTTCTCTCTCTGGTATGAGGAGCAAAAGTTGCTCTCCTAAGGGTCAGAGATGGTAGAAGAAATCCGTTCCTTTTCTTTTTCCCTTCTCTCCTGCCCTGGTCCCTAGGCAGTACAACTCTGGCAGTAGCAGTGCCTACCAGTGATAGTTGCAACAGGAAATGCACCTAAAACTGGAGAAGAAGAACCATTTTTCTCTCACTAGAAGAACTTTGATTCCCCAGGACTCAGGAACAGATTCCATCATTTTTTTTTTTTTTCCAGTGCTGGAGATCAAATCAGGACCTTGCGCTTGCCAGGCAGTCTTGCACCTACACAGCAGTCGGCAAAGCCACTGAGCTAAATCCCTGGCCCCATCACTTTTTTTTACTATCTCTAACCTACTGCTTAGTCTTGGTTGCAGATGTAATTAGTATGTGGGAAAGTGGGGAAACTAAAGCCTAGGCGTGCAAGTCTGGTTCAATATTTGAAAATCCAATGGGCTGGGGATGTAGCTCAGTGGTTCCGCCACCTGCCTTGAAAGCGGAAGGACCCGAGTTCGATCCTCAGCACCAAAAAAAAAATTTGAAAATCCGTCAATGACCATATTGTCTAAAGAAGAAAAAAACATGATCGTACCCATTGGTACACAAAACACATTTGACAAGATTCAGTATTCATAAAAACACTCAGCAAACTAGAAATAGAAGGGAACTACCTCAGCAACAGGCAAGGATGTCCCTTCTCACCACTTCTACTCAACATCACATTGGAAGGCCTGTCCAGAGGAATAAAAACAAAAAGTGTATAGACTGGAAAAGAAGGGATAAAATTGTCTCATTTCCTGCTGAAACTGTGTAGAAAACTTCATGGGATATACCTCCTCAAAAGCTCCTATAATAATTAAGTTTAGCAAAGTTGCAGGTTGACAGAAAAATCAGTCATTTATGAATCCTAGCAGTGAACAATTTAAAATGGAATTACCAAGACAGTGTCATTTGTAATAGCTCCTAAAGGAAATATTTTGAATTTAAGTTAGCAAAACATAAAAGAACTGTATTTGGAAAAATACATGATGTTGAAAGTAATCGAGACCTAATTGAAGGGACATAAAACAATGTTCATGAATTGGAAGACAATATAATTATTAGCTCTTCAGTTGATCTATAGAATTAATACAATTCAAATTACAATCTCAGTTATTTTTATAGATACAAACTATTTGATTCTAATATGTTTATGAAAAGGCAAAGGACCTAAAATGAAGCACTTTTATAAAAGAAAAGATTGGAGAACTCACACTATTCAATTTTAATAATTACTATAAAACTACAGTAATCATGACTGTAGAGATATGAATCAGTGGAACAGAAAGGAGTCTAGAAAAGACCCACACAAATTTGACTGATGGCTTTTGACAGGGATGTAAAGGCAATTCAATGAAAAGGGGTGTTCTCTTTATTTTTTGTGATTTTTTTTTGAGACGGTCTCACTATGTGGTTCAAGCTGGCTTTGAACTCACTATGTTGCCTGGGCTGACCTCCAACTTGTGGCGGTCCTCCTGCGTCAGCCTCCCGAGTGCTGGGATTACAGGTGTGCACCACAATGCCTGACACAGAAAAAGGATAGTCTTTTCACCAAATGGTGTTAAAACAATGGACTATCCATAGATAAAAATGAACTATGATTTCAAACATGTTACATAAAAATGAACTCAAAATAAACCATAAAGTAAATAGGAAACCATGGAACATTTAGAAGAAAACATGAAAAAAATTCCATGTCCTGGTTAGACAAAAAGTTCCTTAGATATGACACCAAAAGCAATCCATAAGAAAAAAATTGATGTATCGGACTTCATCAGATTTAAAGCTTTTGTTCTGAGGGAGACACTGGGCAAAAACAAGCTACAGATTGGAAGAAAATATTCACAACATATAAACTCAGAACATGCCACTGGGTGTGGTGGTGCACACCTGGATTCCAAGCTACTTGGAAGGCTAAGGCAAGAGGATGGTAGTTTGAGGCTAGCCTGGACAACTTAGCAAGACCTTGTCAAAATGAAAGGCTGGGGATGTAGCTCAGTGGTAGAGTGTTTACCTGGCATGTGCAAAGCCTCAGCAATCAGAGGTACTGCAAAGAAAAAAAAATCCTCAGCCTCATTTAGTTATTGATTAAGGAACTATAAATTAAAACCACAATGAGGCTGGGTATGGTGGTCCACTCTTGTTATCCCAGCACTAGGGAGGCTGAAGCAGGAGGATTGCCATGAGTTCAAGACCACGCCATAAGTTCAAGACCAGCCTGGACTATATAGTGAGACCCTGTCTCAAAAATAAATAATAAAACCAAAATGAACTGGGCATGGTGGTACATGCCTGTAATCCCAGGACTCAGGAGACTGAGGCAGGATTGCTGTGAGTTCAAGGCCAGCCTGGGCTGCATAGTGAGATCTTGTCCCAAAAGTAAATAAATTCAAAACCCCACAATGAATTTTAGTTCACAAACTTGATTCTCTCCAGGATTCTGGTCGCAAACCGATTTGGATGAGAACTGAATCAAATTCAATGGTTAGGTTCAGTGTTGAAATTTGATTTGATTTGCAACTGGAATGAGAGAATTGAGTTTGTGAACCAAGGTATCAGAGTACATACATACCAATCAAAATGGCTAATTCTTTTAAAGTGCTAATTACATATTTCAAAACATAATAAATATTTACAAATTTTATCAATTTAAACAAGTGCTGTGGGGCTGGGTATGTAGCACAGTGGTGCCTGGCCTGCCTGGCAAGTACAAAGTCCTGAGTTCAATCCCTGGTACCAAAAAAAGAAAGAAAAGAAGTGCTAGCCTGGGGTTTATAGCTCAGGTAGAATTTGACCTGGTATGCATGTGGCCATAGGTTTGATCCTAGCATCACAAGGAAGGAAGAAAGAATATGCAGCAACTGGAACTCATACATGTAAATGCAAAGTGGTACAGTTACTCTGTACCATAGCAGTTTGGCCATTTCTCACCAAATTAAACATAAACTTTCCCTGTGATCCAGCAATCCTAGTCCTTGATATTTATCTCACAGAGCTGAGAAGTTATGTTCAACCCAAACCGATACTTGAATGTTTTCGCATCTCTTTTCATAATGACCCATAATTGCAGATAACTGAGATAGCCTTCTGTGGATGGATAAATAAACTAGTACATCCATATGCCATCGAGTTCAACAGTCAGAAACCATGAACTGATAGTGCAGCAACCTGAATGGATCTCGAAGGCATTACTGTACACTGAAAGAAGCCAGTGTCAAACTGCATCCTTTAAAACAAGTGTGACACTATGATTCCACTTATATGACATTCTTGAGATAAAGTGGCAAAGATCAGGAGTTAGGAAAGGGGAGGCTGTGAATGTAGAAGAGCTGCACAGGGGAGGCTTTTGGATCCCCATGCTGTTGGTTACAGGGGTCGGCATGTGTTAACATTCATCACTGTACATCCAAAACACTTTGGCTGTATGCCAGTTAAATAAAATGTAACAAATAGGACTGGGTCGGGGATGAAGCTCAGTGGCACCATGCCTGCCTAGCAAGTGCAAGGTCCTGAGTTTGATCCCCAGTACAAAAAAAAAAAAAAAAATAGGACCTATGTGAGTCATAAAAAGTGAAAGCTTTGTATTTTCCAAGAAAGTGAGTATAGCCAGGTGAGGTGGTACATGCCTGTGATCTTAGTAGTTTGGGAGGCTGAGGTTTAGTGCAGTCTGGGCAGCTTAGTGATTTAGTGAACACTTGTCTCAGAAACAGAAAAAGGGGTAGGGATGTAGCTCAGTGCAAAGGTCCTGGGTTCAGTCCTCCCAACTACCGAGAAAAAAAAAAGGTGTAGTCTCAGTATAGTTTTTCTGCTGAAAATGACGTATAAGTGAACCTGGTCATCTGATTAAAATTACATCTATTTTGGACCTTCTTGAGGAGCAAGAATTTATGGTCATGCTTGCTTATTCAAGAGCATTTGACACCAGTTTCCTTCTGCTCTGGATGACAGCAGAACTATTCTGAGAACAGAATAATCATATCTTTTTGCTAAGACCAAGTAGAGACCAGAAGCAGCAAAGATTAGTACTTGGATTCCCCTGCTGTTCCTCTTGGTCTGTATCATCATATGTTCTTTCATGTGAAGATTGAATATATGCATATTCTCCTTCCATTTTGAATGTTCTCTTTTCAAAAAATCAGTTTCTAGGGGGCCGGGGATTTAGCTCAGTGGTTCTGCCGTCTGCCTCGCAAGTGCAAAGTCCCAAGTTCGATCCCTGGTATCAAAAAAAAAAAAATCAGTTTCTGTAGTTTGGGGGGGTGAGTAGTACTGGGGACTGAACCCAGGGCCTCATGAATATTAGGCAACATCCTAGGCCCTTCAAAAGATCTGTTTCTATATCCCTCTCTCTGAGGCAGGATTTAAGGTAGCTGCTTAATCCTGTGACATAACTATACTTGTGAGACTTTTTTTTTTTTTTTTTTTGGTACCGGGGATCGAACTTGAGACCTTGCGCCTGTGAGGCAGGTGGCAGAACCACTGAGCTAAATCCCCGGTCCCCTCCTGTGATATAACTATAAATGTCCTTCATTTTCTGTTGGCTTTTCTAACATTTAAAAATGTTCATATGTGTTAAAATTTCCTTTTTAATTTTCAGTCACTATTATTTTCTTTCTACATGTATTCCCTTGGGGTTTCTTTACAGAAGGCTGTTTTTCTCTGTGATTGGTGAGAACCTCATGTGCTACCTGGAACCTTGTCCTATTTATCTGCTGCGTGTGGATGCACTGGGTTTGTTCTCACTAATTGCCTGCACACTTTAAACCTGCCAGCTGGCGTCTGGTCTAAGAGGCCTGCTGTTTCTACAGAACAGGCCTCAGGCCTTTCCCGAATGGAGCTAGCAGAATTGGTCAGCGCACCTCTCTTGTTTTTTTCCCCCATAGTATATCCTCCCTCCCCCATCCTCTACCCTTTTTTCAAAATTCTTTTCTTTTTTTTCCCCCCCTTTTTTCAAAATTCTTGCATCCAAAAAGAATGGAACCCAATTTGGGAGATCTAGAATTACTCCTGCCCATTTTATCTTTCCTTAGGAGGTCCTGTTAAAGTTGGCTAAATGGTCTGTAATCCAGGAGACCCGATTTTGCTCTGTTATCCATTAAAAAAAAAAAAAAATCCATAGTAATGTTGCAAAGCTACTACCTTACAAGCTGAAAGAGACAGCTTACAGTAGTTCACAATACCTGAACAATGACTGTTGGTTTTTAAGTAGTACAGGAATTTGATATAATGTGAAAAAGGTTTTGGGTATATATAAGACTCAGCTTTACTTTTTAATGGAGTTTATTTTGATATTTGATATTTTGATTATACTTGTCATTATAAAAGTAAAAAAAATTTTCCCCCCTTTTGTAGGCTGTCATTATTTGTATCAAAAACAAAGAATTTGAAAAGGCTTCAAAAATTTTGAAAAAACACATGTCCAAGGACCCTTCAACTCAGGTAAATTTGAAATATTTTTGCTTCCATGATTGAAATCCATCTCATTGCTTTTTGGGGGGGGGGGTAGGGGAGTACCGGAGATCGAACTCAGGACCTTGCACTTTTGAAGCAGGCAGCAGAACCACTGAGCTAAATCCCCGCCCCCCATCTCATTGCTTTTGTGGAACAGTAGGGAAACAGTCTTTGTCAGGAATAGTATCTAATTACATTTAAATACGCAGCATTGTGTGCTGGAAAGTGGTTAGTGGTAGAGCACTTACCTAGGATGAATAAGGCCCTGAGTTTGATCCCTAGCACTGCAGTAAATAAATAACATCTTTAGCATGTTTTCTTTTATATCCAAGTTAACTGAGGTTATCTTCAATATGTGTAATTATTTTTTTATTTTGTTATTGGAGACTGAACCCAGGGGCAATCTATTAAGCTACATACCCAGTATTTTTAATTTTTTTATTGTTTTTTTTTTTTTTTCTGTTAATTTTTTTATTTTGAGACAGGGTCTTGCTCAGGTGCCCAACTTGTGATCTTCCTGTGTCAGCCTCCTAAGTAGCTGGGATTGTAGGCATATGCTACTGTGCCCAGCAAAACTTATTTTTTATTGCACAAATTTATATAAACTTATTTACTTCATTCATTTTGTCTAGTTTGTGATAGAATATTTAAGCAACTGGCACAAGATACTGAGCTGACGTGTTTTGTAAATTTAAAATATGCTAATCCCACAGACTTTAGGAGACTATGCTTTGGTGGTTTTAACATCTGTTTCCTTTAGGTTTTTTTTGTTTTGTTTTTGGTACCAGGGATCGAACTCGGGACCTTACGCTTGCACAGCAGGCGCCGGAACCACTGAGCTAAATTCCTGGCCCTTAACATCTGTCTCCTGATGTTAAAAACTCTCTTGGTTCCCTGGTTTTATATATTTTTTTCTTTATAAATTAATTTTTTGAAGAAGTATGTGTACATAATACAAAATTCAAAAGGCGTAACAAAAGAATTTAGTGAAAATTCTCTTTTACACTTGCCATCTTGTTCCCCTCAGGCAACCAGTTTATTTTTTCATCCTTTCAGAGACATGTGTATGGAAGCAGATAAGTTTAAAAAATATAGACAGACACACACACACACACACACACACTCACACACACTCACACACACTCACACCCATCTTGCCTGTTGTTGTATCCACATGTGTGACAATATACTCTATGCACTGATTTAAACACTTTATGCTTTTTTTCCACTTAATATTTTATCTTTTAAGTTAGCACATATGGATCTTCTTTATCCCTTTTTGACTCACTATGGCTGAACCATAATTTTCTGACCAGTCCTCTGTGTTAAACTTCCCTGCCTATATGTGCGCCAGTGATTTTCATTGACAAAGTTGCAAAAGTTCTGATAGTGTTTCAACTCCTTGTTGAATTTTACTAGCATTCTCCTTTTCTTCTTTTTTTTTTTTGGTACCGGGGATTGAACTCAGGTCCTTGTGTTTGCACAGCAGGCATCGAAACCACTGAGCTAAATCCCCGGCCCCATTCTCCTTTTCTTTCTCATGTTACAAACATTGATTCTCTCTCCAGAAGCTCAGAAGTGATCTCCTGAACATCATCCGAGAAAAGAACTTGGCCCACCCTGTTATCCAGAACTTCTCCTATGAGACCTTCCAGCAGAAGATGCTGCGCTTCTTGGAGAGCCACCTGGATGACACAGAGCCCTACCTCCTCACGGTGTGTCTTGGCCTCTGTTCTCTCCCCACAATCGTGACGTGCCCTTGAGGCTGCTCGGGAAATTGGAAAATAAGAAGTGGGGCTAAGGTGTAGCTCAGTGCCAGAGCATTTGCCTTGAGTGTTAGAGGCTTTGGGTTTAATCCCCTGCACTGCCCACATGCACACCAGGAAAGAAAAAAAAAAAAGTGAAAAATATTAGTAGGTGTAGAAGACTTTGAATTATATGCACTCATTTCCTTAATTAAATGCCTTAAAAATGCTAAAGCAGCTATACATGGTAGCGCATGCTTCTAATCCTGGCACTCAGGAGGCTGAGGTAGGAGGATCGCCTGGAGTTTGAGGCCAGCCTGAACTACACAGCAAGATGCTGTCTCAAAAAAAACAAAATGCCAAAGCAGTGATAGAGCCAAAGACAAATAGAGCACACCTGGTCTCTCTCACCTCCCATTTTTACCTTATGATTTTTAATTTTATTTCTGCAGCACTGGGATTGAACACATCCTTTGCACTGAGCTACATTCCCAGCCCTTTTCCATTTGTTTGTTTGTTTAAACTGAGTCTTGCTAAGTTGCCCAGGCTAAACTTGAACTGGAGGTTCTAACTCGGTCTTATCAAGTGCTGGGATTACAGGGCTGTACCACCACACCTGGCGCATTTTCACTTTCTCTATATGCGATTAATCTTTTGTGGTTAAACCTTGTAAGTTAAATCACTTATAATCCACAGTAGTTCCCACAGGAGGTGACATTTGAGCTAAGTTTGGAAGGAATGTGATTTGGAAGATGTGGCATGACAGGATTGTTTGAAAAGGCATGAGGGGAGAAAGATGTGACTAAAAGTATGCCAGTCAAGAGGGGCCAAACTAAGATGATCTTTAATTAAATCAAACATATGTAGCAAATGGAAGCAGCGAGACACAGGGCAGCCTTGGGATGAGTTAGAACACAGGCTGTCCTGGATAGTGGACCATAATGAGGGAACACTGAGTGAGAGGCTTTTGGCTTTTTGTTTTGATTTTGAGAATATTGAGCATGTCCTGTGATGTAACAGTAGATCTGTCAGGCCCACATTAGGATAGTGGCAGTGATTGATCCTAATTGTCATTTGGCATATCAAAAATTACTTGTAGATCAGGTAGTTCGAAATATTCAGGGACCAAGTGTTAGGGTATTGGAGCATGGCCTAGGTGTGTTCCATTCCTTTGCATTCCAGGTAACTGGAAAAAGTCCTGCCGCTGAATATGAGGCTAGAACTGTCAGCCTTAAGACGCACATGACAGGGCCGAGGATTTAGCTCAGTGGTTCCACCACCTGCCTCGCAAGCGCAAGGTCCCAAGTTTGATCCCCAGTTACCCCCCCCCCCAAAAAGACACACATGACAGATACTTGTGTCTGAAACTGAACGATACTGGACTGACTAGAAAACATACTAAGCTTAAGTCAGAAAGAGACAGATGAACAAAGTTAGAGCAAGAATTGCCTACTCCAGGCTTCATTTGTGGCATAGGTAAGGATTGTTAAGCAAATATATTTGGGGAAATACAGTGATGAAAAAAATTCTCAGCTGGACATGGTAGAACATCCGTATAATCCTAGCACTTGGGAGGCTAAGCAAGAGGATCACAAGTTTTAGGCCAGCCTGAGCTACAAAGCAAGTTCAAGACTGGCCTGGGTGTAGTGAGACTTTGTCTCAAAGTCAAACAAAATCTGTATAGAAACTGAAAATCATTAATATAAACATTTACTAGTGGGTTGAGGATTTAGCTCAGTGATAGAACTTTTGACTAGCATGCATGAGGACCTGGGTGTGAGCCCCATCATCACAACACACACAAAAAAACAACAGAAACTGTTATTAGTTTTCCTATATTTGGCTTTTTGGGGTTTTTGTTGTTGTTGTTTTTAAGACAGAGTCTCACTATGTAGTTTCAGGCTGGCTTTGAACTCACTGTGTAGTCCAGACTGGCCTCAAACTCATGGCAATCCTCCTGGCTCAGCCTTCTAAGGGCTGGGATTAAAGGGATGTGCCACCACTCCTGGCAGTTTTCCTAAATTTGGAAAAAGAATTTTGACTCTTGTGCATGACCCCAGTGGTGTACTTGGGAGTCAGAAACTGAATTGGGGCTGAGATTGGAAGGACAGAAGAGGAGATAGGTGGAGTAAAGTCACATTACTTTGTGTCTGAAAGATTAGAGTTCTGCAATGTTAGAGTGTTAACTTAATGGGGAAGAAAAATAAATCAACTATTACAAAAAAGAGTGTTGACCACTCCAGTTGAGGTTTATTTTTGTTCTTGTTTTGTGGTAGTGGGGACTGAACTCAGGGCCTTTGCACTGAGTTACATCCACAGCCCATTTTTTCTATTTTGAGATAGGTTCTTGCTAAGTTGCCCAGACTGGATGGACTCTTACTTGTGATTCTCTGATTGAGTTCTTTAGATAGACAACTGTAAACCATTTTTGGAAGGGTAACTTACTGTTCTTTGGGGAAAGAAAGAAGAAAGAAGTTTGAAGTTGACTATGATGGTGCACACCTGTAGTCCCAGCACTCTGGAAAGCAGAAGCGGGAAGACTGCAAGTTTGATCCCAGTCTGAGCAGCTTAGTGGCTCAGCAAGACCGTCTCTCAAGAAGAAAAACAAACAAACATGTATCTCAGTGCAAAGGCCCTGGGTTCAATCCTCAGTACTGCAAAAAAAGAAAAATGAGATGGCTCTAATTAGGTGTGCCCATTTTATGTCCTTTAGTTTATGCCTCAACTCAATTTATGAGTTACCTTGTTTGTGTACTACCTATGTTTACAGTGAAAGAAGCAGAGAATAAATGCAATTCTGTAGCTTCCTTTTCCTGATGACATCCATTTTTTTCTAGATGGCCAAAAAGGCTTTGAAATCTGAGTCTGCTGCCACAAGTACAGTAAAGGAAGATAAGCAGCCAGCACCAGAGCCTGTGGAGAAGCCACTCAGAGAGCCTACAAGGTGAGAGGATCCCCTTTTGCAATGTTGAGGGAAACACTGAGCAGGATCTGTTCATCTCTGTGATTTGACCTACTTGTATGTTACTGGGCACTGTGGGAGACAGACAGGACACCCTGGGAAAATGTGAATATGGAAGATGGGATATCTGGAATCCCTGACTGAAGAAGTTTCTGGTTGGTTCTTCAGAGGTTCTGCGTTCATTTTTCTCTTTGCCTCTCCCATATCCTGTGTATACCTACTTTCTAAAACATTCAGGAAGCAATAGTCAGATGTGAGTTGAAATCACAAGTGTAGCAGCTAAAGCAGGAGTTATAGGTTTAGATGTCTCTGGGGGCCTGCATATTAGTCCATTTTGTGTTACTATTCTGTATACCTGAAGCAGCTTTGTAAAGAAAGAGGTTTATTTAGCTCACAGTTCTGGAGATTTGAGTGCCCACGTCAGGTGATGGCTTTCTTACTGGCAGAGTCTGCAGCGCATGGCAATAGAACGAGAGCTCATGTGTATATTTTGTCCTTTAATCTCACTCTCTCTCTCTCTCTCTCTCTTCCAAAAGCCCTCCCTCTAAACACCACAGTTGGATTAAGTTTCTACTCTCTTGATACCTTCTAATGGGAGTTAAATTTATATGTATGAATCCCTGGGTTTCACTTAAACCGGTCCAAAAACCATAATAACCTGGCAGAAAATAGGGATAAAGGGGACCCTAGGAAAAATGGTCAAGAGCATAGAATTGGGAAGGAAAGAAGATGTGCTTTTCAGCTGCTGGTGATTACTGCTTTTTAAATTTTTTATTTATTTATTGTATTGGGGATTGAACTCAGGACCTTGTGTTTGTGACACAGGCACGGCACCACTGAGCTAAATCCCAGACCAACTTTATTTTGATTCTTTTTCTTTTTGGTACCAGGGCTCGATCTCGGGTCCTTGCGCTTGCACAGCAGGCAGCAAAACCACTGAGCTAAATCCCCGGCCCCAACCAACTTTTTTTTTTATGTTTTGAGAGAAGATCTCACTAAATTACCCAGGCTGGACTCAAACTTAGGGCCCTTCTGTCTCAGCTTTGAGTGCTGGGGCAAGAGGCATATGTCATCACACCTCGCTGACAGTCTTATTTTTTTTTACAACAAAAACCTCACATGGGTTTACAAGACACATCTTCCAGCTGGGTTAATCCTGGAGACCTCCGGTTATGTCAAAGGCATTCTTTCATTGTTCTAAGATCAGGCGCCACCATGCCATCCTTGGAGAAGTCTCAATAAGTACTGTATATCATGAATGGAGACCAGTTAGTTATATTTCTCACATGAGGGTTGGACTGGGGTGGCTAGAGGAAGAGTCCAGACTTAGCAGTGAGATTGTTGGGTGGGTTATCAGTTGGTTGCTCAGGTGGACTTGTAAGTAGCTTTATATTCTGAAGAGGTTGTTCCTACTCCAGTGAGCATCAACAGTGGCGAAACTGATCCTTGTGTGTTTGCCATGTTTGCAGGCAGCTACAGAATACTCCAACTACCATTGGAATTAGAACTCTGAAGGCAGCTTTCAAGGCTCTGTCCGGTGCCCAGGATTCCGAGGCGGCCTTCTCAAAACTGGACCAGAAAGATCTGGTACTTCCTAATCAAGCATCCCTATCATCATCAGCCCTCAAAACCAAGAGACCCAGAAAAGATGAAAATGAAAATTCAGCCCCTGCTGAGGGTGAGGGCAGCTCAGAACTGCTGCCCAAGAACAAGCGCATGACAATAAGCAGATTGATTTTGGAGGAGGACAGCCAGAGTACTGAGCCCAACACAGGCCTCAGCTCCTCCTCGGAGGTTGCATCCAAGTCCAGTGCTCTCAGCCAACCCCACCCAGGGGAGAAGAATTCCAAGTATGAAGACCTTCTCTGTAGCAGTTTTGGGGCTGGTTGGCGGGCCTGGTTGGGCCTGGTATTACTTCCGTGAATGAAGTAACTTTCAGCTAAGTTATTCACCACCAAGTCTTGCTCAGACTGATAGAATGTGACTCGGGAGCAGAGTGACAACGTAGCCCTCCCTGCCAGTTCTGCAGCTGCACACACATGTAGGCTGCCCAGCGCTGCAATAGGGAGTGAGTGAGGTGGAAGGTTTCTGAGCTGCCTTCCCATCACTGCTTTCATTTTTATCAAATATCTGAGTGCCTTGACTTCTAAATATTAGTTTCATTTGTTAAAAGATAATTATTTGAATTGGCCATGCTATAATTTGATCTTTAAAAGAGATTAGTGAAAACGCATAGTTTTGCACCTTTTGTGAGCATTTGAGACTTGACAAATTCACTGAATATTTATACTGATCTTCCAAATTCTGCTAGGTGTGTTGGGGCAGTGGTTAGAGCACTTTCCCTTCCATCATGACTCTTGACTTGACTTTTGAGTTTTGCTGCCTTTGGTGCCCTGTTGTGGATCCATCCTCCCTACAAACAGGTCGGCTTTCTCTCTCCAGAACACACTGTGGTTTATTTTTTGTTTTTCTTTTTTTGGTACCAGGGATCGAACTCAGGACCTTGTGCTTGCAAGGCAGGAGCAGTGCCACTGAGCTAAATCCCCAGCCCTGAGCTAAATCCCAGGCCCAAGAACACACTGTGTTTGTTTCTGCTTTTGTACTTTGCTTCCTCACATGCCCAGCAGTGGACTCTCATGCCTCCATCATTGTCAGAGTCCCATTCATCCTTGGAAGGGAAGAGAAGCTGTTAATTAAGGCTTTCTGTGGCCAGATACTTTGATTTATTATCTCACCAAGTCTACAACCCTCACTCTAAGGTGATGTGTTAGCTCCACTGTGTAGATGAGGAAGGCTTATAAAAGCTACTAGCTTGACTGACTTCACACAGCTGTGGCACAGATGCACTTTGGGGGTTTTTTGTTTCCCAGATTGGATCCTTTTTTAAAAAATTAATTTTATTGATACATTTTATATATACATGTGTATGTGTGTGTGTATGTGTGTGTATGTATATGTGTGTATATATATATATATATATATATATATATATATATATATTTACATTCATCATATAGAACTTGTACCTATACATGATATATCTTGATTCTTCTTTTTTTCCTTTTCCCTCCCATTTTGGGGTTTTAAAAGCCAGGCCAGGTTGGTCTGACACCAGAGCCCATATGTTAATATACCACATGGCATCTCTTAGAACAGCCTCCTTCTTGAACTCCTCTGGTCACCCCTGCTGTAAGGGATCCAGCTCCCTGATCTCCCATGGCCAATGCCATCTCTACCACTGCCCTGTGATGTAGTTTTTAGGGATCTGGCATGCATTGTGCTAGGTTCTCCAGAGGGCTGTGGCATCTGATTGATTTCACCTTAGGCACAAATTTGTACTGTGTGCATCACTACTTGAATTTGCAAGTAAGTCACTGGCTGGCAAATGGGCATAGCTGCTGGCGGCTCCATACACATTGTTCTCATTTGATAGGTGACCCATTTATCCCTCACAGAAGCCTGTGAAGTGTAGGTATTGACCTCATAAACAGAGGAGGAAATCAGAGGGCCAGATTATGGTGTTTTGTAAGTGGATGGATTTGTGAAAGTTTTGAAAGAACTCACCTCTCATATCAAGGGTATGAAGTATGATGGGTACTGTACAGCAGGGATTGTAAATTGGCCCTTGGGCTAAATCTACCTGCTACCTGTTTCTATGAATAAAGTTTTAATGGACAGTCAACACCCATCAATTACAGATTGTACATGGCTGCTTTGGGTCCTCTGAACATGAGTAGTTGTGACAGAGACAGCAAGGCTTGCAAAGCTGAAAATACTATGTGGCTCTTTACAGAAAAAAAGATCCAGTGATCCCTACTTCCAAAAGACATATGTATGAGGTGCCCTGGACGCTCAGGGGAAGAAGTGTTGAGCCTGTTCAGCAAAGTTTTAGGTGGAGCAAACTTTGCAGAGGAGCAAACATTGAGCTGACCTTGAAGGCTGTATAGGAGGTATCATGCATACTGGGGGATGTGGCATTCTAGGCAGAAGGAACTTCCTACAGATGGGTGTAGAATAGCTTGGCATGCTCCAAAGTGTTCCCTGTAGTAACTGGTGGGAAGATAGGTGCATGGGAGAGAGGAGAAAAGTAGGACAGATGGGCCAGATCTTGTCAGGCAGTTTCTCATGCTGAGCTTCAGGTCACCTGTAGAATGTTTAAAAACTGTATTCCCAGGGGCCAGGGATTTAGGCTTAGTGGTTTCGCCGCCTGCTGTGCAAGCGCAAGGACCCGAGTTCAATCCCCGGTACCAAAAAAAAAACTGTATTCCCAGACTCCTGACCACTGATTTAGAAGAGGCATGAGAATGCTCTGTAATCTGCTTTCCTAACTATGCCCCAGACAATTAGACAGCTGATTGGAAGGCCTGACAAGATACCACTGAGGGGGCCGGGAATTTAACTCAGTGGTGCCATGCCTGCCTGGCAAGTGCAAGGTCCTGAGTTCGATCCTTGGTACCAAAAAAAAAAAAAGATACCTCCGAGGGCCTATGAACAGGCATGGAAGGGAGAGAGGCCTGAGCAAGCTGGGGCGGTGGAATCAGGAAGGAAAGCAGGGTTAGGGAAGATCACCTAGAGGGCAGAGCCATGCTGCTAGATTTCTGTAGCTTCCACAGCACCTTCCATATAGCCAGTGCTTATTACTAGGTAGTCATTAACTAAATGAGAAGTTTCTTGATTCACTGATCTTAAGGGATGATACCCCAAACTACTGTAAAAGGCCAGAAGAGGTTAACAGTTTAGGTATGGTGGGCCACATAAGTTCTCTGTCGCATTTTTATTTTCTTACAATTTATAAACACTCTTCTCAGCCCGTCTCAAGAACAAAAGCCATAGTCACAGACTAGTTTGTGAGTCCCTGTTAAATCAGTGCCCAAGTTGTAACTTTGCCAGTGATGAACACAAGGACTGGGAAGTGGATCTACTTGGCCAGGGCCACACAGCCATTTAACAGGAGCACCCAATCTCGGGCCCCTTCCATATGGCGTGAGAAGTGAATGGAGGCAGGCAGTGTGTGACACCATCAGTGAGAATTCCTGGGCCCCATCCAGGAACTATTAAAACATTTGCACAGGCGATTGTGTGAGAGTGGGGGTTGGGTAGCACTGTGACTGGTGAAGACTTCAGAAGGGAACAGCTCCTCAGGGAAATGATGAGCCAGCGGGGAACCTTTTGTACCTGACTGAGATAAATAGATAGAAAACTAACCATTCTGACTTTTATTTATAAATAGTAGCTAATACATACCCTGAGAAGGAAAAACTTCATATAATTTCTTTTTTAAATTTTGTCTCAAGGAAATTATTCCCAAATAATAATATGAAGGATAGGGTCCAAGTTAAGAACAAAGTAAATAGTCTGTCATTTGTTTTGGACACTTGGTTAGGTAATTCTTTAGAAAATTTAATAAACTCAAGGGATTTTTTTTTCAAGCATTATGTACTTACTAAATTGCTTTCATTACTATCTGCAAAATACCCAGAGTTTTTAAAAAAATGTTTTATTTTTATAGGGAAGGAGACAAAAGTTTCTCTACTGTCCCTGTCAACTTTTACAGGTCATTTTATTTTAAAACAGGTCATTTTTATTTATGTAAATTCTTCAAAACTTAGTTTCCCTGTTTGTTTTGAAGATATACTTTTAAGGTCAGATTGTGCTTTGTTCTATTCCCAAGGCAGTTGTATCAGTAACGGAGTAAACATAGTTAAAGTTGATTAGCAGAAGTGGACTGTAATTTTCATTTAATTATTTGGGTTTGAGGTATTTTTCAGCTCTGGGACATTTTGTTTGTGGCTAGACTGAATGAAGTACTTAACGTTTTATGTTTACCGGAGTGATTGTTTGCTCATTAATCTTTAATGGTATAATTCGGTAATCTCAGTGTTACTTTAGCTACCATATTTCCAGCTCATGTGCTACTCTGTGGGGTGCTTGGGATGGACAAATGAAGATATGGCCCCTGCCTTCAAGGAGCTCATGGTTAGGAGCACGTTGTGAAATAAGCACTGTGTTGTGAGGCAAAAGAAAGGGGGGCTTCAATATTTGTTGGGGTCAGTACTTAAGAGGAGGTATCATTGAAAATGGTGGCCTTCAAAGATGGCTAGGAGTTCACAGAGCAAGAAGGGACTACTATGTGGAGGGAAGAGGATTTGGAGAGGCAGGAAGGTACATAGCTTCTAGGAGGAGCAGAGCAGTCTAGCTTGCTGTGGGTATGAATGGATGGGCCCCTTGGTAGGAAACTGCCTGAGGTAGCTGGCCACATAGGCATTTAGGTCCATTGGTTAGGCAGAGAAACATCATGGAATAGAGAAGCAATGTGATAATTTTAAGTCAGCTTTGTAAGAGGAAGAGGATAGCATAATACTGGTGGATGGCAACTTGAGTTTGAAATAAAGTATGGGGAGAGAGGAAGCCAGTCCAGAAATAGGAACAGAACTTTTGTTGAAGGAAAAGAAAGAATTCACAGCCTCTAGGCTGGAAGAATACCAAGACCTTTCAGTGAGTCAAAACCAACCAAGAAAATGAGCAGATTTTGAGGGGGTATGGAGATGTACTAGTTGGTACTGAGTTTGAGGGATGGTCCTACAGCCTGGGAGATGTTCATGTGGAGATGCTAGGCCAGCCCAGTGGATTTTGGGGTTTCGTTAGGTGAACCTTGAATGAAGGCTGTGAGTCAGCCAAGGTCAGAATATGGGGTGACTAGGATGAATTCATTTCATGTCTTGTCCTCATTGATCTCTCCTCAGAGTATCCAAAGGCAAGTGGAACAGCTCTAATGGGGTTGAAGAAAAAGAGACTTGGATGGAAGAGGACGAACTGTTTAAAGTTCAGGGTAAGCAGCATATTCTCCTTGGGTTCCTGATGCTTACTGAAGTATACAGATGCATTCATGTTCCAGAAACTGTCTCCGAATAGAAAAAGTGTAGTTAAGTTCCTGCCCTGGTTTGGATTGATGTTTATGCTGTCAAAACAGCACCTAATTTTTGGGGGGGTTTTTTGGTACCAGGGATTGAACTCGGGTCCTTGCCCTTGTGCAGCAGGCGGCGAAACCACTGAGCTAAATCCCCCGCCCTAGCACTTAATGTTTAAAGTTCCTGGTTTTGTTGTAATCCTAGAATATTTAATCACAGTTGATATCCCTCCTATTGTCCATTAGTTGGAAAAGATAGTGTTCCTTGCATTTTTTTGAATAAGTAAAAAAAACTTACCAGTTTCTATACATGCATGTTTTTTCTGAGACTATTTTTCCATAATTAATACCAAACCTCAGCATTTGCATTAGACTCTCTCCCATATGTTCAGCATTCTAATGGAAATATCTAAATGCTAAATCTTCATTCAAAGGGTTCTAAAGATTTTTGTAACATAGCAACAGTAATCCTTTTCCAATCCCAAAAGGTTTTTTGTAGTTTTGTTGTTTTTTTGGTTTTTTGAGATAGGGTCTCACTGTGCACTTCAGGCTGGCTTGAACTCACTATGTACCCCAGGGTGGCCTCAAACTTGTGGCAATCTTCCTGCCTCAGCCTTCTAAGTGCTAGGATTATAGGCTTGTGTACCACTACACCTGGCTTCCAGTCTTACAAGTTTTGTCCTTAAAAGATAACCTTCATTGGCAGAAATGTTGGCAATATTAAGATTAATGGAAAATGGAGGAAGTGAAAAACAATAAAAATGACATTAAATATGTTGAAACAATAAGATATAAAAGTTCTAGAAAACAGCCACTTCCATTGTAGTCCAAATTTGTCAGCTTTAGAATCTGCTTCCACTGTTGTAAGAAATACTTCGTAATTTATTGTTTTCTTCCCCCCCCCAAATAATATGCATTTAAGAGGCTGAGGCAGGAGAATCTCAAGTTTGAGTCCCTCTTGGGGAACTTAGCAAAACCCTATCTCTAAATAAATAAATAAAAAGAATTAAAAGGGTTGGGGATGTAGCTCAGAGGTAGAATGCCACTGGGTTCAATCCCCATTACCACCACCACCAAAAAAAAAAAAAAATCTGCCCCTGTAAGTAATCCTTTTCCAGAGCCATTCTCCTCCATTGATTAGGACATATTGCTAGGCCTGTGATAGCTGCTGCAGAAACAGGCTAACACGTTCCATGTTTACATATCATGGCCTCCTATGGCTTTTCAACTGGCTCCCATTGCTTGCAGTAGCCCATATTTTACACTTGTTTACCTTCCTGTAGCCCTTTTTAAAAAATCATCTTGCTATTTTTGGAAACCTCATTTCTCATCCATAGGCTAAGATAGGGAGCTTGATTAGATATCTGTGACCCATGGTAATTAGACGCAGTAAATATTACCCTGGTGGGGCTGGGGATTTGCTCAGTGGTTCTGCCGCCTGCCTCCCGAGCGCAAGGACCTGAGTTCGATCCCTGGTACCAAAAAAAAAAATATTACCCTGGTGTTTTGATTATGAACTAAACCAAATTGTATTTATATAAAATGATGAAGGATTTGACATTTTTAGCATAAAACAGTATATTCATATTATTTCAGAGTGGTCAGCAAGCTGTTGTAAATCTGAAATTACATACATATACATAGCATATGCACACATATATATTATGGTATTATACAGTAACAATCCCTCAATAATTTTAGAAAATAATGATTTCACTGAAGAGCCTAAAATCTACCAATAACTTTACACTGGAAGCCTGTTTTGTAAAGTATTTGCTTTATACAATTTTCATGGAATAAAATGATTGATGTTTGCAGAGCACAAAAATAAATATGTCTTTAGTGATGTATTTATTCTTCTCAATGTGTGTGAAATTTGAATCAGGTTTTCCCTTTGGGACACTGTATTTTCTTATAGTTTGTGCAGAGAAAGATAAACACTAAAATGAATCTATTTTTAATGTTTTCCAGGAGCAGCTGGTGAAGACAGTACAGCCAGTGTAACAAGGAAGCAGGTAATTTTAAATTTTCTTTTCTGATCTGAGTTTTATAGGTAGACAGAGGTAAAATAGTTACAGACTACCTATGCACTGGTAAAAATCTTTCTTGAGATAACTGAAAAAAGGATTGTTGCTGGGCAACACATGGTATAATAGCATACACCTGTTCTAGCACTCAGGCGGCTGAGGCAGGAGGATTGCCATGAGTTCAAGGCCAGCCTGAACTACATAGTGAGATTCTGTCCTAAAACAAAAAAACAAACAAAAAAGCCAGCTGTGTTGGTACACTTGTCTCAAAAAATAAACGATTATTGACAGATCAAGTTAATACTAATTATCTAGAAGAAATCTAGGAGGTTTGCACTGACACACTTTGTGGACCATAAACAACATACCCAAATTTGACATTTGGAACAGAAATTATTAGTTGAGAATGAGTTGGCAGGACACTGAAAATTATAAAATGTCCAGATCCACAGTGTTTATTTACTACCTATGCCTTTTTTTTTTTTTTGGTCCCAGGGAATGGTGCCACTGAGCTAAATCCCTGGCCCTCTATGCCATATTTTAAACCATAAAGCCTCCTTTTAGATTCAGATTATTCTCCTAGAATTTTTTGGGGGGTGCTGGGGATCCCACCCAGGACCTCGCACAAGCCCTTTACCCCTCTACAGGCCCTGCCCTCTCCTAGGATTCACTGTTTTGGAGAGGATATGAATGGAGATGATTTTGATGAACCTTTTGGTTTTCTTTTACAGAAATGGACTGTAGAAGAAAGTGAATGGGTCAAAGCCGGAGTGCAGAAATATGGGGAAGGAAACTGGGCTGCCATTTCTAAAAATTACCCATTTGTTAACCGAACAGCTGTGATGATTAAGGATCGCTGGCGGACCATGAAAAAACTTGGCATGAACTGAAACAGGCTTTCATTTCAACAGAATTCACAGGAGCATGGTTCCTAACAATAGTCCCTGAGAGTCTGCTGTTTCAGAAGCTAAGATGGGATGAATATTTGGGGCAGTCTCCTTCAGTGTGGGAGAGCTCCCAGGTCCACTTCATTGTTGGAGATCATGGAGCTAAGAAGCAAAGCAAAGCCAACCCCATGTCCTTGGCAGAGATGACAGGCACATGGCTTGTACAGTGCCAGAATATCATTAGTGTTTCCCTCCTTTAGTGATTTGCTTAAATTTAAATCTTCAATAATCTATAGAACCTTCTCCTAAGAAATGGTGGAGTCTATTAGGAGCCACTTTTTACTCCATAACCTGTTAAAACCAGCATCATGAGCATTATCTGGAGTGAACTTGGTCCTGGTAAAGTTCTGGCCTTCTGACACAAATGCAAAGGAACTCATCTATTATGAGCCCAAGTTGAGAGAACAGTCTCTGTGGAATCAGATTCCTTTTAAAGTGTTTACCCACTTGTGACGTCAACCCTAGACCTGACTGCCTTGGCATTTGCCCTTAATATGTGCTGAGTACATGGGCAGGTTTAACCTCCACTTCTCATGTGGTTGAACCAGCGTGTTTTTTGGTAAAATGGTGATTGTAGATAAGCTTAGCCCCCATCCCAACCCAGGGCCCTAACTCCTTTCTTGGTTTTCTTCCTTATGCTGGACTTTTAAAGCTTAAAAAAAATCCTGATTGAATATCAATGCCTAATTCCATTCTTTGTGAAATGGTTGCTTCCACCTGATTCCCTGATCGTGCTGTGTTAGTGTCTTGCACTGGAATTCAACATTCCCTTCTCCTTTTGTACTGTGTTGTGCTTGCTGTCTCAGACATCCTTAAAGACTGTCTTTTTAGCAGAAAATTTCAGTAAAGTGTTTTCTGTAATCTTTTTTTTTAAATATGAGAACTAATTATTGTCCATACTTGTAGCATTCTTCATTAAAGTCTTGCTTCTCTCAAATGTAAGTACCTGTTGAGTTGCAGCATAGCACGTTTTCACAGATGGAGGTGGCAAAATGTTAAACTGCTGAACTATGTCGATCAAGAAACCACCATTAAACTGTACTGGATATTCTAATCCTTGGAAGCCTTGTTAAACAAATACGGAAATTTCCTCTTAGTTTGTCCACTTCCTTATATAACCACCTTTCTCTGGGGACAAAAGAATTACTTTCTCTTTTGAGTGAGTAAAAGACAAGGCTTAAAGATGCTAAAGCTTTAAAATGTATCCTTTAGTTACAAGTTGGAAACTTTGCACAGCTTTATTATCTACCGAGTTTTGAGGTTTGATACTGTTTCTCTATCAGTCATCCCCAAGAAGTCCCAGGGGGAAGGTGAGAACTTGGCCTTCTCTCAGTCCAGCTGCCTTCTGCTTGTAGCTGGCTGTGGTCTCCTTCCCAATAAGACTTGAGTCCAGATGCTGTCCTCCCCTCAGCTCACACCGTTCATTGGTTTTCTCAAGGTGGAAGAGGGAAACTGATACATCAAGGGAAGCAAAATATCCTATCAGTGTTTGCCAGACTTGACAGTGCATAGGTCTATTAACATTTTTTCCACATAACTTCGGTGTTTTTATTCCAGTGTTACTGAAATGTGTACATAGGAAAAAAAAATGTGTACATAGAACTATCTTTTGGTTTCTGTAGAATGGTAAAACTTCTCATGAACTGATTAGCTGAAGCAGTTGCTCCTGAGTGGTGTCTGCACTGCAGTGGCAGTGGGCTCAAGTGGGAAGTCCTGTGTCATAGTGTATCAAGAGGTCCCAGGCTCTCCTGCATTCATTCAGGAAGACGGCTGCAGGGCCACCAAACCTGCAAAGTGCTGGTGTGCCACCTGTCCTTGGCTGGAACTGAAACACACTTTTAAAAGTCTGTTTTCTGCTTATTAGTTGTGATACTTGGAGTTGATGCAATGAATTTTGAAGCATTTCTTGATTAGAAGATAACAAGTGGACCCTTGAGTTATGACCAGCCTGACATATGAACAATTTGGGTTACAGCTGGAATTTTAGTTTTAACTTACAAACAAAGTCTTGAGTTTACAATCCAAATCCCAGCTGCCTGTGCTTCCAGATGGTCTCAGATACAGATTTAACCCTTAAAGAGTTCTAGAAGGAACATGACAACATCCTTGCCTGTGTGGGGTTAATTGAGAAATCCTGGGCCAGCATCTCTCTAAGGACACTGAGATCTACCTGTGTACAGGATAGAGACTCTGAACGTGTGTAGAGGAGCCTGAGCCTTCAATTGACCAACTTGAGTTACAACCAGCCCTCAAGAACGAAATGAGTTTGTAAGTCAAAGGTCCACTGTACTAATGCAGTTTTTTGTTTGTTTTTCTTTTCTAAGACTGACTGAAATAAGCTGGGTGTGGTAGCTGATGCAGGAGGATTGACCATGGTGTTGCACACCTGTAATCTCAGCACTCAGGAAGTTGAGGCAGAAGGATTGCCTTCAGTTTGAGGCCAGTTTGGGCTACATAGTGAGTTCAAGGCCACCCTGAATTATATAGTGAGACCATGTTTTTTGTTTTTGTTTTTAAAAGACTGAAATAAAAATGTTTAGACATTAGGACTTGGAGACTGATAGTCCTGGAGGTTAAGACTGTGAGACCCCAGGCTGGGCATGGGATTAATGCCTGTAATCCCAGCACACTGGGAAGCTGAGGCAGGATGATGACAAGATCAAGCTCAGCCTGGGAAAATAAGTAAAACCCTGCCTCGAGAGGTCTGAGGTACTGGGTGTGGTGGCATATGCCTGTAGTCGCAGTGATCGAGAGGCTGAGGCAGGAGGATCACTGAGTTCGAGGCTGGCCTGGGCTATATACATAGCTCGAGGCCTAGCCTGAACTACATAGTGAGACCTTGTCTCAAAAAAGTAAAGGTCTGAGGATGTAGCTCAATGTGAAAGCCATGGGTTCAATCCCCACTACTACATAAAAATTAAAAAATAACAGGACACTAGCCCTGTCGACTGCTTGTGGGACTATGAGTAAGTCACTTTAGTGTGAATGTTAACTGTCCTCACCTCTGACACAGTAGATCACATTACCTCCCTTGTAGTGCTGTAGTGAGAATAAAGTAAGATGTAAGATGCAGGTAGACTTCTTAACTCTGTGCCTGCCACAGTCAGTGGGCGTTGATGTCATGAAAGAAGACAGATTGAGGGTTTGAACAATATAATAAGTCTTCAAGTGGGTTTTAGATGCCTTTTATTCCCCTCTGTGGGTGCTGAATAAAAGAAAGAAACCCTGAGGGTTTGACAGTATCTTGAACAGGTTTTGCATAGCTTTTTAAAAAAAATTATTTATTTATTTTGGTACCGGGGATCAAACTCAGGACCTTGCACTTGCGAGGCAGGCAGCGGAACCACTGAGCTAAATCCCAGGTCCCTTTTTACATTTATTTTTATGGATAGCTTTAGATGAATGTATTAGGTAGAACTTGGCAGAAACCAGGAGGGCAGTCAGTGGAGGGGGCCTTTAAACTTTGTGCAATAGTTATATGCTGTGGTTTGCTCTAAGCCAAACTGGGCAGAAATCTATTGAAATAGGTGTTGCCCTAGGAACTTTATAGGGACAGGTATTACCTATCAATTTGATATGAGAAAAATTTCCCCAGCCAACTTTTGTTTAGTATATTCAGATGGCTATAAATGAATTTACCCAATTTAGCCCCCCAGAAGGAAGAACTGAAAAATAGTAGAATCTCAAGAATGAATGTAGATCTCTCTTCTTAATTAGTAGACTCTATCTTTGAGCACTCATGGAATAAGTTTGGTAAGCCACTGAGTTTTTTAGTTTTCTTGTTTTGTGTACACAGCTACATCTCCCACCTTTTTTGGGGGGTACCGGGGATTGAACTCAGGAACTCGCACTTGTAAGGCAGGCACCAGAACCACTGCGCTAAATCCCTGGCCCTCATTCCCTTTTTTAATATTTTAAATTTTTTTTTTTTTTTTGGGTACTAGGGATCGAACTCAGGTCCTTGCGCCTGCAAGGCAGGAGACATAACCACTGGGCTAAATCCCCAGCCCTAATATTTTAAAATTTTAAGACAGGGTTTGTTAAATTGCTTGGACTGGGCTTGAAATGGTAATCCTCCTGCCTCAGCCTCCCAGAGAGCTGGGATTACAGGTATGGTAAATTATTGAGTTTTTGAGGTAAAAGCAAAAATTTCCTGTTAGCTGGGCATAGGTCCCATGGCAGTTCTATTATGGAATATCTATGCATGGCCCTGAATTGGGCTAATGTGATTTGCAGAGTTAATGATTAGCCCAGCAGTTGTCTAAACTACTTAATTTCCCTGAGCCTGCAAGTAGTTCATTTGCAGAGGAGGCTACTGAAAGCAGCATGTCCCCTTTACTCCTTGGGGCTGGGCTGGTGGTTCTGAATCTAGTGACATCTGCTAGGAGCCAGAACAGAGAACCTTTAAGTGGCTCTGGGAACCAGCCACTCTTCCGTGAGGCTGATCGCCATGATTTCGCCATCATGATCCTTCCAGGGGGCATAGAATGCTTTTGGCAATTTGCCCACCAAAATGGATACTTCTTTTTCAGCTATGAGGTATGCAGATTCATACTGGGGGATTTTTTTTTTTCCTTTTGTAAAGTTACTCAGGTTTAGACAAAACCAAGGTCTGATTGTTATGCTGTGATTCCCACCTCTGAATGAAGTGTGGACCTATAGCTTCAAGAAAATTAACAACAGAATCTCCAACATATGGCCTGGCCTCTCAAACTGGGTCCTACAGACATCCGCTCAAAGCCACGGGACGAACGGTACCTCTCCCTGGAGTGGTAACCATGACAATTACTTGGGTTTGGGGTGAAGAGAAAGGATAACACTTTTAAAATATTTTTTAAAAATATAGGCACAGTACAAATTCATAAAAAATCATAAGAACTTTGAAGATGAACACACAGATTGTATGAAAGCTGTTTTCATGGATGGTGGGGGAGCCACATCTGTTCTCCCGTCTTTAGAGGTAATTCTGGCACACTGGAGAGACGCTCTGACACAAGGTTTTTCTGTGCATCCAGACAAACCTACAGTATTTCCTTTAGGAAGATAAGTGTTTAAGTTTTCTGTCCATAGGTGAAGTAATTTTATTAAACCATACTGCTCAAGGATGGTGACTCAGAAGCTGTTCCTTTCCTTTGTTAACTTTATCTTAGAAACCTGCTAACTTTCCAGTTTTTGTTTACATAGTAATAGACTAAATTGGTTTTACTCCACTCCACTATAACTTCAAATTTATTTTAAGAGAGCTTTTTCTTATCTCTGAATTTTATCAGCACAGTAGCTACTAGGCAGCTCACTGTAGCTTGGGTTTATCAAGATCCAGCTTAGAGACAAATGTCCACAGAGTGCCTATTAATAAATGAGGGCTGGGCCAGAGATTTAGCTCAGTGATGCTGCCGCCTGCCTCACAAGCACAAGGTCCCGAGCTCGATCCCCGGTACCAAAAAAAATAAATTAAATAAATGAGGGCTGCCAAGTAAGTAAATGCCCAAATCTGAGAATTCGCCACCAGAAAGGTCAACAACCAAGCAAGTTCAGCCAAGTGATCATACCAGCTCTGATCAGACGTGTTCCTCCTCAGCAGAGCTCTTGTCATTTTGGGTGATTTTTTTTTTTTTTTTTCCTTTTGTACTGAATCTGACATTGCAGAATACTGAGCATTGATTTGGCTTACCCACAATGCTGTTAGTGTCCTAAGTTAAAAGCCTCCTCAATTCCAAACTCCCCGGAAGAGGGATGGGTGAATAGTACTATTCCATACTGAGAACTCTGCTGAGAAGTATGGGGTATCAATCTTATAACCTAGCTGACTTCTTAGTGATGTAGCAGGGCTTTCTGCCCTCCTTAATGTGTCTTGGCAGGTTCAGCGGATACTTGGGATGTCACACAACCGGCATGTTGCTGCCACAGCACATACTCCACAGGGTTTCCTCATAGAAACCTCCCAGGATGTTCGGGGCCAGATTAACTTCTCCACCCAAGAGACAGGTCTGTTTTCATCCCCGTAACTAATGTAATAATCAGGTTTTTGTGAAATAGGAGACATAATGAAGTACTATCATAGAGATGGTGAAATGGAAGGAAATTTCAGCACCCAAACCCAGTGTTGCTGGACAGCACTGAAGAGCCTGAAGCAGTAGCCCAATAGGAGCAGTTTGAGGGGAGGGTCTGGAGGTGACTATTGTAACTCCAGGGTCCAGAGGCTCAATTTTATCTCATCTCCAACTGATCAGACTCTAGAAAAGTGAGTACAACAGAGACCAATCTCTAATGCAGAATTCCAAATAAACTTACAGGGCAGCATTTCTTTCCAGTCATCAGAATACTTACGCCAGTTACTAAAGCAGATTCAGGACAAAAGGAAATGCATAGCCTTGTAAAAAACATACACTCGGGCTGGGAATTTAGCTCAGTGGTTTCACCGCCTGCTGCGCAAGCGCAAGGATCCGAGTTTGATCCCTAGTACCAAAAAAAAAAACATACACTCCACAGCAAGGCCCTTCTTCAGCTTGAAAATTCCCAGTCAGATAAAGCCTGTCCCACTTAGGACAGCACCCGTCAGAGCTGCCCTCTTTACAAAGACAGATGTTCTCGGCAGAAGCATTAGACAATCCTTCACTGGGTAGTGCAGGATGTCTGTTCAGAATTAATGGATGTTTGGCATCTTTGGCCTCCACCAGCCAGTAGTGCCTTCCAATCATTTTAACTTTTTTTTTTTGGTACCGGGGATCGAAATCAGGTCCTTGTGCTTTCGAGGCAGGTGGTGAAATCACTGAGCTAAATCCCCAGCCCCATTTTAACTTTTAATAACTGCTACACTGCTCTAACCCCCATTCCCCACAAGCATACACACAAAGGAAGATGATTCCAGCCTAAAATATCACAAATAGGAGCCCCAAACCATGAATTACTGGACAGGCTGCTTTGCAGGCAGTTATTCCAAGAGGGCAGTTTCTTTCATTCACAGTGCATCCCCACTCCCACCCCAGTTTCAAGTTCAAGATGGTGTCCACATCTGAGTGCAATGGCAAACACCTGTAATCCCAGCTGTCAGGCTGAGGCAGAAGGACCACATGTGTGAGGTCAGACCAAGAAATTTAGGAGATCCTGTCTTCAAATAATAAAAAGGGCTGTGGCTGTAGCTCAGCAGTCCTTGGGTTCAATCCTCAATAACACACACACACACACACACACACACACACACACACACACACACACACACACACACTGTCCCCAGTTCTAATGTACAAGGAGCAGGCAAATTCTATCCCTCTTATTTTCCACTCAAATCTGTTGAGTAGGACAGCCTTAGCAAGGGACAGGTATAACAGATTGGAAGGGAGAGTAAAGAGTTTTCTACCCAGCACAGAAGTAAAGCTACTGATATCAGTAATTTTTTTTTTTTGAGACAGTGTCTTGCTATGTAGTTCAGGCTGGCTTTGAACTAGCAGCAGTCCTCCTGCCTCAGCCTCCCAAAGTTCTGGGATTACAGGCATGAGCCTGGCTCTACTGGTAATATTTATTTATTTTTTGGTACCAGGGATCGAACTCGGGACCTTGCGCCTGCGAGGCAGGTGGCGGAACCACTGAGCTAAATCCCCGGCCCTATTGGTAATATTTATTAAAATAAGTTTCAGGTAAAATCAGTGTCCTCCATGTTAAAGAAGGATCTTTGTACTTCCTAAGTAAAAAGGAGCTGTAATAGCAATTTTGTTTTGTTTTGTTTTGGTACTGGGGATTGAACTCAGGTCCTTGAGCTTGCGCAGTAGGCTGCAAAACCAGAGCTAAATCCCCGGCCCTGTAATAGCAATGTTAAAGCTGGGAGCCAGATGTGGTGGTGCATACTTGTAATCCCAGTACTCTGGAGGCCGAGGCAGGATTTTGAGTTCAAGGCCAACATGGGCTACACACTGAGTTCAAGGATAACCTATACTTCGTAGTGAGACTCTGTCTCAACCCCAACTCCCCCAGAAAAAAACTGGGGAAGAGTTATCTTTGGGAAAGCCTTAAAATAGGGTGGGAGAGCTGGGCGTGGTGGCACACACCTCTGATCCCAAAACACACTGGAGGCTGAGGCAGAAGGATCATCACGAGTTCGAGGCCAGCCTGGGGCTAGTGAGTTCAAAGCCAGCCTGGACTACATAGCAAGACACTGTCTCAAAAAAACAAAAAATTACTAATATCAGTAGCTTTAGTTCTGTGCTGTCTCCAGAAAATAAAAAAAAAGGTGGGAGACCAAAGATTCACTAATAATCTAAGAGTTCCTACAGGTTACTACCAGCTTTGTTTAAGAAACCAGCAAAATCACTTTAGTTCTCTGCAAGTCTACCTCAACTTTGGAGTCTTCTACGAGGGGCCTGAGATAGACTACAAAGAGAATCAAAGAAAACAGCTGAATGATACCCTAGATGCAATTGAGGTAATGTTTTGTGGGAGAGACACATCCATGGGAATTAATTTTAATTTGGATAAAAGATTAAAAATTAAGGGGAAGGGGAAAAAAAGAACTGAAATTGTTATGTACAGGTACCAGTCGCTACCGTGAATGTAATCATTATGTTCTATAAACATGTATTGTCCTAATAAAAATTTAAAAAAAGATTGCTGGGCATTTAGCTCAGTGGTTCCACTGCCTGCCCTGCAAGTGCAAGGACCCAAATTCAATCTCAGGTACCAAAAAAAAGATTAAAAATTATGGGAGCAATATCCTTTGAGAGCTCATATGGATAAAATCCAAACAGGCAAGGGAATTTGAATCCTTTCATTAAATTTTTTTTTTTTTTGTACTGGGGATCAAACTTGGGTCCTTTTGCTTGCAAGGCAAGTGGTGGAACCACTGAACTAAAACCCCAACCCTAATTTTTTTTTTGAGACAGGATCTTACTATGTATTTCAGGCTGGCTTTGAACTCACTGTGATCCTGCCTCAGCCTCCAGAGCGCTGGGATTACAGGTGTATGCCACCAAGCCAGCATCCTTTCATAAATTTTTAAGACTTGAAGGTCTTTGAATTTGTCCTATTTCATATCATGATCCAGAAAATTTCAGCTCACAGGCCAAATCTAGCCTACTGCCTATTTTTTTTGAGATATAATTCATATACCATACAATTTACTACCTTCAAGTGTATAATTCAATGGTTTTTACTATACTCACATGGCTATACAGCCATTTCCAGCATCTAATCCAGAGTAAATTTTTTTTTTTTGGTACCAGGGATTGAATTTGGGACCTTGCACTTGCAAGGGAGGCAGCAGCACCATTGAGCTAAATCCCTGGCCAAATCCAGAGTAATTTTATCACCCTCAAAAGAAACCCTGTACCCACTAGTCATTCTCTATTCCCCCATGATCCTCCAGCCTTGACAATCACTATTTGTTTCTATAGATCTGTTCTATACATTTTAGATTAAATCATACATGTGGCCTTTTGTAATTAGTATTTTCCACTTAGTATGTTTTTAAGGTTTATCCAAGTTTTAGTATTTTATTCCTTTTTTGGCTGAAAAATATTCTACTGTATGAACATACATTCTATATATCTACTCATCAGCTGATAGACATTGGGCTATTTCCATTTTTTGTTATTTCCACAACATAGGGTTGTTTCCATAGTACTTATCACAAGGCTACAGTGAATAACTGTATACAAGCTCTTGTGTTAATGTTTTTGTTTCTGTATTCCTAAAAGTGGAATCGCTGGGTCACTTGTTAACTGTTTGACTTTGTGAGGAGCTGCCAGACTGTTTTCCACAGTGGTTAAACCATTTCACACTCTCATCAGCAGTGTATGAGGGTTCAAATCACTCCACACTGTGATACTTGATTACAGGCATCCTAGTGCGTATGAAGTGTTATTTTATGGTGTGAGTTACATTTCTCTAACAATTAATGGTAACCATCTTTTCATGTACTTATTGACCATTTGTATATTTTTATTTTTGGGGAATGTCTGCTGAAATTCTTTGGCCATTTCAAAATTGGGTTTTTGGGCTGGGGGGTTAGCATTTGGGTCAGTGGTGTAGGACTTCCCCTGGGTTTGATCCTCCGACCAAAAAAAAACAACAAAGATATGGTGGACTTATTTTATTTATATGTTCTGGATAAATCCCTCACCAGATATGTGATTTGCAGATATTCTTTTCCCATTCCGTGGGATATCTTTTCACTTTTTCCTTGGTGCACAAAAGCTCACTGCCTGTTTTATAAACAAATTTTACTGGAACATAGCCACGGTCATCTGACAATCCATTGTGACTGCTTTTGTCCTACAATGTCACATCTTGGTAGCTGCAAGAGACAGTATAACCTGCAAAACCTAAGATATTTACTATTTGGCTCTTGGGCCAGGGATTTGGCTTAGTGGTTCTGCCGCTTGCCTTGCAAGCGCAAAGACCTGAGTTCGATCTCTGGTACCAAAAAAAACAAACAAACAATAAAAGTCCGCAGACAGAAGGCATCACGTAAAGGGTAATGAAGTGCTGAATTCATGTCTAAACCTAGGATCTTCTGGAAGAGCTCTCCAGTTTGAACACTAGTTTTTCATTATTAAAAACAAAACAAAACACATGGCTTTTTGGCATTATGACATATGGTTGTAATCCCAGCTACTGGGGAGGCTGTGGAGCCTCAGAAGGAGCCAAGTTCGAGGCCAGCCTGGGCAACTTAGTGAGACCTGTCTCAAAATAAAAAAGTAAATAAGGGCTGAGGGTGTAGTTCATTGGTAGAGCATTTGGTGAATATATGCAAGGCCCTGGGTGGTTCAATCCCCAGTACCAAGAAAAGAACACATCACTTTTGGGGCTAGGAACATATCTTAGTAGTAGAGTACTTGCTTAGCATTTGTAAAGCAGAGGTTATTTTGGCTGTGCTAGGGACTAAATCCAGGGCCTTGCACAAGCTAGGCAAGTACTCTACCACTGAGCTACATCACCAGCCAAAATATTCTTTCAAAAACTGCAATAGTATTAAATGTAGGTTAGTGTTGCTGAGCACTCAGATGAGGACAGATGTGGGTGGGACACCTTTATTTTCTCTTCCACAGGAGAGTTCACGAAGGGTGCAGGCCAATATCTTTCACATGTGGCGATTCTACAACTTTGCTCGGATGAAGAAGATGGCTGACTTTTTCCTTCTTCTATCAAATTATAACTATGTGAACTGGTGGTCAACAGCCCAGAGCCTTGTTATTGTTCTTTCTGGGATCTTGCAGCTGTATTTCTTAAAGCGTCTCTTCAATGTTCCAACCACAACTGACACAAAAAAGCCAAGATGCTAAGCTGACTATAGCATCTGGGCTTTTCTGCTGGAATAGCAGCTTTGTCAAAGCTTTGGTTAACTCAACTTCACAAAAATAGAAAAAATTAAATTTACTGTGCTTATCAACAATGGTAAAATGGCAATAAAAGTCATAAAAATGTAAAAGTTCTGAGATTGGCTATATCTAAAGACTGCATTAACACATTCCTGCTGGCTTGATCCACTAGTGGTAGAGAGGCCCGGCAGCAAGACATACAAATTACTGCCCCATTGTAAATGTGTTAAAAACATAAGATTAAAATACCATTTATTGTACAATAGTCCCTTAGCATTCAATGATTCCACTTACGGGATAACAGAAAGCCCTGGGACGGAAAATTGAAAAAGGTGGGGCAACATTAAATTTGCTTGCTGAGAATAACAAGAGCTAGCAGAATGCCTTTTTGTAGCTGAAAATATTTTATTTTTAAAGATGTAAACTTTTGAATTAAAAATAATATATAGTATATATCTAAGAAATTGTTTTGTTTTATAATACAGGTAGTTTGAAAAACTTCTGGCAGTGAAATATCTTTTAAAAATGTTTTATAAATTCTAAAATAACTTAGGGAAGTATGGGAAAGGATGAAGGAGCTGAATTATAATTTCATGGTCTCTAGTGCTTTTGGTTCAGTCTTGTAAGGTAAAGAGGGGTTCATAAGTCATGTTTTATGAAATCAAAGTGATGAAAAGAACGCTTCAGCCTGGGATCATCCCATCCACGAAAAAAGACCATAAAAAACATCATGTAAGAAACAAGACAATATAATCATGTTACACTAAGATCCTATGCTTAGTAATAGAAATATGTAATATAAAACTAGCTTTTACCATTTATTCAACACCTACATTTGCTAGGCATTGTAGTAGATGCTTTACAATCATGATTTCTGATCCTAAAAACCACTTCCCTACGCTGATGGTTAAAGGTTGTTTTTTTTTTTTTAACAGAAAAAGAAAACACTTATTAAAGTTGAAAGACTCTTCCAAGGCCATGGAGCTGGGAGGTGGAAGAATTAGGGTTTGAATGCAAGTGTTTTTCCCACACATACAGCACTTACTGTATGGAAAAACAGCTGAATAAATGGAACTTACTAATTCAGCCAAATTCCACTTGTTAAATCTGAGACATGGAGTACTATTCTTATAGTCTAATATCTTTTATGATATTTACAAAAAAGAAAATCCACTATGTTATCATGACCCTACAAAACAAGATGTTATCACAGATAACAATGATAAGCTAGTCTTGTCCTCAGTTCCAATGATTTAGAACCTATCATTCAGAACAAGAAGTCCTCTGATTCAAAATGTAAAAATGATTCAAATATAGAGTAAGAGTATTCTATTTAGTCACAAACACAAAGATTTGAAACCACTTCTGAGGCATTTCTGTATAGTAAGAATCCAGCCTGCACTTTTTAGTGACAGAATATTAAACTAAGAAGTCCTTGTAGAGGTCACAGTGTTGACAAAATTCCACATGATGGAAGCATCTGCACAGACACAGGAAACAAAGCTAGGCCCTTCCACACTGCTGTTAAAATTCTTCACGACTTCATTTTAAGTCAATGTCTCTTCATGCCGTATGTATTCCCCAACGTCTGCTTGATGAAATACCACAATCGCCATGGGGTCTACTTTCCTACAGTCTTGTGTAGACTTTGCTGCTACCCCAAAACCCTGGGATTCAAAAGAAGAAAGACTAATTCACTCAAGTCATTCAATAAGCCCATGTTGAGAGCTGGAGATAATAAATTAAGATGAAAAACACAGTTCTTTTTTTTTTGGTACCAGGGATTGAACTCGGGACCTTGCACTTGGGAGGCAGGTGGTGGAACCACTGAGCTAAACCCCGGTGCAAAACACAGTTCTTGTCTTTGAGAAATTCAAAAGGCGCTGAGAAGTTAGTCTCTGAGGCACACAAATTTAAGATATATGCTTCAGGTTAAAAAAAAAAAAAGTACTTGGTTTCTGTAACACTGCCATCTCTACTCACCAAAGGGATGTCTGCCATGGAGTACACCACCACTCCCTGGTACTGAGAAGTACTTTCAGTGATCCGGCCCAAACCAGATTTCAATACATGGTTTCCATACAAGAAGGACTGCTCTGCTCCAGGCTTTATCCACACTTTATACTGTAAGAAAGGGAAAGTCCGAGAGACAAAAAAAATGCTTAGTTATATCCCTACAGATAAATAGTTGCTGGGCCTGTGATTAATTTCTAAAAAGAATTTGGAGAGGGAGAAAAAGGGAGACAATGCGAGATAGGTAGACATTTCCCCCTCAAACAGTCCATCCCCTGAACAGAACCGCCATGAAGTTTGCTCAACTTTACAATTTCTTCCAAGGAGAGTCTAAGAGGCCTTTTCTGGACCCCAATGTTCTCGCTCCTTACTGCCATTCACCTGCTTTCTGATCCTGCAGCTGCATGGCACAACCCACACAACCCAACCCCGCAGCGAGCCGCAAGACCTAGAACCTCCCCCTCGTTCGGACCCAGCACTGCCGAGGTCTCCGTGTTCAAGCTGTCGGTATTGATACTGTGCCTCCCGCCGTGGCCCTCACCCTGACTCCTTCCCCGGTGGCGAAGCGGAACCACCCCACAAACCTTGGCGTAAGGTGCCAGGTAATCCAGAGCCGTAATGTGCAGCCGAAACTTGTGGGTCTTGGTGAATTTTCCGAAGCAGGTCCCCAGCGACACCAGCTTGTCCCTGGAGATATTGGCGGCCAGCTTCAGCATCTTCTCACTAAAAGGGTGACGGGCAGCAAGGCTTCGGGTGAGGGAGGCCGACAGGACCCAGGGCTCCTCCACCCGGCTCCACGCTGCTGCGTGTCCCACCTCACCTCACGTAGTACACCCGGTCGTTGTGCAGCCTAAAACAGTAGGTACCGTCGGGCCTGTCAACCAGCAGCTGAAGGTTCTCCCCGATGCTAAGGGCAAAAAGAGGGCTGGAGGCTGCGCCCGAACCGACTCGTCTCGGCCGCACGACAACATTCCACCCACTCCCCACCACACACACTCCCTTGTCCTCCCCGCGCTCCTACTATTTTGCGATTTTCTCAAACATCACACGGGTCTCCTCTTCAGTTAAAGGCCGCATTTTCCCGCTAGGTATGAACACCGGATCCTCGTGCCTCAGTGGCCGGAAGCGGAAGTTGGGCTCCGGCTACTCCGTGGCAACCCCAAAGCCTGCCTCTCTAGCGCCAAAGCGGTCGTTGCTCACGCTAGCGGCCCCTGGTGTGGAGGACCGCCGGGGAAAGAAAGCCGGCCAGATAAGAAATCATAGAGACAGGAACTGTTCCCAGTTGCTTCCGGTCCTCACTGCGGGACAGCGCCCTCCCCAGTCTGGAGGGGACGTGACGCTGTTGCCGGGAAGATGGCGGCGGCGACTCTCCCGTCGTCAACGGCGGGATCAGCCACGGCGATAGCCACGTCAGCAGCTCTCGGAGAGGTGGAAGATGAAGGGCTCTTGGCGTCTCTGTTCCGAGACCGCTTCCCCGAGGCCCAGTGGCGGGAGCGGCCTGATGTGGGCCGCTACCTCCGGGAACTGAGTGGCTCGGGGCTGGAGCGGCTGCGGCGCGAGCCGGAGCGCCTGGCGGAGGAGCGGGCGCAGCTGCTACAGCAGACGCGCGACTTGGCCTTCGCCAACTACAAGACCTTCATCCGCGGCGCCGAGTGCACCGAGCGCATCCACCGCCTCTTCGGCGACGTGGAGGCGTCGCTCGGCCGCCTGCTCGACCGCTTGCCCAGCTTCCAGCAGAGCTGCAGGTGCGGCGGTCAGCTCCAAAGAGGCGTCTAACTGTGATAACTATCACTTAGGGTGGATAGAAATAGCTAACACGTAGCGCATACCGTGTGCAGGGCTCGCAACAGCCTTCGAGGTAGGTTCTGCCATTCCCATGTTACAGATGAGGAAGTTGAGAAACAGAGGTTAGTGACTTGTCCGAGAACCTAGCTAGTAAGTTTCCAAGTCAGAATTGGAACCTAGCTGGGCATGGTGGCGCACACCTGTAGCCCATCACTGGGGAGGCTGAGGCAGGAGGATTGACCCAAGATTGAGGGCAGCCTGCAGTGCATAATGAGAACTTATCAAAAAAAAAAAAAGAAAGAAACCTAGGAGCACGTCCCAGCCTCTAGGGCTGTTGTGAGTACTACATAAAAAGAATCCACTCCACACACAGAGTCTGACATAGTTCACACTATAAATGTCAAGGATATATATCAGACCAGAGATTATCTGCTTTAGGATTTCCATTGATAGTAAGCTGACAGAAATCCTGTCATTGTAAGACAGCAAAAATCAAAAAGACTTTCTGTAGATCCTCAGTATTGTTTCCTTATTCCCACCACCCAACCTTTCATGATTCAAGTTTAATTTTTTGTTTGAGCCTTTAATATTTGACCACTGATTTTTGTATCTTCCATGACCCAAAACGGGATTTCATAAAGCAGGTCTTTGTAGTTACTATAGAAAAGAAATGGAGAAAGTATCGTGAGAACTAAGGCTGAACAGTAGATAGATTAAAACTTGAAGGAACTTGGAGCCAGGCTAGTTAATGCTTTATTATGAAAATGATAATAGCTTAAAAATTTTTTTAAAATTTTTAGTCAGTTTCACTGTGTAGTTTGTGCTGGCCTTGAACTCATGTAGCCCAGGCTGGCCTTAAACTTAAAATGATCCTCCTGCCTCAGCCTCCCAAGTTCTGGGATTACAGGGGTGCATTACCATGCCTGAGTAGTAATAGCTTTTTTTTTTTTGTAATAGCTATTTTAAAGGAACATTTTATCTGGGTCTCTTACTCTGACACACTTACTTTGCATCATGTTCTATATTAAATACTTCACATGCATCATCTCAATTTACCCTCACATCCTTATGAGGAGGATCCTATTACTATTTTACCAATGAGGAAATCAGTCTAGAGAGGCTAATACCTTGCCACAGCTAGTTAGTCCCACAAGTTCCACATTCATGAAACCGCACCAGTCCATGCAGCTGATTGAGATGTCAGTCTTTTATTGGTGGTGTAATCTTGAACAAGCTGCTTAACCTTTCTGAGATCACAAGTTTCCTCGTGATGTAATGGCACATTCTTATAATCCCAGCAGTTTGGGAGGCTGAGACAGGAAGATCACAACTTTGAGCCCAGCCTGGGCAACTTAGTGACTTAACAAGAACATTTATCAAAGGGAGAGGGGCCCGGGGATGTAACTCAGTACAAAGGTCCTGGGTTCAATGCCTTGTACAGCCAAAAAAAAAAGTTTCCTCAAGTGTAATAGCACTAACAGTTGTGATGTGAGGATTAAATAAGGTAAACCATTCATCCCAGAGCCCACTTCACAGTAAGTGCTGGGTGACTGGCTGTGGTTTGGTTGCAGAACAGTAGTAGGGTACCAGTGTTTTCCTGATTGCTTCTAGGAACTTTGTGCAGGAAGCTGAGGAGATCAGTTCCAACCGCCGGATGAACACCTTGACTCTAAACCGGCACACAGAAATCCTGGAAATTCTGGAGATTCCTCAACTCATGGACACCTGTGTCCGGAATAGCTATTATGAAGAGGCCCTGGAGCTTGCAGCCTATGTTCACCGGCTAGAAAGAAAATACTCCACCATCCCTGTCATCCAGGTAGGCACATTAGCATTCTTGGAATCATTCAGTGGTGGTGACTGAACCTTTAGGTAGAAACCTTTGCATGTTTCACCTCAGTTTCTGCCAGTTAGGTAGGCTTGAACAGACAGAAAACATGATTCATTCATGAATTTACTTATTCAAAGGTACATTAATTATCTGCAGGGACTGATCTAGGTGCTAGGGTGACAAAGCAGTCAAGGTTCTGGCTTTCATGAGGGTTACCTTTTAGTGGAGGTCTGATAGTTGACAAATAAATAATATGATCATTTAAGCTAGTGGTAAGTGTCTGAAGAAAATAAACCAGGAGGGCCGGGGATCTAGCTCAGTGGTTTTGCCGCCTGCCTTGCAAGCAGAAGGACCCAAGTTCAATCCCCGGTACCAAAAAAAAAAAAAAAGAAAGAAAATAAACCAGGAAATGGGGTGGAGAAAGACCAAGATAGGAGCCTTTGGTAGTGTGGTTAAGAAAAGCCATTCTAGAGAGATAACAAGCTGAGACCTAAATGATGAGAAGGAGCCAGTCACATGAAGATCTGGGAAGAACAAACCAGAAAGTGGAAAGAACGAATGGAGGGTGGAAGCAGAGGAAATTGGGGTGTGTTTGCTGGGCATGGTGACACATGCATGTAATCCCAGCATTCGGGAGGCTGAGAAAGGAGTATCCCTGTGAGTTTGAGGCCAGCCTGGGCTACATAGCGAAACTGTCTCAAAACAAAAAAGAAGTTGGGATGTTTAAAGGATCCAAAGACAGCCAAGGCTCCTGGACTGCATTGAGCCACGTAGAACATTGGAAGCAGGTGAAGCTGGAGACACAGGCAAGACTAGAGGCCGTAGTGGGTAGCTGGAATTTTATTGATTGCAGTGAGAATCCTTGGAGGGTTTTAAGCATTTTAAGCAAGAGCGTTATGAGACCAGATCCACTTTCTAGGTGAGGAAGCTATGGGAATGTTGGTCACCTGTATTCAAGGTTAGTGACTTGCTCCCTGTCTCCTCAGGGCATTGTGAATGAAGTGCGCCAGTCCATGCAGCTGATGCTGAGCCAGATGATCCAGCAACTGAGGACCAACGTCCAGCTCCCCGCCTGTCTCCGTGTCATCGGCTACCTGCGGCGCATGGATGTCTTCACTGAGGCCGAGCTGAGAGTGAAGTTTCTTCAGGCCCGAGATGCCTGGCTCCGCTCTATCCTGACTGCCATCCCCAGTGATGATCCCTACTTCCATATCACAAAAACCATTGAGGCCTGCCGTGTCCACCTCTTTGATATCATCACGCAGTACCGCGCCATCTTCTCCGATGAGGACCCCTTGCTGCCCCCCGCCGTGGGCGAGCACACTGTGAATGAGGGTGCCATCTTCCATGGCTGGGTGCTGCAGAAAGTCTCCCAGTTCCTGCAAGTGCTGGAGGCTGACCTCTGCCGAGGGATAGGCGGCCGCCTGGACTCTCTGCTGGGCCAGTGCATGTACTTCGGGCTATCCTTTAGCCGGGTTGGGGCTGATTTCCGGGGACAGTTAGCTCCCGTTTTCCAGCGGGTGGCTATTACCACTTTTCAAAAAGCAATTCAGGAAGCAGTGGAGAAATTCCAGGATGAAATGAATTCCTACACCCTCATCTCGGCCCCAGCCATCCTGGGCAGCAGTAATGTACCTGCTCCCATGCCAGCCACTCAGCCAGGCACGCTGCAGCCACCAATGGTGCTCTTAGACTTCCCACCCCTTGCCTGCTTCCTTAACAGTATTCTAGTCGCCTTCAATGATCTGCGTCTCTGCTGCCCGGTGGCCCTGGCACAGAATGTGACAGACACTTTGGAGGATGCCCTTGCCAAGGTGAGCACACTCATTGGCTTTCTACTACCCTGGCCCCCTCAGTAACAGTGGCCAGACATTTGTAAGAAACCAGTCAGTATGACAGTGGTGCCTGCTGACTCAGAGAGGTGTGATGTGGTTTCAGAGATTTTTTTCAGTTGAGAAGTTCTGATTAGGGTGCCCTCATAGGGCCTCAACGAATCTGTGAAGTAGCTCACTTCTCCTAATGATTCACAGTGTGTTGATTTTCTGTTGCTTTAAAACAAATTCCCACAAATGCAGCAGTTAAAGCAGTATATTATTGCCAGGTGCAGCATCCCTGGGTCCGCTGCTCAGGGTCTCATAAGGTTGCAGTCAAGGTGCTGGTGGGCTGTGGTGTCATCTGGAGCTCAGGGTCCCTTTGAGGCTTATTCTGGCTGGCATGTTTCATTCTGTGCAGCTGCAGAGGTCACAGGACTGAGAGCCTTAGTTTCTAGAGGCATCCCCTCCGCAGGAGCCCGAAGCATGGCTGCTTCTGCCTGCAGGAGAGCATCTTCCCAGTTTGAGTCTTTTTTATGTACCTTTTTCAAAAGGGTTATTGAGTCACACCCATCCAGGATATTCTTCTCAATCAGTTCAAAGTCAACTGCTTCATTTTCCTGCATTTATCACAGGCCTGGTCCAGCCACCATGGGCATCAAAACCCCGGTGTTCTCTGAATAATTTCATGATGCTTCTCCACTAGAACTGGGAACTGTTAGTGAGGCAAGTTGGGTCAGAAATACATCGTGGAAGTGACAGAATTGTGAAGACTGACTAAATGCTGAGTTTAAACAAAATAGTAATGTACTGCTAGGAATAACAGAATGACTTTTCTTCATGAAAACTTGAGGGCTGCCCCTTTGTGCTTATTTCATGCACTGCCCCAGCAATGGATTTATTCCCTGCAGACGTGAGGATGGAACTCGGGGTGGCCTTGTGCATCCTCTTCTACTGAGCTACAGCCCCAGCCCTTGATGGTGTTCTTGTTGTATTAATTACTTTTCTCTCATTGCTGAGACAAAATACCTGACACCCAAAGTTAAAGGGGAAAAAGTTTATTAAGCTCACAGTTTGTAGAAGTTTCAGTCCATATTTGGCTGACTCCAAGGCAGAGTGGATGGCAGATGGGCATTGCAGAGGAGAAACAGTTAATGGTGGGCAGAAGGTAGCCAAGCATGCAAGCAAGGGACAAGACAAGCCTCTTTCTGTCCCTTATATTCTATCCAGCTACCAGGATTAGGGTGGTGCCAAACCAGTCAGTGGAATGATTTAGTAATCACCCACCCTTAATCCTAGCATTGCACCGTGAATCAGTCACACATTCTAGATCCAGCCATCTCTGAAAAGCCCCACCAATGACTGCATGAGGCTTTGGGGGGACATCTAGACACAAGCCATAACACTTGTCTCCTAGGTAACTAAAATAATTCTGGCTTTCCATCGTGCTGAAGAGGCTGCCTTCAGTAGTGGGGAGCAAGAGCTCTTCATCCAGTTCTGCACTGTTTTCCTGGAAGATCTTTTTCCTTATTTAAATCGCTGTCTTCAAGTCCTTTTCCCACCAGCTCAGATAGCACAGACTTTAGGTAAGAGAAGTTTTTTAAACTGCTTTACTTGTATGTAATCCACATAAGTAAATAATTCACCCATTTGCATAGGCCACTGTTTTTCTGTAAATGTAGAGGTGTGCAACCATTACCACCATCCAACTTTTTTTTCCCCCTGTACTGGGGATCGAACTCAGGACTTTGCACTTTGGAGGCAGGTGGGCCCCACTGAGCTAAATCCCTGGCTCACCACCATCCAACTTTATAACATTTTCAACACTTCAGTACTGGGGATTGAACCCAGGGTGCTCTACCTTTGAGATACATCCCAAGTCCCCCTCCTTTTCGGGGGTGGGTAGTGGGGATCGAACTCGGGTCCTTGCTCTTGCACAGCAGGTGGTGAAACCAGTGAGCTAAATCCCCGGCCCTAGTCCCCCTCCTTTTTAAAATTTTAAAAGTCTTGCTAAATTGCCCAGGCAGGACTCAAACTTGTGCCCTGCCTCAGCCTCCCACAGTGTTGGGATTACAGGAATGTACCACCACCACATCCTTACGTAATTGTTCCTTCCTCTGTGTGTGTGAGACACATCTGTATTGACTTTTTTTTTTTGGCACTGAGGATTGAACTCAGGAACTTGCACTTGCCAGGAGCTAAATCCCCGGCCCTGTGTTACCTCTCATTAATGTTTTTCCATTTCTCTTTCCCTGTCACCTGTCAGGCATTCCACCCGCTCAGCTCTCCAAGTACGGAAACCTTGGGCATGTGAACGTCGACATGGTCCAGGAGCTTCTTGCCTTCATTCTGCCTAAGAGAGAGACGGTCTTCTCTCTAGACCAGGGGCCAGTGCCTGAGCTCATGGCTCCGGCACCAGAGCTGCCTGCTGAGGAGCCCAGCCTGGAGCCTCCAGCAGCAGCCTGCCCCGAGAGTGAGGCGGCGGAGATGGAGCCCTTGGAGCTGCCCCAGGAGCTGGCAGAGGGGGAGCCGCGGCAGGCTGAGCCCCCCAGTGTAGAGCTTTAGCTAGCGCTGGGCATCCCCAAGGTGGAGCCTTAGCCTGCGCAGGCTGGGGGCCAGCTCCTAAGGCAGGGACTACCGCGCCCAGGGAAGGCTCGAGGGGTCACTGGGAGCATGTAGTCGGGGAATAGTCACATGGGGGTATCTCGATTGCTCTAGTAGGAGGCTGGATGACAATAAACTTGACCAGTGGTCACAACCTGGGTATGAGGCTCGAGTCCCGGAAGGCAAGTGGGAGTGCGTTTCCGGCGACCCGGCGGCTGGAGGAAGGGGCGGGACCCCGGGTTCCTCTGCGCGCCATGGCTCTGCTAGGGGTCGGGTTGCTGCAGACTCTACTGCTGCGGGCACGTGCGGGCGGTGTCCGGGCCTGCAGCTCTTCGGCTTCCGCAGACGGCCTGGAGGGCCAGGCGCGCCCGCGCTCCTACTGGTGCTACGTGAGGCGCCTGATACAGGGAGCGCCGCGGCCGCCCTACGCGCACGTGTGCCAGGTCGGAGACCCGGTGCTCCGGGTCGTGGCGGCCCCAGTGGAGCCGGCGCAGCTGGCGGGGCCGGAGCTGCAGAAGCTGGTGCAGAAGCTGGTGCAGGTGATGCGGCGGCGGCGCTGCGTGGGCCTGAGCGCGCCGCAGCTGGGGGTGCCGCTGCAGGTACTGGCCCTGGAGCTCCCCGAAGAGCTCTTCCGGGCCTGTGCGCCGCGCCTGCGCGAACTCCGCCAGATGGACCCCTTCCCGCTGCGTGTTTTCGTGAACCCCAGTTTGCGCGTGCTGGACCGAAGCCTAGTCACCTTCCCAGAGGGCTGCGAGAGCGTCGCCGGCTTCCTGGCCTACGTGCCTCGCTTCCAGGCAGTGCAGATCTCAGGTGCGGGCAGTGGGGTAGGCTGGACTGGACACCTGGGAGCCCACTAAGCGGTTGCCAGCGCTCTGGCGTCGTGATCAAATGCAGTGATGATCCGTTCGCAGAGCTCCTGCAGAAGCGCGGAACTCAGCACCACACTTGTGGGAAGGGAGGATCCGAGGAGACAGACATGGGGTGGGATGGTGAATCGCGGGTTGGGTGTTGTCAGTTCCCACCCTGGCCTTTGTTTTTCTTTGGTGGTACTGGGGATTGAACCTAGAGCCTTCACATTGAGCTACATCCCCAGCCTTTTTCTGAGTCAGGGTCTCGCTGTGTAGTCCAGGCTGGCTTTGAACTCGCGACGATCCTCCAACCTCAGCCTTCGGAATACAGCTTTTTTTTGGTACGGGGGATCGAACTCGGGTCCTTGTGGTTGCGAGGCAGGTGGGGCGGAACCACTGAGCTAAATCCCCAGCAGAATACAGCCTTTTAAATTTTGAGACAGGGCATTGCTAAGTTGCCCATGCACGAACTTGGGATCTTCATCAGCCTCCCAGAGTGGTGGGCTTACAGGTGTATCTGTGCCACAACTCCTGGCTGCGGCCTTCTCCCCTTCCTCCTCTTCCACACCCCTCTCCCCAATCTGTCACAGAGGGGTTGTAGAAGTGGGACCCAACTTTGCCAACCCCGGACGATGTGTTGCATGCCTGTCATACCACAGGTGTTCTGTGGAGTATGGTGCTCTGCTGGGTTTGGGATGATTGTTCCTCATGAGCAACCCAGTTGGTCCAAAAGGGTCAGAGGTCCATGGTGTCCCTTCAGTTTCTGCACTAGGGAAAGTCTTGTGGAGTGGAGGGATGTTCGGAGAAAAGCCTCTTAGCAGGATTTCTCATCTCCACCCCATAGTGACCCCACCAACCTATGAAAGGTGAGAACCAGGTTGAATGCTTGGGAATGGGCAGAGTTAAGGTATCTTCCTTTTTTCCCTTTGGTGTCAGAGGTTGAACACAGGGCCTGGCACATGCTAGGCAGGCACTGTTCCACTGAACCACTGAACTATACCCCAGCTCAAGTGCTGTTCTGTATCTGTATCTATACCATATATACATAGATTCACTTTTGGGTTTGGGGAGGGGTACTGGGGATTAAACCTAGGGCCTTTGCACTAAGCTACATCCTCAGGCCTTTTTTTTTTTTTTTTTTAATTTTTAATTTTGAGACAGGTTCATGCTGAGTTAAGCTCCCCATGCTGGGCTTGAACTTGAGATCTTCCTGGCTCAGCCTCCAAGTGTTGGGATTAACAGGCATGTATCACCATGCCCAGTTAATACATTAGCTTTCTGCTGTTGCCTCCTGTAAATAGGAATGTCCAGGACAGGAAACAGGGCAAAGAGGTTGAGAAAGATGCAGTTCACCATGCCTCACCTCAGTCAGCTTGGAACTTTCTTTGCAGGGCTGAACCCAAGAGGAGAGCAGGTGGTGTGGCAGGCAAGTGGCTGGACCGCCCGCATCATCCAGCATGAGATGGACCACTTGCAGGGCTGCCTGTTCATTGACAAAATGGACAGCAGGACGTTTACAAACATCCACTGGATGGAGGTGAATGACTGAAGCTTTCCTGCCAGGGCTGAGGATCTGGAAAACCAAGGTGCAAACACCTCAGTTTGAGCTGACACATCTTGGCCTCAATCTGGTGTTGGCTCCAATCTGACCAGAAATAGTAAACTGTTAGAGCATGCTGAACCCAGCCGGAGGAAGACGCTGGAAATGTTTGCCCTGAAATCAGCTCTGGACAAAATACTGCCTACAACTTGAAGAGAAAAATAGCTCCCTGAAGGAGTGGGCATTTCCCGACAATTCTGTATGGAGAGAAGTGGGACACGAAAATAACCATGCTCAATAAAAATGATCTCAAAAGATCTGTATAATCTACTGCTGTGCCAAGACTGATGATAATGTAGTCCCCAAATATCTGAAAGGTTTGTTTAAAAATGTAGGCAAGGCTGGGATTGGCCATCTTCTGAGTTCTTTTTACAAAGGGCTTGTGTGTCTGACCTTAAAGTCTTTGGTTTGTCTTAGATACCAGTTCCTTGTGGAAGTAAAACACGGGACAATGTAGTCCCAGTTGAAAGATGTATTTAATGATAGCACTAATATAATTAAGTACCCATATATTTGAACAGGCTCAGATACAGTTCCAAAACTAGGAAAGATGGAAATCTCTTGGGCAGCTGGTAGTTGGCTCATTCCTTGGGCAGAGGCCATGGCGCATGGGTGGAGTGATAACTGATAGGGAGTGATAAGCCCCCTTTCTGTCACAGCACAGGTCCTTGCTGGTCATACTTATTTTGAAAGACAAATTAGTACACACTCAACAGTGTTGGCTTTAAGGAAATGTCAAAGGAACGCCAGAAGTCTTATCCCATCTTTATATGGAAGTTTGGGAAGCAGTTTTTTGTTTTTTGGTGCTGGAGATGGAAGCTGGGGCCTCATGTGTGCTAAGTATTGCTGAGCTGTAACTCCAGCTACCGAAGCTGGTATTGGAAAACAAAATCCCCTGAATCACAGTGCACAAGTGGTAGGAAGTCCATTAAGTTGCTCAGAGAGAAGTGTTTTAAATAGCAGCCCAGGGAAGACCCCTTCTCTCTGGCTTTCTCTGAGAGGTCCATGCAGCCACGCAGAACTGGTTCCAGCTCGTCAGACTTTGGAGAGGAGTTGGAGACTCAGCCTTCTCAGAAGTTTGTAGAAAGCTCTTGTTACACTGAAAGTACTAGGTCTGTATGAAGGAGTTGGTTGGGCCTCCTTTCACTTGGACAGTGTTCACAAGCTCCTGTGGCCTCCCACATTCTGGTGCTTCCTTAGTCTTCAGGGGTTCCCCTTAGTGGTGCTTTTGTGATGTTGATCAGCAGCAACAAATCCTTCCATTTCCAGTAAGGGAAGTCTCTTCCACCCAAGTAGGTACAGTGCGCATCAGCCACAAAAGCCACACATACAAAGCAACAGCTTGAGCTAATGGAAAGTTTCAGAAATCCACTTCTGCAGTGAAAGCCAATGCAGGCAAAAGTTCAGATCAGAGTTCCCTGGTGAGAAGTGACTTGCAGAGAATGCATTTAAAGGAGGATGTTCCTCTGCCCGTGTTAGTAGGTTTATTGTAGATGATGTTGGGTCGTGTGCTGGTGGTCCAAGCCCATAGGTTCACTCCTAGGAGGGTTCAGCCTTAGCAGTGCTTCCTGCTACTGATGATGGAGAGACAAATGGAAAGGCAGGTGTTTGTCAGCATTCATCTAGAGCCAAGAGGATGAACATAATGGCTCTAAAGTTTGTGTCATCCCTGTGACCTATCGAGGTGCTTAAGTAGTGGAAATGAGGAGGTAGATTTGCGGGGGGCGGATTTAGTTCAGTGGCACCATGCCTGCCTGGAAAGCAAAAGATCCTGAGTTCTATACCTGGAACGGGGGTGGTGGGGGTGACAAGAACCTTCTGACTCAAGTAAACTGGGATAAAATTTATAAAACGTAACTAGGTGAAGTGAAGCTGCCCACATGGGGCAGGTGATGGCCTTTTATTCCAGATCTTGCAAACGGGCTGAGGGCACATAATTAACCAAGAACTGTGAGAGCACCAGAGTGACAAAGATCCTAGATACACTGCTGCAGAAATGTCATCTTAAGGTCAGGTCTGATGCTGCTTCAAAATGTAGGTTTTTCTGGGAGGGGGCTAATCAGCCCAACCTTTGAGCTGTTGATCAGAAGTTCACGTCAGCAGCTACTCCTAACTAGAGCAAAGAAACCACAGTGCAAAGCCAGCATGATCTAAGAGCTGGGCATGGAATCAGTTCTGGCCCATTCAGTTTGTAAAGATAAGAGAATTAGGGCTGAGAGTACAGCTCACTGGTAGAGTTGTACTTCATTCATGGCCACTTAGGTTCAATCCCCAGCACCAATAAAACAAGAATATTACTGATTTTTGGAGGGAGAGAATATGTACAATACCCACTTCCCAGGCTCCAAGCTTTGTTTCCTATGTGAGGCCCTTCTGTGTGCACAGGAGGAACATGGCATCTCTGTCACACCTACTCCTCATCACATGGCCTTTCCAGGGCTGCCAGCTCTGGAGCTTGGTGTCAGGGGTCACTGCTTCCAATGGCTCCCTGGCAGGCAACATAATTGAGCAGGGTTCGGAGTCTATTTCAAAGCAGGGTGACCCCTACTCAGCAGCAGCAGCCAATAGGCTGCCTCACAGGGATATAGGCCCAGCATTAATATTCCAGAAGCCAGAAATCCGAATTTTTATTTCAGCTCTCTGGATTTTAAATGTTGACTAGTCCAAACAGCTGCAGGCCACATCTGCCCCAGAGGCCTCCTTGTTGGCAGTCTCTGGTCTAGACACAACAGTAGTAAAAGCTGTCTGGTTCTTTTAAACATCCCCAGCCCAAATTCCAGGCCATAGGGCCAGGGCGCCTGCCTTGCAAGTGCAAAGTCTTGAGTTCGATCTCTGCTACTGAAAAAGAAAAAAAAATACCACCAACAGATACGGGGCCAGGGATTTAGCTCAATGGTGCCATGCCTGCCTTGCAAGTGCAAGGTCCTGGGTTCGATCCCTGGTATCAAAAACAAAGCCAAAAAAAGGAGAAAGACCAAATTCCAGGCTGTTAGGGAAGTGACTGGAAGGCAGGCCTGGGGACACCAGCAGGAGTGTGCACTGCTAACTTCCTACTCTGAAGAGAGAAGGGAGAAAATCAGAGGGTCTTATTGGAAGCAGGAGTGGCCTTCAAAGAGGCCAAGACAAGAGTCAAAATGAGGTCAGTTGTTCAAGAAGGAAAAGGATTTATTAGACATCTCCAGGACAAGGCCCCAGGGGCAGTGGCCGGGCTCAGTGTTCTCACACCCAGGAAGGAAGGCAGCAGTGAAGACCGCCTGCCTGCCTTCTGATCAAAGCAGCTTTGTGCTCACAGAAACCATCTCCTCCTCCTGCAAGGAAGACATGGGCCCTGGATGCAAACCAGGAGGGTGGGAATGGCTTTTCTTACTTTCATCAGTCTGTTCTCCAAGGGCCAAAGTTGGGCACAAAAGGAGCAGGGGCAGGGGGCCTGGCTGCTCCCCCTCCTTGACACTACTAGGTGATTTTTTTTAAATTTATAAACAAGACAGAAATCAAAGCAGAATTAATTTAGGGAAACAAAACCAAAAAAAGGTTAAAAAAAAGGGGGGGCAGGGAAAGGAGTCAGTAAGCATCCAGGAGACAGAAGTAGGGAGAGCCAGTGTCCACCCAGTGCAGAACGTGCAGCGGAGTATCTGCGCTGTGAGGCCTTCCTTCCTCCTCCCTGGCTGGCAGTCAGATGGTGGAGGAGCCGCTGCAATGACTACAGGCAGCCCTGCAGCCCTGTCTGGCCACTGACTTGGGGAGTGCCGTAGATTTACCCCAGCCTACTTCCCACCTTCACCATCACCCACGTGAAGAAGCTTTTAACTCTCCTGTCCAAAGTCCTCTGAGAATTTCTTCACTTTCAGGAGGTCATCTGCATTTACCGTGGGCCGGGTGGTAGCCAAAGACCGGAGCATGTCGGACTGCAAAGGCAAGAGCATGTAGCTGAGAAGCAGCCAGGCCCGGTCCTCAGTCTACCCTCTTGCACTGCGGTGCTGCCCAGGTGGCAAAAGACCTGCCTTTGAAGCCACCCTACACACATACACTGCAGAATGCCCTCCAGCTGCCCTGCTGACCCTGTCTGCAGCATGGAACTTTCTTCCTGAAGTTGGCATATCATTTCCTGAAGGCCATCTTCCCTTCTTAAAGAACCCAGGCTCCATTCTCGCAACTCCCACCTGTAGCCTCCTCAACTGTATGCCCACCACAGTGATCCCAGCACAGATATCTGCCAGGAAGAATGGGCATTGCGACCGGCAAGACTAGAAAACAAGAGGTTCAGACTACTTGGGCAAGAGGCTGCCTTTGCCACTGCATCAAATCCAACCACACTGACATAACTTTACCCCTTCCTTCTGGATCAAATAACCCAAACCTCAAGAACGACAGAGTCTTATTGTGTGGACTTTACTCTTCTGCTGAAGAACAGAAAATGCAAACGCTAATGCTTCTGTCTTGGCAGGAGTCTCAGCTACCCAAACCTGCAAAGGCCACTCTGTCTCAAAGGAGCCGTGAGATCCCAAGACACTGAAGGAGAACAGCTGTTTTATTCCTGGACCAGTCCCTGTTTTCTTGGCTCCGAGGTCCTCCCACCTAGCTGGTTACTTACCATGCAAACCACAGGCTCTAAGAGTTTGTCACCAGGGACATCCATCCAAGTCATCTCTATGGCTCCTGGGTCCCCTGGTGAGCATGGAGTCAGGAGGTCATCGATCATAATGCTAGGGTTGGTGCGGGAAGGGCCACAGACCTGAAACCAAGTAGGATTTGAAACTTAGCAGGAGTTTGATAGCCTGGTGTAGTGCCCTCAGAGTGAGGACAGGACACCTCAGATTTCCAAGGGCAACCTGAAGAGAGGGGGTGGTGGGGTTTTAGATTTTTTGGAGCCGGTGCAGGGACAGGCTTCTTCAAAACTCCTGAGCTGAGTGGTCAAAATGGCTCCAGTCTGACTTCAACAGCTCGTTGACAGGTACCCCTCCAGCCTCTGGTCTCCAGAATCTCAACTTCTCACCTTCCTTGTTGATCTCACCAAGTCTTACCCAACTGCAGTTGCAGCAAAAATGCCTTTCCCTCTAAAATCTGCAGCACTGGCAAAACATGTGCCCAGCAGCCCCAGGCTCCTTCCCTCATCTCCTCCAGTTCGTGCCTAGAATGCCAGTGTAAGGCCTGTCTTTTAACAGTGCAACCTGCACACCCCTCCAAACCTCAGGAGTTCCTGGTCTTCCTTACCCCTGATGGCTCCCTGTCATCATCCTTTAAGGAGCCAGCTTTTATCTGTCTGTCTCACCTTACTTGAAGGGAGGTTCCTGGGTTTTTTGTTTTGCTTTGTTTTGTTTTTTTGAGATAGGGACTAGCTTCATAGTTCAGGCTAGTCTTGAACTCACTATGTAGCCTGGGCTGGCCTTAGAACTCATGGTGATCCTCCTGCCTCAGCCTCTGAGTGCTGGGATTACAGGCATGTGCCATGACCATGCTCAGCTGAAGGGAGGTTCCTGGAAGGCAGAGGATTTTTTCCTGTGGTCACTAATGTCTCCTCAGTGCCTACAACAATGCCAGGCACATAGTGGACCCACAGGAGACTCGACAAAAGATCTCCTGATAGGCTGGGGATGTAGCTCAATGGCACAGTGCCTGCCTGGGAAGTGCAAAGCCCTGAGTTTGATTCTTGGTACCCCCGCCACCCCACCCCGAGATCTCCTGAATAACTGGGTGAATCCCCACTTTAATTTAGGTTTTTTGGAGACAGGGTCTCGCTATATAGTTCAAGCTGGCCTTGACCTCACTATGTAGACCAAGCTGGCCTCAAACTCATGGTGATTCTCCTGCGTCAGCCTCCCAAGTGCTGGGATTATAGGTGTTCACCAACACGCCCAGCAAATCTCTACTTTAGACCTGTGCTTTTCAAGCATTTTCTTGCTGTGCACCCTGCCCACAGGCACAGTGAAGTTGAGGAGGCTGCAGAACTGTGAAAATACTGCTCTGTCCTCTGCTTTCTCATAATTGGAGACAGTCAGCCGCAGGGAAGGTGGGGCAGGTACAGCCCTGCCCCCTAGCTTTTGCCCTGGTTCTCCGGGAGACTGAGGATGAGTCCCCTAAGGAGCCAGGGAAACTGATGAACCCTCATTCTAGTGACACTGTCTAAGCTTTCCTCACCACTCACCTCCTTTGCTGGGGAACTGGGGAGGGTACTGGGGACTGAACCCAGGGCCTTGACACTGGGCCACATCCCCAACATCTTTTTTATTTTTGAGACAGGGTCTTGCTAAGTCACTAAGTTGCCCAGGCTGGACTTTAATTTTGTGATCCTCCTGCCTCAGCATTCTAGAGTGCTGGGATTATAGGCATGCACCACTATGCCCAGCACCACTCACCTTCTTGAAGTGCGTTGCTGACTGGACTTTTCTGACGGGCTGCATGAGGGAGTCCCGCACAATGATGCTGATGTCTGCACCCGAGTAGCCTTCTGTCTTCCGGGCCAGCTCGTGGATGTTGGCATCTGTGAGGTTGTGGGGAGTGCTCCCCAGATGCAACCGGAACATCTGAGCACGGGCAGCTTCCTCCGGCAATGGGATATAAATACGTTTTTCAAACCTAGAGAGCAAAGGACATGGCAGGAATGAGGCAAATCACTGAATGGCATTAATGGCAGGGCAGCACGGAGACTGAAATGAGACGCAGTTCTAGGCCTGCAATGCTGGCACCAAGGCCCTCAAGAAACTGGCTTCACTGAGGGCTCTGCTTGCCATGCAGATCTGTAGGACTGCAGAGAATGGGGTTGGGTCCACCCATAGACTGCCCTGAGTGGGAGGAGACTGCAGTCCCGTCCCTGCTGGGGAAGACTCACCTCCTTCTAATGGCCGAATCCAACACCCAGGGGATGTTTGTGGCACCAAGAACCAGAGTCCCATCGTTGTTGTTCCCCACCCCTGTGGAGAAGGGAGACACAGAATCTGAGGACACCTGCAGGGTCAGTCAGAACCTGCTGGATGGACAGACCCTGGGGCTTTGTGTGTCATCACCTGAAGCCATCCTTGTGCCACCACTCTCAGGGTCCTGACTGAAACTAGTCTGGCTGTGGCAGGGCGAAGAGACTGAAAAGCTGCCTGCCCGGCAGGGGCCTCAGGAACCTCTGCAGTGAAAGCCCACCTGAGACCTCAAGACGGAGCCTCAAGGTGCTTCTCCTCCACCCCAGGACAATCAAATCCAGCCATGGCAAAACAGTGATATCCTGACTTGGCTTTAGCTAGAGCCATAACCAAGGGGGACAGCCAGGACTGGGACGCACCCTGCATCTGGACCAGGAACTCTGTTTTGATCCTCCGGGCAGCCTCGCTCTCATTTTCATTTCGAGACCCACAGAGGGAGTCCACCTCGTCGATGAAGATGATGGAGGGTTTGTGCTGCCTGGCCAGTTCAAAGAGGTTCTTCACGAGCCTGGGAGGGGACAGTGGCTTAGGATCCGGCCATGCAAGAACCCACCGAGTTCTAGTCACCCCTTCCCCTGCCCTTCCCACTGGAAAAATGGTGGTGACAAATCCTCTGCACCAAGGGGAAGGGCAGGCCTTGGGATCGTTTCAGATCATCAGCTCTGGACTCAGGACAAGTCATTTCCTCTCCTCTGAGCCTTACTTTCCTCATGTGCAAATGGGAGCCAGTGTGGGGAACAGGTAAATGTATCCAGTCCCCTAACAGGAGATCCTCGGCGGACCTGTTGGTACCTTTCCCTTCCTTCTCGAGTACTCCATCTCTCCCAGGTTCCCTTCCAGATTCACCAGTCCGTCAGGACAGAGTCCCAGCCAAAAAGCTGGCCCAATCTCACTGTCTTTGCTACTGTCCCAGCTCTTCTGGGGATGACCCCAAGGGGCAGGGAAGCTGGACCACCACAGCTGGCTGACTTACTTCTCACTCTCCCCCAGCCACTTAGACATCAGATCAGAGGAGGACACAGAGAAGAAGGTGGAGTTGTTGGCCTCTGTTGCCACAGCTTTGGCCAGATATGATTTCCCTGTGCCAGGGGGTCCAAAGAGCAGTATCCCTCGCCAAGGGGTACGCTTTCCTGCAATAAAGAATAAACCCATGTCAGCTTCTTCCTGACTGGGGAGACAGGAAAAAAAAGGGGGGGTTGGGTCTTCAGCCACTGTAAACACAGTAAGAAATAGTTCTATAAAACAGCTAATCCTACAAGCAAAGGTGTGAAGGGACCGAAGGAACTGCTGAGAGCACAGTCCTAACCCCTGTTGACCATTGTGCCTAACGCCCCCCACCCCGCCCAGAATGATGCTCACCTCAAAGTTCCAGTCACAAAAATGTTTTCTTTTCCTTTTTCAGGGAAGGGGAGTGAATGCCGAGCCTTGTGCGTGCTAGGCAAGCGCTCTACCACTGAGCTACATACTACCCCACAAGTGTTTTTGATACCAGCAATAGCTGAGGCATACATGACGGTGGGGAGCAGGCCTGTGGCCTTTACCAACAGCACACATGTGAGGCCAGGCCCCATCCCCTGCGGGCCAAGGTTGCCAAAGCCATCTGCTTTGGAACACTTCAGGGTGGACCCCATGCTGGCTCCCACAGTAGCCTGAATTTACATCTGCACCTTCAGGGCTCAGCTCTTACCTGTGAACAAGTGTGGAAATTTAATTGGCAAAATGACAGCTTCTTTGAGGGCCTCCTTGGCACCCTCCAGCCCAGCCACATCATTCCACCGTATGTTGGGCTTCTCCATCACAACAGCACCTGTAGCAGCAAGGCAGCCCGGAAGCTGGCCATGAGCAGGAGTTGACACACAGCACCCTACAGCCAGCCCCTCATAGGGCCACGTGGCCTCAGGCTTCTTACCCATCAATTGCTCCTGCAGCTTCTTCTTCTCTGGATTATCCCCTTCGCTGTCACTATCACTGCTGAGAGAGGAAACAGAAGATCACAAGTTGGTCCTCGGCCTGGAGCAAGAAGGCTATGAGTGAGGCTGGGCCCTGCCACCAGCACTCAGGTGAGGAAGACTTCCAGCTCAGCTCTGCCGAGGGACAGGTGAGCAGGTCAGGACCTGCAGATATCAGGGCCACATGCTCTCCTCCAGCAAACATGGTAACAACCCATCGTGGTTTCTGCATTAAGGGAATTCTGGTACGGAAGTCTGCCCTCTCTGAGGGCTGAAAAGGAAAATATATTTTGGCTGGAGTTCAAGAGCAGCTGATCAAGCAAACATAGCTATCAGGAAACTTTTGTATAGAACTGAAAAAGATACTGCATGGCCGTGACTCCAGAGTAGTCCAAAGGACCGAGAAGAAACTAAATGAGGAAAGCTGGGCACATCTATAATCCTAGCATTCTGGGAGGCTGAGGCAGGAGGATCCCAAGTTTGAACTCAGCCTGGGCAACTTAGTGAGAACCTTAGGGCTGGGGAGGTAGCTCAATGTGAAGACCCTGGGTTCATTCCCTAGTACCATGCACACATGTGCACATGCAAACTAAAGGGGAAGCCAGTGCTAGGTGCACACCTATAATTCCAACAACTCAGGAGAGTTCTAAGTTTGACACCAACCTGGTCAGTTTAGAGACTGTCTGAAAATGACAAATAAAAAGGGTTGGTGATGCAGCTCGGCACTTAGAGCTATTCCTTAAGTTTGCTTAGCACTATGTTTGATCCCTTGGTTCAATCCCAGTAACACACATAAAACAAAACACCTCTATAGGAGGATGTGCTCTGATTCTAATGGCCACTTTCTATCCTGACATCACCTGTCATCCTCAAAACTCTTCTGGATCTCCTGTCCCTTCTTCAGCACACTCTCACCTGGGAATCAGACCACAAGTGTGCACTCTTTGCCCAGGAGAAAGTCTTGCCTCACTGAGGTGGCCACCATTCATTTCCCTCCCTCCCCTGGCTTCCAGAACACCACTGAGCCCTGTGCGAAGTTCACTGGCTTCACCTTAGTGGGCAAAGCACAGGCCTGAAGTGACAGGCTGTGGAGAGATGCCGGCTATGGAATCAGAGGCCAGGGCTAGGGGTCAGATGGATCGTGTCTGGCTCTGTGACCTTGGCCACACCTCTTCCCCTGTAGTGAGGATGCTCCTTTGTGGTAACAGCAGCTGGCATTTAGTAAGCGCTCACCATGTGCCAAGCTACCTTCTGAGGCTCTGTCACATCATCCCCTCTGCTCCTTACAGCAGTGCTAGGGGCAAAGAGAGCTCCCTCTTCTTCCCTCAGGGGACAAGCCAGAGGCAGAGCCAAGCTCTAACCTGAGAGCAGGGCTATGAGAGGTCAAGGCTGGTCACCCCTCCCCAGGCTTTTCTATGCATATCAGTGAGATGACACAGGGACATACTTTGTGAAGTGCCAATGAAAGCAGCCGCTAGCATCATGGTTAGGAATAGAATTTCCCACAGTATGGGTGCCATGCAAGGCCAAGGTAACCCTGGCATCGAGAATGGCAGTGCCACATGAAGAGGGCTCAGAGCCCAGCTGCGTGCTTCACATACTCACCCCTTGCCCTCACTCTGATTCTCTTTCACTGGCTTCTTGCCGTGTTTCTCTTTGTTTTTTAAATAATCCTTCAGCTTCTCTGCCCGGTCTAGGTACTGCACGCACTTGGCTCGAATGCTCTCCTTGGCCTTGTCGCTGTGAGCCTCATCTGCAAAAGGGATGCAGAGTGGCTCCATGAGCCCCGGGTGCCCTCCTCTCCCACAGCCCCATGACCCTGAGTGACTCACACTTGATGGCGTGCAGGAAGTACTCCACGGCATGCTGGTACAGCCGTAGCGCCTCCTCGTAGTTCTTGGCTTTATCCTCTTCTGTGGCTTTCGTCACCAGATCAATGGCTTTCTGGAAGGGCAAGGCAAATAGCTCAGTGCTTCCCAGGAGATCCAGAAAGGCCTCCCAAGCAACAGGATGAGATTAACAAGAGACGGTGCCAGGCCTGTGGCCTGTGGATTTATTGGTCGCAGGCCATTATGTTGCCCTACTTTTCAGACATCAACTAGAAAGGCTTTAAAAGGAAGTTTGAAGACAGCCATCCCTCTTCACAGGGAGAGTGGACAGTTCCAGGCAGCCTCCTTCCAGCTTTCGCCCTGGAGTCCAGCAGTGGAACCCTGACTTAGTGTTCGGGCTTAGCCTTCAAGGTGAATGAATCCACAGGACTTCCTACTTCACTGCCTCAGGGAAAAAAGAGCCAGAACTGTGAGGGGAAACACCTGAAACAAGAAGCCAGAGATCGCTCTTGGCCTGGGGCAGAGAAGAGCCAGCCAGCAGGGAAAGTCCTACATCAACCCTAGGATTTTGACCCAAGAGATAGATGGATATCTACCAACTTATCTCCCTATCTCTCTCTCCTTTCTTTTTTTTTTTTTTTGGTACCAGGGATCAAACTCGGGTCCTTGTGCTTGCGCAGCAGGCAGCGAAACCACTGAGCTAAATCCCTGGCTCTCTTTCGTAGTGCTGGAATTGAACGCAAGGCCTTTGCACTCAGTAACAGCCTCAGACCTTTTGCCAATGCATCAGCTTAAAAAGGATAAAAGAAAAAGTCCCAGAATGTAGCTCAGCGGTAGAGCACCCCTGGGTTCGATCCCCAGTACCACAAAAAAGAGATGGACTTAAAGCATCTCTTTTCCCTTCTACTGGCCCAGCTCAAGTCACTTCAGTTGTCTTGTCTTAACACCTGGAGGGAGGCTGAGCCACAGGGCTCACCTACACACCAGCAGCTGCAGTCAGGACAGTACTTGCTCACTCAAGGGGCATATGCTCGCTGTCAGTCAAGGGAACTGCGCCCTGGAACTTCTAAGAACTCTGAGAGAGTGAGCCTGGCCTTTGAGAGTCTGATAAATGCTGCAGGCCCTGTGCTGAACTGGAAGCACCTACACATATGGTTTTAGAAACCACAGCTAGCCCACAGGCCACCCAGAATCCTCCTCTTCCATCTGGTGCGGCCCAGTTCTAGCCACAGCAAACAAAATTCTCCTGACCACCTCCTGGCGGGGCCAGGGCTTTTGTTTAGCCCTTCCCCACCTGCAGGTAAGAAGTGCCAGAGAAACAGGCACACGGGTACCTGTGCAAAACTGATAGGCTGGCGAGGCAAGCCAGGCTGATGTCAGGGGAACTCACTAGATTGATGAAACAAGAAAAAGTACCAAGGGCTGGGGCCCTTGCACAGTGGGGGAGTGCTTGCCTAGCACACTCAAGGGCCTGGGTTCAATTCCCCATAGTGAGGGGGGAAAAAAAGTGTTGGTTACATCAGGCTTCTTTCCCTCCAGAGAGACTCCTGAACCCTGGATGATCAGTTCACACACAAGCTTCACCTGTCTGTTCTTTCCTTGACGGCCCCTCAGATAAGGCATGGAGACAGCGCTGCTGTCCTGGTGGCTTCATTCTTTAGCACACACACCTGAGTTCCTTGGACTCTTTCCCTCTGTCCTGCCTCTTGTGCATGTGTGTGTGTGTGTGTGTGTGCGCGTGCGCACGTGTGTGTGACAGTCCTGTAGTCCACTCTGGCTCTATACTATGTAGTTCGGGCTGTGCTTCAACTTGGGATCCTCCTGCCCCAGTTTCCCAAGTGCTGGGATTATAGGTGTGTGCCCTTATGCCCAGCTTACCATACTACTTCTTGCGTGGGTCTGTTCTCTTGCAGTGGGGACTCAAAGTAAAACTGGAGGTATGTGCTCCCTCCATGGAACAGAGCACGCCCACCTCCTCTCTCCTCTTCATTATTAGTGCCTATAAATTTTACAAATATTGGCCTTCACTGCATATACAGTGATCATATTCATCCCATTACCCTCCTGTAATCTCCCCTTCTTACAGTATCCCCTTCCTCTTGTCTAATAATAGTCTCTCTTCATGTCATCTTTTTTAGATTCCACATAATAAGGAGGACATTTGATATTTGTCTGAGTCTGGCTTCTTCCCTCTCTCCTTCTAACACTCTATTCATTTTTTTCTGGCAACCAATAGTTTTTCACATGCAGGAACCTTTAGTGTTTGTGGGGAGAAACAGTTTTGCCTAACAGGAGAGTAAGGCGACAAATAAAACTGCCACCCTGCCACATCTCTAGTAACACATAAGGCAAAGGATGAAAATAAAGGAAAAAGGTAATAAAAATGTGCAAGCCAGGTGTGGTGGTGCATGTTTGTGATCCCAGCACTCTAGGAGGCTGAAGCAGAAGGACTGCAAGTTCAAGCCTAGCCTGGGCACAATAACTTAGTGAGACTCTGTCTTAAAATTAAAAATTAAAAGAAGGGTGATGCTGGGGACATAGCTCAGTGTGAAGGCCCTGGGTTTGCTTCCCAGTACTTATGTGTGCACAGTAACAGAGGGCCTGGCAAACTTTTTCTATAAAGGACCAGACATTATGCAAATATTTTAGGTTTTGCCAGGCAATACAATTTCTGTAGCAACTATCCAACTCTGCCTTTGTAGCACAAAAGCAGCAGCAGATAATATGTTAATGAATGAGGTGGGATTTATTCCAATAAAACTTTATTTATTTATTTTTGGTACCGGGGATGGAACTCAGGACCTTGCGCTTTTGAGGCAGGAGTGGTGCCACTGAGCTAAATCCCAGGTGAATAAAACTTTATTTATGAGCACTAAAATTTGAATTTCAAATTCATGAAATAGTCTTGTTTTTCCCCTGGCCATTTTTAAAAAAGTAAAAGCTGATATGTTAAGGAAGCCAATCATGAAGGACCACATATTGTATGATTCCATTTACCTAAAATGCCCAGAACAGAAATTTATAGAGCTAGAAAGCGGATTAGTGGTTGCCTTGGGCTGGGAGCAATCAAGGATCAGGGAATGACGGCTAAAGGGTAAAGGTTTTTTTGGGGGGGTGATGAAAATGTTCTAAAAAGCAACTGTAGTGATGGTTGCACAACTCTGTGCTAAAAGCATTAAATTGTACACTTTGCTGGGCATGGTGGCGCACGCCTGTAATCCCAGCACTTGGGAGGCTGAGGCAGGAGAATCACTGAGTTTGAGGCCAGTCCGAACTACACAGGGAGACCGTCTCAAAAAAGGGTACACTTGGGCTGGGGATTTAGCTCAGTGGTTCCACCGCCTGCCTCGCAAGCGCAAGGTCCTGAGTTTGATGCCTGTTGCCAAAAAAAAGAGGGTACACTTTATATGGGTGAATTACATAGTATGTAAGTTGTATCTCAATAAAGCTGTTTTTTAAAATCTATAAAAAGCTGTGCGCAGTGGTGCATGTCTATAATTCCAGCACACAGGGAGGCTGAGGCAGCAGAATCGAAAGTTCCAGCCCAGCCTGGGCACCTCAGAGACTTAGTGAGATACTGTCTAAAAAAATAAGAAATAAAAAGGGCTGGGGGTGTAGCTAGGTGCAAAGGCCCTGGGTTCAGTCCTCAGAACCAGGTGGGAACCCCCCCCCAAAAAAAACATTTTTACTGTTGCGCAAGCGCAAGGACCCGAGTTCAATCCCCGGTACCAAAAAACAAACAAACCAACCAAAAAACATTTTTACTGCAGGCTGAAGTTTGCTGACATGGTGGTAACAGATCAGAGGTTATGCTTGTGGATGTTCCGGTCTGGCTTTGGAGTCCATCTAGCTACTAGCCTAATTTATTCCATACTTGTTCCTTCACCTGCGACCATCCCTCCTCCCTCACCCAGTCTCTGAAAGCTACCCATGCTCCACACCTTCTTCCACGAAGTCTTGCCTGACTCCCCTAGTCTCCTACTTGATCTGCCATGGCTTAGTGGGCACTTACGAAGTATCAGATCTTTGTTAAGAATGCTTTACCTGAATTAGTCTAAGCCATCTCATAACAATCATACAGACCACTGCCCCACTTTATAGCTGAGATTAATCCGATTCCAAGATCAAAAACACTGTCCAAGGTCACATGCTAGTGAGTGGCAGGGCTGGGGTTCAAACCCGGGTCTCAGATCTGAGCGTATTTATGTTTTCTGACGGCACTTGAAGGACTGGCTGTCTCTCATCCGGGCGGCGCCACCGTAGCCACATCTCCGCACGGTGCACGGAATGAATGAAGGGTCGCTGGCTGAGGAGAGAGAGTCGGACCCCAGGGAAGAAGCTGGGGTGGTCCGCGGGGCGCCAGGGGGCTGAGAGGGCTCGCGACGCGAGGGGGCGGCGCCTGTACCCAGAGCGACCCATGCTACCAGGCCGAGCCGGCCACCCGCCCGCGAGGGGCTGCAGTCAGGTGTCCGCGGGGCTGGCTGCACGCAGCGGCCTCCGGGCTCCGCCAGCCGGAAGACCCGGGGACCAGGGTTGGGGACGCCCCTTGGCTGCGAGCGCGTGGAAAGAGAAACGGTGGAGGGCGGCGGGGCCCGGAGGCCAGGTCTGAGGAGGCCGCCCGCCCGATCCGCGGCCCGCAGGCACCGCCGCATCGCTTTTGGCCTCCGCAGCCCGCCGGGCCGCGCTGAGGTACCTGGAGGGTTGACGTTGTCATTTCATCTCCTGGGTCCGCCCCACACCCCGCGGCGCTGCTGGCGGCCTCGGTCCGGCCCCGGAGAGCCGAGATGCTGGGTCCGGCAGGAGGAGCCCGGCGGGTCGGCGCTGGGCGCGGGCAGGGAAGCCACTCACAACCGGAGCCGAGTCGGAGGACGAGCGAGGAGCGCGGCCCAGAGCGGTCGGGCCTGAGACGCGCGGGTGGCCCCTAGCGGCCACGTCCCACACTGCAGGCAGTGCTCCCGCGGCCGGCGGGACCAAGGCGGGGCGGGGGCGGGATAAGGGTAAGGGGCGTGGCCATGCCGGGAAAGGCTGGGGCGGGGCTGGGGCGGGGCTGAGGCCGGGCCCGGCTAGGGCAGAGTTTTGAAGTCCTGCGGTGCTTAGAGTAAGAGGCACCTGGAGGGCGATTTTACTAGCAAGCTAGACCTAACTTGCCAGAGGTTTGGTTTCCTGAAGTTTAGCAGGGTATGATAATTTGTACCTATTTTATCTGAATGAACTAGGTACCTAGCTCCCATTGAGGCCTCAGACTCTGGGAACTGTTACGATGCCAGTGACTCCTAATGGCAGGTTTGTTTTGGTTGCTTTTTTATTTCTTAGAGGTCTCGCTGTTTCCCAGGCTGGCTTTGAACTTGGATCCTCTTGTCTCAGCCTCCCGAACCCCTGGAATTATAGGCATGTGTCAATGCCCCTGGCTTTTATTTTTTTATTATTAAATCCTCTACTTTTTTTCCGTAGGAAGGTGTTTTCTTCTTCAAATCTGGGGGGCTCTACACAGCAGATTGCTCATGTTTTTTCATTCACTCTTTAATATGGGACCGTCTGTGTACTGAGCTCTGTGCTGGCTTCTGGGGATACAGTAATGATCGTGACAGTTCCAGGGGAGTTACAGTCTCAGAAAGAGGATGTTCATCAGGAATAAGCATGTTGAGGCCCACGTGAGAAGGCCCATGTGTATGGTTTTTTGTTTTTGTTGTTTAGAGATGGGGTCTCTATGTAGCCCAGGAAGGCCTTGCACTCCAAGCCATCTTCCTGCCCCAGCCTCCCGAGTGGTGGGATCACAGGCATGCACCGCCACCCTGGCTCAAGGCCCGAGTGTTGTGTGAGCTTCTACCAGAACCCGCCCAAGGGAAAGCTCCCACTAAGTGGAGGCTAAGGAATGAGGGAAAGCACAATCCAGGTTGATCTAACAACTGCCAGAGCCCCCGGAGGCCAGAGGGTGCAGAGACTAGAAGGCTCAGGTAGCTGAAGAGGAAAGTCAGACTCTGGCTCATGGATGCTGAGGAGGTGGGGCGGGGCCAGGACTGTGGTAAAGATTCTGTATTTTATCCTAAGAGCAATGGAAAGAAAGTCTTTTCTTTTTTAAATGAATGCTTTGCTTTTTGAGTTTTGGGGTTATGTTTTGTTTTTCCTTTTTAAATATATGGCAGTAGCCCTAATATATACATTCTCGTATACTATATATAAAGACTCCAGGCACTGTGCATAGAGGTGCATCCCTGTGATCCCAGCAATCTGGAAGGCCCAGGCAAGAGGATAGCAGGTTCAAGCCTAGCCTAAGCAAGTTAGCAAGACTCTGTCTCAAAATATAAAATTAAAAAGGGCTGGAGAACCAGGCAGGGTGGCACATTCCTGTAATATGAGCACTCTGGGATGCTGAGGCAGGAGAATCACAAATTCAAACCCAGATTGGGCAACATAGTGACTTAGAGACTTGTCTCGAAATAAAAAGAGCCAGGTGTGGTAGTGCATGCCTATAATCCTAGCACTCAGGAGGCTGAGGCCAGAGGATCACCAGGAGTTCAAGGCCAGCCTGAACTACAAAGTGAAACTTTATCTCAAAACAAACAAAAAAACCAACCAAAAAATCAGAATAAAAAAGGGTTGGGGATGTAGCTCAGTGCGAAGGTCCTGGGTTCAATCCTCAGTACTGCCAACAACAACAACAAGACAGATGGCAGGGATGGGAGGCTCTTGCAGTATGAAGCTACTGCTGTACTCCAGAAGAAAGGCAGGGAAGATTGGAGGGCCAAAGAGAGATGCAAAGTGATAGGTTTTGGAAGACAAGTGTCAAGAATTTAGAAGTGGATTTAAAATCTAGGCATGGTAGTACACACCTGTAATCCCAACACTCAGGAGGCTGAGGCAGGAGGATTGCTCTGAGTTTGAGGCCAGCCCGAACTGCATAGTGAGACCCTTTCTCAAAAAACAAAGAAAAATACCAGACAAACAAACAGAAGTAGCACTCAAGAGGCTAAGACAGGAGGATTGCCATGAATTTGAGGCCATCCTGGGCTACTAGACTACATAGAGAGACCCTGTCCCAAAAAAACAAAACAAGCAAAAACAGAGGTAGAGTGGATATGGAGTGGGGGAGGAGGGGACAAGATGACTGCTGGCTTCAGAACCTGGACTGCTGTTGCTACTGAGATGGGGATACTGAAAAAATACAGGTTTGGGGGCAGAGAGTGAAGAAGATGATGAGTCTGAGGTACCTTTGAAAGGTTCCTATGAAAATGTGTCAGTTGGATGTGTACATCTGGAGCTCAGAAGAAATATGAGGGCTGGAAACTCCCATGTGGGCACCTGTAGGAATGGAAATGATGTGTGAGCTCCTGAGTGTAGAGCAGGGTAAGAAGCAAGCCTAGCACACAGTTTTTCCGGTCGTTGGCCAACCAGAGAGGGTGAGCCTGCGAAAGCACAAGCCTGTAATCCCTGCATTGAGGAAGTCAGGATTGCAAGTTCGAGTCCTACCTGGGCAACACAGGGAGAACCTGCCTCAAAATAGAAATGAAATAAACAAATGAATAGAATGAGCAATGTAGCTCAGTGGTTGAGTGCTTCTGGGTTCAATCCAAAGTACCACCCAAACCAAAAAAACAGCTCAGAAAGATAGCTGGAGAGGTTGTATTATAGACAGTTAAGTTAGGTAGAAACATTATAGGCAGTCAGGGCTAGGTCCTCGAGAGAGCCAGGACAAAGGTAAAACACATTTCAACCATGGCTGGAGATGCATCCATTGGAGACCACGCCTCAAGATAAAGACAAAATGACCAGGCCTGCATACTTCCCCAAATGACAAGATAAGTGGTAACACCTGAACTAATGAAGCCTAGATACACATCAGTCACCCCAGTGGGTGACCAAGGCCTCTGGACCCATCATTTCCTAGAAAAAGTCATTGTTCTTTCTATGCACACTTGTTATAAGGACAGCAAGACCCTGTCTCAAATTTTTAAAAAAAGAAATATAAATTCTGTATGTACACACTCATGCACATTTGCTTTGCACATTTACCTTGTTCTGTGGTAATGAATAAAAACACTCATACACTCAGATCTTAGTTCCATGCTTGTGTGCATATGTGCGTGTGGTACTGGGAATAGAACTCAGGGCCTTTACTATGAGCTACATCCCCATTTTTTTTTTTTTTTTGAGACAGGGTTTCACTATGTATTTCAGCTGTCCTTGAACTCACTGTGTAGCCCAGGATAGCCTTGAACTCGAGATGATCCTCCTGCCTCCACTTCCTGAGTGCTGAGATCACAGGTGAGCACTACCATGCCCAGCTCAACATACCAAACCTCATGTTTTGGTTTTTTGAGGCAGGGTTTTGCTAAGTCCCTAGGTTGCCCAGGCTGGTCTCAAGGTTGTGATCTTCCTGCCTCAGCCTGCCAGACTGCTGGGTTTACAGGTGTAGGCCACCATGTCCAGCCATATCTTGGTCTCTATATATCACCCTACATTAGAAAACCTCAAGGCTCTGTGGAGGAACAGCTAAAGGCAAAGTACAAAATGAGCCCTTGTACTGGCAGGAGAGAAAGTGATGGGGACACCGCATAAGGGCGTAATAACCAGTTTCAAGGGGCTCCCACTGGCCAAATCTCATCCAGTGCTTGGAGAAGCATTGGATGAGACTCTGAAAGCATGGCCTCCTTTTCATGGTACTCCTGCCAAGAATGTGCAACCCAACTTGGTCCTGAGGCAATACTAGGAGCCAGTGGAGGGTCATCTGGCAGATAGAAGGCTGAGTTGACTCTCAGGAACTGTAGAACTAGGGTGAGACTGAGCAACGCTTCTGGATTGAAGACACTGATTAGACAAGACCACCAGAAGCAGCCTGTGGCCCTGGAATAGCATCCTAAGCCACAAAGGAAAGGGAGGTGTTGTTGCGAAAACTGGCACCATCTGATGGAGTCTATGGAGGGGGTGGGAGGGTTGTACCAGTGTTGATTTCCTGATGGACTGGGACGGCTGCATGGTGGCAGTGCAGGGAGTGTCGTTATGTTTTGAAGATACACAGGGGAGAATTCAGGGGTAATCGAGTATCTTGTTAGAAAGGCAAGGCGGGGTAATGGAACAAAGGTGAAAAATGTTAATTTTTGGAAAACTTTGGTGAAGGTGATATAGATGTTCTTTGTATTGTTTTTGAAACATTCTTGTAGGTTTGAAAATATTTCAATACTTTTAAAAATAAAAAAATACAAGTCTAAAAGCAATTTTTTATTTACAGTATAAAGGTTACAAAGATATATATGTATTTATATATAATACCCTTAAGTTACAAACTTTCATTGTAATGTACAATGCTATATGTTGATGTGCAACTCAAGGGGAAGTATTGTCTATATATCTATATTTATAGATTATACATAAAGCTCTTTTAAAAAGAATTAAGAACACAAATATTGCCCTTTTTATGCCATGAGTTTTTGATTTGGTAGCCAGAGTTACATTTTAAACAACACTTAAAAAGAAGTCTTGTTTAAGTACAGAATTCTAAAAAGAAAAAAAGAGTATCATATTTTTAATTATTTATAGAATTATTATTATAGCCTTCTAAGTCTTTATACTCAACAAAAAAAAATGAAAGTAGTGTTGGAAAGAGTAATCCAAGTAGGTATTACCAGAGTTTGCAAAGATTAGCCAAAATAGGCTTCCAATATGTATTGGTTTCCCACATTATCTTCTACAAGACCTCAGGTAAGGTACTAAAAGGGAAACAGATTCTTTGGGAACCAAGTATTTCTAATGCTGAAGCCATCTAACAGATTATAAACCTAACATTGGCATCTTGTACTGGAGAAGAAAATCAGAACCCAGTTCTTATAGTAAGGGCAGGTTTGCTACAAGTGACAAGATCATAGAGATTGGTGACTGTGAAAACCTAAAACTTAGTTCAGATTATTTTCTCTCCCCCAAATTCTACTGATTCACAAAACAGGTGAAAAGATACAAATGACACCCACCCTCACAGGACTGAGATAGAAGGAAAACATTTTTCAACCTAGGAAGAACAGACACCTACAGGACAATATTTGTGTGCTGGTTTTGATAAAATACAATCGTTAGCACCTGACTGTCGAAGGGCAGGTATAGTAAGGGCCAAGATGTGGAACACATGACCCAGTTTTTTTTTTTTTTTTGGTACCGGGGATGGAACTTGGGTCCTTGAGCCTGTGAGGCAGGCGGCGAAACCACTGAGCTAAATCCCCCGCCCCTTTGGACCTAGTTTTTATGCACTACTCCAGGACACCTGAAAACGAAGGAGACGCAGCCATGTGTCTATGTCCCTGTGCTACTCCCATCACACATAGCTCCTAGCCGTGACTAAGGATACTGTCTGAAAAGCTGACCCTAGCAACCCATGGAAAGCAAGGTAATAGAAAGGGACTGTTACTGTATGAAAATTATGGAGAATATGATCAACCTCTCCTTTTCCCTTTCCGTGGAGTTTGAATGCCCACTATTTTCTAGGATAAGTGGAGAGTTTGCTAACTTTTAAATATCTTCAGTTTGATTGATCATTAGTGGAGAAACACTCTACCATGAATACAGACTTTCAGCAAATGAGAATGCTTAAATGGTTTATGTGGAAATGAATGGGTTAGCAAAATTTAGAAATACAGATTAAGGAAATATACATTTATTTCTGCAGTTGTAATTAAAAGTAGTTTTTAAAAAGCCTTTCCCACTAATCCACTTTCAGCACCAGAGCTTAATGTCTGTTATGATTTATCTTATGTATATACTGCTCTTTCCCAAACTACAGTCTGATTTTTCATTTAAGATTACACATAATGCCGGGGATTTAGCTCAGTGGTTCCGCCGCCTGCCTTGCAAGCTCCAGGTCCCGAGTTCGATCCCTAGTACAAAAAACAAAACAAAACAGATTACATATAATGAAAAGATCAACGTACTTAAATGTGGTTGGATCTTTTCTTGTTGGCATGGGTCAAGGTCTGAGTAGCCTTTCAAAACATTTTCCAAGGGCCAGGGATTTAGCTCAGTGGTGCCACCACCTGCCTCACAAGCACAAGGTCCCGAGTTCAATCCCTGGTACCAAAAAAAAAAAACCAAAACATTTTCCAGTTTGCCATACACAGATAAGTAGAACTGTGGATATACTTTGGTAAAAATACAAAGTAGCTAATTACCTAACTGCTGATTTATAAAGAGAAGGCATGTTGGGATTGAGAAATAATAGATTATGTGCTACTTAAAGGAAAGAAATTTCTTTAGACCCTTCAGACTGCCTGGTACAGAAATGTACATTAATAAATGCTAATTAGATAAAAGAATAAATGAATTAATATGTCATTAATTAGCCTTGTAGTTTCAAAGTTACACCAAATCCTCAAAGATCTTTTTGTGTATTCACAAGAAATTTCTATCACTTTGGGAGAAGTGACAGAACAGTCAGGGTTGAAGGGTATATTTGTGAATGGGATAAAGAGGGACTCAAAAATTTAAGAGTTGTGTCAATGGCATGGAAATGAGACTACCGCAAACTGAGGAAGGTAGAGGATCCACAGTATAGAAATCCAATCAGGATTCCCAGTCCTACAGTATAATGACATATCATTTCTGTATTACAGGTTTTTAGGGTTTTGTTGTTGTTTTTGTACCAGGGATCAAACTCAGGGCCTTGAGCTTGCCAGGGAGGTGCTGCACAGCTGAGCTACATTCCCGGCCCTATAGGTTTTTAGTTTTAACCAATTCAAAGATTACAGTTTATATAGATTTTTGTTGAATATAATCAAGTAGTCACTGGAGAGCAGCAATAATTTGCAAAAGACAGTTATACATTACATTAAATATGAATTTACTTCTATCTTTTTTTTTTTTTTGGTACCGGGGATCATACTTGGGACCTTGCACTTGCAAAGCAGGCAGCAGAACCACTGAGCTAAATCCCCGGCCCTGAATTCCCTTCTAAAACTAGAATATGCTTTGGTTCAATCATTCACAGTGGAAAGCTCAAATTTATGTTTTGAAGTAAACGAACAGCTGGGGGTGTAGCTCAGTGGTAGAGCATGGTTAGCATGAGGAAGGCACTGGGTTCAATCCCCAGCATCAAAACAAATAAACACCTCTTAAAATACTCTTTCAAGTTAATGCATAACTGTCCTTCTGGTTGGCAATTTAGCCAGTGTCAAAAAGAGACAAGAAAACAGATGTATTCTATGTGCCTATTTATTGTACCTTACCCTTAATTTGAAATTCCATCCTTTAATAGAACAAACCTGTATCACTGATCTACCACATGTATTTAGTTGTTTTTTTTTTAAGAGAGTTTCAGATCAGCCACTTAACCAGTCTATTACTAGAATAAAGTAAATTCTATTTAACATCATTACAGCCTAGGAATAACTATATTGCTCAAAAATACATAATCCTGACATACAGCATAATGATTTTAAAACTATTATCACACATTCATTGTACTCAACACAGTGAAAGATATAGCTTAAAATGGGGGTAGGGCAGACTGCTGCTGTTGGCTATTTTGTGGAAAGACAAAAGAATTCCAGATTACTAATTTAAAAATACAGAGTGGGGGCCAGGGGTTTAGCTCAGTGGCACTGCGCCTGCCTGGCAAATGTAAGGTCCTGAGTTTGATCCCCCATACAGAGGGGGAAAAAAGAAAAAAAGAGATAAAAATACAGAGGGAGAGAGAGTAGATTTTCTCCTTTTATCTTTAGCTGCAAAAAGAAAAGCCACAATAAATGGAAGATTTCCAAACTTAAAGTAATATAATACCACCTGGCACATATATTATACCTGATAGAGATATATAAAAGAATGAATATAACTAACTGCAGAATCTCAAATTTAAATAAGCCTCTTTTCATTACACAGATATTATGATCTGACTAGAGCAATTTGCTTTGAGACCAAAGAGATTTGGCATTCTATATCTGGATTAGGGATTGAACAAAGACCTTTGGCTTTCTAACCAGCCATTTCATTCATGGCACCCATGACTGATGGGAGCCACATAGAAATGTATGCTGGATATTTGGATAGTTTAAGTATTATGTACAATCAATAGCTTATAACCAGTGAAAATAATGAACATAAATCAATGTAAGTGTACAAGATAAGATACAAAAAGGCAGAGAAAGTGCTCGAGTCTACAGGTCTTCCCTGAAAGTTGTAAAAAATGTTTAACTCTTTAAGCAGGTAGGGCTTTTTAATAAATTTGCATAGCAGCTTAGAAGGCAATTTGCATTAAAAACATGGACAGATTCTTCCATGGTTTTAAAAGCAAATATATCCACATGCATATAAATTAAAGTAGAAGTCCTTTAGTTCTCACAACATTTTTAAAAAAGCATCATAACTTTTTCCACATACTTTTGTCCACAAAACCACTTACAGCTAAACTTCTTTTTGGGAGAAACATAATCTCGTCCAGATTCCAGAGTTTAATTTTTTTTTTAAGAATAAATTTTTGTTCCTCAGCTAAGCACATTTAATCAGCTGAAAAAAGCTTTGTTGCCATTCTTCTTAAAAGGATAAATTAGGAAAACAAATAATTAGTAACATTATTAGCTATTTGTTACACATGACATTTGTTGGGTAGATTTTTCAGCTTATAAATAATTCAGTCTTTCCTGCCATGCAAAAATTTTCAGTAACAAAGTTTGTGAGAATTCAGATGATTAAAATACAGGCACCATAAGACTTTCCCCAGTGTAAAAAGTGCTAAAACATGGCTTTAAAACAGAAGAATGGCATTTAAAATAACATTTTTGATTGCCTGTAAATGTCCCAATATTTTACCTGGAACTCTGTCTACTAGGTAGGTAGGTTTACAGTTACAACTATCTAATAAATACTGTATAAACATACATTTAAGTATTTCTTCATATAAAATATTAGACACTAATTTCCAGGTAAGTTTTGTTTAATGACTTCAGGTAAGGACTTACCTTCTTCAAAAAGAGAAAAATGGAGTCATTTCTTTTATTATGGGGAGAAAGGGAAGTTTTAGGGAAAGAAGAGGAAGATTTTTCATATACAGATTGACTGCTTTTAGACATCTGTGTGGAATACAGAGAAGATGCCCGGGCCTGGGTCTTGGAGCATAGGAAGTGGTCCCTTGGACTTGGGGAGGGGATGATGGGTTTCACTGCAGTTTCTTTCCATTCTGGACAGGGGGACCCACCACATCCTCAACCATATTTCTAATTCAAAGTATAAAGGAAATGATCATTTACCTGGTTCTATAAAAGAGGTGAAACATCAAAATGCCCATTTATTACTTGAAAATAATTAGCCATATTTTGGCACCTAAATACAAAATACATATATATAAAGTTGTCCCATTCATAAAAACCACTTAATTTGGTTTGAAAATCCCTTAAACATGTTTGATTAAAGAACAACCTTGACTACCCATGACTGGAAAGCTGTTAGTTTGTAAAACAAGCAGCTTAGGGCTCTTGGTCTTGAGCTGCTAGTGGACAAAACCCTCCCATGTGCTTTCATTTCACGTCAAACTCAAAAGATATTATTATAAACCCTGTGGGCCTCAGTGCCACATGACAATTTAAGCTTGAACAAAATGAGTTGAAATGTACACGTCTTACCTCTCCTGCCCATATTTTAATCACACCTATTCTACATACCTTTGTCATATTACTAACAAGCAGGGTGGCCTTGAAATTCCCCTGCAGATCTTAGTGGCTTTGCCTTTCATATTAACACAGAAAATGTCAGTGAAATGGCCTTGCTGCTGAAGTCCATGAATGCATCATTCAGCTTGTCTTAATAATAAATGTCCAAATTCTTTTATCTGAGGTTATTATTTGTTCAAATTTTGCTTCCAGAAATCAGAGCTGGACCTTCAGAACACTTTTTCCCCCTGCCCTGCATGCGTATCTCAGATGGAACTAATGTTAGGTTTATGAATTTTCAGGTTTATTTATTTGCTTCTGAAATGAGGTCTAAGTTGCCCAGTCTAGCCTCAAACTCCACATCCTCCCACCTCAGGCTCCCTTCTAGCTGGGGTTACGGGCATGTGCCAATGTGCACAGCCAGGTTTACTAATTTTCAAAACATGAAAAGCTCTTGAAAGTTATTCTTGTCTAGATTTTAATTTCCAGTGTTAAGTGGATCAGTTCATTCATTTTTGGACTTTCAACACTTATTTGAAGCTGGAGGAAGAACAGACATCTCTCCCCATCCTCTGCATACTGTTAGTCTCACTTCACAGGGGAAGAAGGCCTCGCTTATGGGCAGAGAGAACACTAGAGTTACACTGTCTGCTTTGGGTGCCTGCTCCTTCAGACTCCACTTATCAGTCGGTCTGCCCTCAAACCAAACAGCTCAGGTTTTGCATGTGCATCTACCCATTTGGAGTGCTACTCTCTTCCACCCTCTGTTGTGCTCACATCTTCCTGTGGAACTCCTGATAGCTCTAGAAAACAAGAATTACTTCTGTACCACTCTTTAGACTACATACAGAACATCAAAGTCACTATTTCCTTTTCTTTCAGATCCAGGGACCAAGCTAATTTTGACATTCTATATAGATATACTATTTTAAATGTTTTCAAAGATACATATCTCCTTTAAAATTAGGAAAAACAAGCTGAGCATGTATCTCTAAGATCACAAAATCAGCATTCGTACTGCTGCTGTGTCCTAATGCTGACACCTGGCAAGAGTTAACAAAACAAAGGTAGCTGTGCCATGATCTCATCACCCTGCCCACTGCAGGATTCCTTACGAAGCCAACAAGGAGTCCTGAGCTGGCAGCTGCTTGTCCATTCTACTCTGCTGCTAAAGAAAGGGAAAGCTAGGGCCAGGCTCTTGTGTGGGCTCACATAGCCCAAAGGAACTTGATAAGATGTTGTGCTGAAGAGCTGGCTTCACCCAAAAAGTCTACTCTTTAACAGGCTGGCTCTTGAGATTTATCTTCCTCAAAGAGATCCGCCCACTAGAAAAGATGCCATTAAGGAAAACCCCCTCAAAGACTGGTGCTTGAAACTAGGACAGATAATATCCCTGGAATGGTAGTGATATCCAGTTATTCAAATAGTGACTAATTCAGCTCCACTAATCCTAACCAAAGGCACATTTTGGTAAGCAATAAAGGATGGCTTAGATTAAAATGAGGATTTTCTTTTAAAATAAATCTTATACCCTGGCTCCTACCAAAGATAAAATCAGAAAAATTTAAAACAAGTAAAATTTTCCTTCCAATGCAGTGGTTTTCAAATTGCACATCAACTTGGTCACCACTAGAAAGGGAGAAGCAAGGCAAATCAAATTTTTCAGTTTCTTAACCCTAAAGTTAGCACTTATGTTCAGCAAAGCTGGTGATGGGCAAAGTGGTGATGGGTAGGTTGGATATGGCGAGACCCAGGACAGACGGAAAAACCCTTTGGTGATGCAGCTCAAGGGTTTCATTGGGTGGAAGGAGCAGGTGAAGACAGCACTAACGAAGCATTGGCCCGTGTGGAATGACCAAGAAGCACAGGCTGCTGCACTCTAGCACCTGGGAAGGGAAAGCTACCAGAAGTCAGAAGTCAAGGCCAAGCCTGAAACAAGTCCTAAGGAATAAGAGAAGGAAACAGCTCTTGGCTGGCTACTTGACTATGTCCAAAAAAAGCCCAAAGGAAACAAACAAAAAATAAAAAGCCACCATTTTTAACAGGGGAAATAAACCTGATTACCTATAGACCACATTATGAAATGAGACAATAAACCAATAGCTTCATTTTGGAGCTTAGTAAGTCCTAGAGTTTCTGGCCAAGGTAGCCTCTTCTTTAAACCCAGTTATGGTTCTGCAGTGATTTGCAGGTCCTTGGGAAGGCACTGTACAGGAGGAGAGAGAGCAAAGAGCTTTCTTTTGTGCTTTTTTTCCTCTTCTTTTTTTTTGAGGTGAAAATACTTTTGGTGACAGTCAAGGCTCTTTTCTGACTTTTGCTGCTCAGACAAGCAGTCCCATGCGAGTGACTTTTGCTGACAAGAACGTGTGTAACACAAACACAATCGGCTTTGGACAAGAATGCAGGTCCATGGTCTGTGGAGATAGGACATTCATTATCATTACTATATACACAGACTTCAGTACACAAAGATGCAAAATAAACAAATTTAGATAAGATGCTCCACTTTGAAAAAAAACTTGGAGGGATTAGGGGTGTAGCTCACTGATAAGAGTGGTATGTTTATTTCTATTCCCGCCCCCCTCCCCAGTACCAGGGATCAAACTCAGGACCTTGCACTTGCGAGGCAGGCGCAGCACCACCGAGCTAAATCCCCAGCCCCTACAGTATATGTTTAGCATGTGTGAGGTTCTGGGTTTAATCCCTAGAACTACAACAACAAAAAGGTAGAGTTACAGAAACTCTCTGGAACAGAAAGCAACAAACAAAAGTGTACTCTAAAGTAAAGTTATTCCACGTCACCATATATCATTGCTGTGAGGTCTCACATCTACACTTAGGAGACAACTAGTGGTGTAATGGATTCCACCATGCCTGGAAGGAAGAGCTAAAAAGTACAGGATTTAAAATGAAGAGGAGCTGGGCATAGAGATACACATCTGTAATCCCAGCACTCAGGAGGCTGAGGCAGGAGGATCGATGTGAATTTGAGGCCAGCCTGGACTACACAGGAAGTTTGAAGCCAGCTTGGACTACATAGGGAAACTCTGTCAAAAAACCAAAAACCAAAAACCAAAAAAGGGGTCGGGGATGTAGCTCAGCGACACAGTGCCTACCTGGCAAGCAAGAGGCGCCGAATTCAATTCCCAGTACCAAAAAAAGAATGTCCAACATGGAGACCATTAACTGTAATTCTGTTTCCCAGGAGGAATCACAGTGAGCTTACCTGAAGCATGACCATGGTGGATGTGATTTCTTATTTTTTTGGTACGGGGGATCGAACGTGGAACTCTGTGCTTTCAAGGCAGGCAACAGAACCACTGAACTAAATCCCTGGCCCTACATGGTGGGTGTGATTTCTGATATCCCTTACTAGATTGGTGGTTGGAAGGATGACTCTTGAGGTTAGTCAGGAGGCCAATTTTGCCTTTATTAAGCACAGACCTCCAATTTCCAAATGAAAAGGTATGACTGAAATTTTTTTTAAATTCAGTTTTTGAGACAGGGTCTTGCTCTGTAGTTTAGGCTGTCCTTGAACTTGCTATGTAGCCCAGGCTGGACTCAAACTTGCAGGAATTCTCCTGCCTCAGCCTCCCAAGTGCTAGGAGTACCATGCCAGCTCAGTTCATCATTTAAAATGAAGTTTTCTTCTTTTTTTTTCTGGTATCAGGGATCAAACTCTGGACCTTGCGCTTGCAAGGCAGGTGCAGCGCCACTGAGCTAAATCCCTGGCCCTAAAATGAAATTTTCAACCCCAGCATGGTGGCACATGCCTGTAATCAGGCTGAGTCAGGAGGATCACTGGGAGTTTGATGCCAGCATGAATTATAGAGCAAGACCCTGTCTCAAAAATTTTTTTTTCAGTCATACTTTTTCATTTGGAGATTGAACTACATTATCTGAGATTTCTCAGTTCTTAAATTATAGGAATCAATGTTTCCAAATTCACTTATTGTGATTGTGTCAATGAAAAAAAGATTTCATGTATGATAAGATTTTAACTATGCGCTCAATACTGACGAGAGAAAAAAGACATTATTCCTTTATCAGAATTTATAATTTGGGGGTTTTTTTTTTTTTGAGACAAGGTTTTGTTGTTCAGGCTGGCCTTGAACTCACTATGTACTCCAGGTTGGCCTCAATCTTGCAGCCCTCCAAGTGTTGAGATTACAGGTGTGTGCCACTATGCCTGGCCAGAATTTATAATTTTTGAAGTGTACCTGACATATCTCTAGTCCCTCTAAGAATCATGGCTGGGCATGGTGGCACACACCTTTAGTCCCAGCTACTTGGGAGGATGAGTCAGGAGGATCACAAATCTGAGGCAAGCCTGGGCAATTTAGTCAGATCCTGTCTCAAAAAGGGGTGGGGATATAGCTCAGTTTGATGAGGCCCTAGGAGGAATGAACAAACAAACAAACAAGTAAATGGAATCCTGACTTCCTGTTGGGATGTCCTTTAAAAATAGAGAAGTCAAGGGCTGGGGATGTAGCTTAGTGGTGCCACGCCTGGCCGGGAAGCATAAGGTCCTGAGTATGATCCCCAGTACTGGAAAAAAAAGAAGTAAAAAAGATGATGTAAAACCTGGTGTAGTGGCACATGCCTGTTATCCCAGCAGCACTGGAGAGGTTGAAAGGAGATGACTTTGAGTTTGAGGCCAGCCTGGACTACATAGTGAGATCTTGTTTCAAAAAACAAAAGAGAGCTAGGTGTGGTGGTACATATCTGTAATTCTAGCACTCTGGGAAACTGAGGCAGGAGGGACCCAAATTCAAGCCCAGATTGGATAACTTAGAAAGATGCTGTCTCAAAATAAAATATTTAAAAAGGGCTTTGTATATAGTAGCTCAATGGCACAAAAAAGAAAGATAATAGGGCCGGGGATGTAGCTCAGTGATGCTGCTGCCTGCCTCACAAGCACAAGGTCCTGAGTTCGATCCCCAGTACCAAAAAAAAAAAAAAGAAAGAAAGATAATAGCCCTGTAGATATATGTTTCTTTTGCTTTGATCAGTAGAGTTTCTATTCAACCAAGTTGCTCTATTACTTAACTTTTATCCCTACAAACTGCTGCTAATAGCAATGATTAGAATTTACCTGTCAAAGTTTGCTGGCTGAGGTACTTTATATCTTATTTTTAAATTAAATTTTATTTTATTCCTTTCTCACCCTCAAGCCCCCTCCCCTCCCTATGTACAAAAGCTTTGTTTCCATTTTTTCCTTCTATTTTCATGTTTTTTCTTGTCCCCTTCCTTTTCTCTCTCCCTCCTCCCTTGTTCCCCTTATATCTTTTATTTTTTTGGTAGCAGGGATTGAACATGGGACCCTGTGCTTGCGAGGCAGGCAGCAGAACCACTGAGCTAAATCCTCGGCCCCCCACCTTATAGCTTATTTTTAATTATTATTATTATTTTTTTGAACTCAGGACCTTGTGCTTGCCAGGCAGGCGCAGCACCGCTGAGCTATATCCCCAGCCCCAATCTTATTTTTAATTAAAGAAAAAACTTTCTTAAATGTTTTTTTGGGGCTAGAGATGAAGCTCAGTGATAGAGTGCTTGCCTAGCATGCGTGAAGCCCTGAATTCAATCCTCTGTAACACACACACACACACACCACACACACACACACACACACACACACACACGCACATTATTTTTTTTCTACCACTAAAAAAAAACTTAAAAAGAAAAAAGAGAATGGGTTTTTAATGTGGGGGAAAGAAAACTGCAACAAAAGCCTTAATCCAGTGCTCTCTTGAAAACTGAAGAATAATTTCCTGGCTCCAAATGGAATAACAGGCCATAATTATCTAAGCAGTAAGAAGCAATGAGAAAGAAAGAGAATAACTATTAGTATAAGCATGGTTTTCAGGGTCACTCTTACCAGTTCTCCCTCAGGACCACCAAAATCCAGATAGAGATTTCTGATGCCGTCATCAGCAGACATCTTCAGTCTTTCAAAGGGGTAGCGGAACAACACAGTGCTGGAGCCTCCATTCTCCCTGGAGACAGTGAACCCATTTTCATAATGCACTGTGAATTTTACCTCTTGGCCATTTAATGTGCAGCCTATCAAAGACAAACAGAAAATATTATTAGTAAAGTTCCTTTTCAGTTATCAAGTGGAAAAAGATTCTTTTAGCTTCAAAGAGAGAGAGAGAGAGAATCTTTCTGAGAGTGTACTCAGAACTCTTTCTCAAGTGGATTTTGTTTTGGCCACTGGAGCCAACAACTTGATTGAGATTGAGTCCAAATAGGTTCAACTGGACATTCACGCTGGCAAGTGCATGGAAGCTGTGTGCATGTGGTAACGGAGGGGCAGGAGGCACAATTATTGCCCCTGGGGAATTCATAAACATATAGACATAGACATCAGTCCCTAACACCCCACCTCCTTGCACTACTGGGGATTCAACCCAGGGCCTCTGCATTGAGCTACATCCCCAGGCCTTTTCATATTCTTTTTTGGGGGGAGTACTGGGGATCGAACTTGGGACCTTGCACTTGGGAGGCAGGTGGCAGAACCACTGAGCTAAATCTCCAGCCCTCATATTCTTTTTAAGACAATATCTTACTAAATTGTCAAATTACCCAGGTTGGGCTTGAACTTTTGGTCCTCCTGTCTCAACCTCCCAAAATTTGGGGATTACAGGTGACCTCTAACTGTATAAATAGAATGCATAGAAAAAGATCAAACACCAACTGAGTAAGGCCAAAGTCAAGGAAAGGTTTCCTAGAAGAGACTGAATTTATTTCGGCCACAAGGAACAGATGAAACTTGAAAGGCAGGAGGAGTGGGCAAGAAGGATGAAGAAATAAAGGGGCACAGGCAGAGATGCCTTTGAGGGCTGGGATATAGTTGGCATTTGGGAAGATGTTTATCAAAGGAAAAGTCTGTGGTCTGCAAAACATACATCTGAGTCAACTGGATACAAACAGCCTTGATCATCAAGGTGGCAAACACCTTCTGTGAAAGCTCATGAAATCTGTTTCACTAACATTTGAGAACAGATTTGTTGTTAGTCCAGGGGCTACAAGTGAGAGACTCTCTGGAACTTGGGAATTAGCATACCCTTCTAAGAAATGAACTTAAAATCTCCCAAGGACCTAAGTTAGGCTATCCTTGGTCATATCACTTTAACCAGAAAGAATAGCTCTTTACCAAGGAAGTCATATGAGACCAATGTATTCTTTCACTGGATATATAAAAACATTCCATAAGTCAAGGCAGCTGTATGTTTAGCAGATAAGGAAAAAACAGATAAAACTGGATATGGTGGCACATGTCTGTAATCCCAGTACTTTGGAGACTGAAGTGGGAGGATTGTAAGTTTGAGCCCAGCCTGGGCAATTTAAAAGGCCTAGAAATGTAGCTTAGTGTAAACACTCTGGGTTCAATCTCTAGTACCACAAAGACAAAACAGAAAGATAAATATTGGTGATGTTTCCCAATCAAAAAAGAGTCACGAGGGGCCAGGGATTTAGCTCAGTGGTTTTGCTGCCTGCTGCGCAAGCGCAAGGACCCAAGTTCAATCCCTGGTACCAAAGAAAAAAAAAGTCACGGACAACAAACTTTGAATATTGGTTACCCTCAGTAAAGGAACCTGGCCACAGGTGAAAGAAACTAAATGTGGATAAAATTATTCACCTGTACATAGAAGTAATCCAATGCACTGATCTCTAAATGAATGGTGTAGGGCAGGGGTGGCGAACCTATGGTACATGTGCTACAGCAGACTGTTGTTATCACTGAAAGCTCTACAAAGTTTGCCATCACTGGTAGGGGTTTGGAGGAACAGCCAGATCCCAATCAAGGGAACTAGGCTAAGATTCTATTATATCCCTTAAGCTACAGAACAGTCATGGTATTGAGGCCCACAGAGTAGTGTAGAAAAGAAAAGCTCAAAAGCAAGGATCACCCAAATTAGGGCAGCACTGGGTGGAGAAGGTGTAGAGCAAGTGGTGAGTCACTAGCTGATGGGTGTGTCACAGCAGGACGAGATCAGGTGATCCAGGCTGGGCAAGGCAAACCATTACAAGCTTGCTGTGTAAGGGACTTCTTGTTTATTCTATTTTGAATTGTTTCCCCTCAGGAGGGAAGGAAAAGAAAAGTGTTATATTAAAAAACAGAATCTTGCTTATGGTTACCTCAAGCTTGAAAAGGAGAAATAAAGACCACATTGAATATGTTTCAGTCTAGATATTAGGTTTTACAGTCATAGCTTGGCACTTGACTGCTTTGACACTGGTAGAATTTGGTACTTAAGGAATTTTAACATGAAAATTTTGTCCCAGTCGTTTGTTTGGTATTTGATGTGCAAGCTAGAGGCTGCCAGTGCCAACTGCCTCTTGACAAGCTACACTTTCCAGCCAAAACAATTTGGTACTCACCATGCATCTCAGAAGCAATTAACGATGAGTACAAACATACCACTGTAATTTAAAATGTATGATGGATACCAGATCCTTCTGAATGAAGAGCATGACCTGATCACAAAAATGTCATGCCTAAGCCAGGCATGGTGACACAGGCCTATAATCCCAGCACTCTGTAAGGCTGAGGCAGAAGGATTTCAGGTTTAGCCACAGCCCAGGCAACTTAGGAACCTAGTGAAACCCTGTCTCAAAACGAAAGAAAGGGGTGGGGATGGAGGTCAGTGCAAAGCCCTGGGTTCAATCCCCAGTACCAAAGGGAAAAAGAAATCATGCCAAGTAATATTAAACAATTTCTTCCTAAATTGTGCATCAAACATTTAAAATGATGAAGTGCCTGACACCTCCCTCTCTCAATTGCAGAGGGTCTTAGGTCTTTCTGTGCTGTTGCAGATGGCTTATTATAACCATCCTCGGGCTGGGGATTTAGCTCAGTGGTTCTGGCGCCTGCCTCTCAAGTGCAAGGTCCCAAGTTCGATCCCCAGTACCCCCCCCCATATATATAAAACCATCCTCATGTCTTGATTCAACCAAAACTGTTTTGGATGGTTATAAACCCACCATCCACCTTAATATCTAGGTAGCGCGATAAAAAATTTAACTTATCTATTTATTTATTTATTTTCTGGTACCAGGGATCAAACTCAGGACCTTGTGCTTGCAAGGCAGGCTCGATGCCACTGAGCTAAATCCCTGGCCCTGATGTATTTATTTTAATTAATAAGGTTACCAGAATATAAAGGACACACAATAGCACCATTCAAGGACAATGACAAGACATCAGATATTGAAGTTTAAAAGGGGAATACACCTACTGTTTTTCAGATACTCAAGGGAGAGAGATAAGTAAAACAAACAGTGTCCAGCAGTGAGCACTTTGGCTCCTTTTGTGAAGTACAAAGCGGGATGCTATCAGTGGGCAGACCTGAAGACACAGGAAGCAACTTCATTAGCCTGGTCCCAGAATAATCAGAAAATATATTTCAAGACAAACTGCCCAGGGGAGTTGTGAATTATGTCTTAGTTTATTATTTGCATATTTAATCATTCATTTCTTCATATTTCCTCAACTTCCTGCCCTTACAGGTCAACAGGAAAGACAGACCTATAATCACAACCAATGTTTATTTGAGGAAAAAAGAAATTGCTTTGGGCCCTTGTTATGTGCTAGACACTGTGTGAAGTGCTAGGAGACACGGAGTTGGGTAAAAGACGCACTGTTCAGACATGTTCAGACAGAGAGGAAGGAAAGGAAACATGGGCAGAGCAGAAGGGAGCACAAGAGATACAGAGAATGCTGTGAAAGGACACGAACTCACTATGTAGCCTTTAAAGTTTCAATTATTACACTTATTATTAAAATAATGGCTTTATTGAGATACAGCTCACATATACAACCAATCCACACATTTCAAGTGTCCAACTCAATGGTTTTAGTATATTCAGAGTCATACATACTAATTTTTTTTTCATACATACTAATTTTTAATTGACAAATAGTTACGGCTTCCTATCACATAATTGATTTTCATCTAAAAATCGAGAGCAGTGGTTCTCAACCCTAGTAGGATGTGAAAATATTCTGTGAGACTTCTAACACCCTAGCTAATCGAATTTACATTACTGAGGATTGAACCCAAAGCTTTTGCACTGACCTACTTCTCCAGCTATTTTCTGTGTGCTTCTTTGAGACAGGGTCTTCCTATGTAGTTCAAACTTGTGATCCTCCTGCCTCAGCCCTCCAGAGTGCCAGGATTATAGGTGTGCTTCATGACACCTGGCTAGCCACTGATATTATTAAAAAGCTTTCTAGAAGCTGGGGATATAGCTCAGTGGTACAGTGCTTGCTAGCATGCTGGAGGTCCTGGCCTATATCCCTAGCATCACATGCATCACACACACACACACACACACCCTTTAGGTATCTCCACTGTGCAGTCAGGGCTGGGGATTGCTGATATAGAGCATTAATACTTGGTTTCAGGTACAATTGCTGATGATTATGCTAATCTTCAACTGTGTAATTATGAGATACCAGGATGAAGACAATAGGGCCAATATTTAGGCCCAAGCATAATCTGTTATCCTCAGCCCTTCTCAGGAAATTCTCAAGCTAAAATACTGATATTCCCCCTAGCTTATCAGTAATATTATATTGTAAAATTTTAATAAAAGGATTTATGGATAGTTCTTAGGCAAAAACCAAAAATTATTGTTTTTCCTGATTGTATAAGTATATAACAAGACTCTGTCTCACCAAAAAATAAAGAATAAGTATATAACTATACAAGTATATAACACCACATGCCTGTAATCTCAGCTATTCAGGAGGGTGAGGCAGAAGGAGTCCAAGTTTTGAGGCTAGCCTGGGCAACTTGGCAAAACCCTATCTCAAAGGTCTATGGCTGAAGATATAGCTCAGTGGTACTGCATTTGCCTGGCATTCATGAGGCCCTAGGTTCAATCTCAAGTACAGCAAGAAAACAAAGAACAAAACAAAAACATAAAAGTAGCCTATAACTGCTTTTGGAATTAGTAATGTGTATCTGTTTACCACAAATACTCATGGGTTATCGGCAGTGCTTCTTCAGTAGCTAAGACTATATCCCTACCCAGGTTCTTTTCCAACCTCTCCCTCTTCAAGGCTAAGGTCAATCCTCCTGCCTGTGCTTTGGATCACTCTGCTCCCACTGCTGTGCTTTGGAGAAGTGTCCCCCAAAGGTCCACCCATAGTGCTCCCGGGAGGTGGTAGGACTTTAAGAGGTGGTGTCTAGTGGGCGTCTTCTGGTTACTGGGGCTGTGTTCTTGAAGGGTGTATTGGGAACCCATCCCCCACTTCTCTACAGTGAGGTGGATGACTTTTTCTGCCATGTGCTTGGTGCCATGATGTACTGCACAGGTCTAAAAAATTGGGACCAACTGACCATGGACTGAAACCTCCACAACTGTGAGCTAGAACAGATCTTTTTCTGGTTTTGGTCTCACTATATAGAAGTTGTGGTGATCCTCCTGCCTCAGCCTCCTGAGTACTGGGATTACAGGTGTGTGCCACCACACTTGGCTACAGCAAAACTTCTTCAAAGAGCTATCTACACTCAGTTTTTTCACATTTTGTCTGCCACTCACCCCTCAGCCCCCTGGCATCAGTCCCTGCCATCATACCACTAGGTGTCTCTCCCTAAGTGCGCCAACTATCTCCACACTGCTAACCCCAACCAGCTTCTTCAGCCTCATCTAACTTGATATTTGTAGTACTAATTGTAGGTTATCTCTATTTCTCCATTTTTCTTTTATAACCAAATTTCAGTTTTATTTCAGTTCCTACTCTGTCCTCATGTGCTTCAGGGGAAGTGTGTCAACAGTTTAAGGGCAGATAGCTCCTGGGCCAAGTGGAGCATGGCCTTACCCAGGTGAATGTATCATCCGAGGTGAGCACATGAACCAAACTGGCTCAAGCAAATTGAAAAGAACTGTGATTGCCAAGAAAAGACCCCTCTCCCCATAAAGCTATGAGGAAAAAAGGCTCATTAACTAATAAACTAAGGGGTATTACACTAAGGTGAACATTGGTACATGCAGTGTCTCCAGAGTGTCCCCTGGCCTGATCCTCCAGCAGCCATAGAACTGTGTGGGCCTTGCAGAGCAACTCGGAGGGGAGTGGTCTGCCAGGGAAAGGCTGAGGCAGCATTCCTGGTGACTACATCTAAGAAACACCACCCCATCAAGTATAATCAACGAGCTAATCACCCCCAGGGTTACAAAGAAGGAATGACCATTGTAGGTTTGTTTTTGTATGTTTGTTTGTTTATTGTGGTACTGGAGATTGAAACCAGCTACATCACCTCCCTTCCACCCCCCCCCCACCCCCCCCACACATGGAGACAAGGTCCTGCTAAGTACCCAAGTTGTTAAGGCTGGGCTGGAAATTGGGATCCTCCTGCCTCGGTCTCCCAGAATGCTGGAATTGAATTATAGCCATGTGCACCACACCCTGATGACATTGTATTCATTCATTGGTCTTGGGCATAAAGTAGATCTTATTTATTTTTACTGCTCTCATTATAAAGCATAGCACTTGATAATTACTAAAATATTCAGTAAATACTGATTTAATGAATTAAGCCAGACTGATAGTATATGTCCTTCAGGCATTAAACCTAGTCACAAGAATGAGTTGTCTTGAGTCAGGTGTGATGATCTGTGCCTGTAATTCCAGCTCTCAGGAGGCTGAGGCAGGAAGATAATAAGTTCAAGGCCAGCCTGGGCTACATAGTGAGTTCAAGGGCAGCCTGAACTACATAGTGAAACCCTGTCTCAAAAAACCCCCAAAACAAGCAAACATGACTCAACAAAGAAAAAGAGAAAGAGGAATAGAAAGAATGAGAAAAATACAGTGGCTTAAAGTTCTGGTTTTAGAGCTAGTACTCTGAAATTCCTAAAAGGCCCCAATTCAAGTCCCACATACTAACCATGTTAAAATGAAAAGCACTGTGGAATATCTTTATGTATACATACATACATTTACAGTACTGTACTATGTATGAAACAACACTGCAATTCATAGAGACAGTTAATAGCCACAAGAGGGAGCTTCCACAATGGAAAACGACACCATTTACGTCTTTAGATGCTTGAGTAAGTGCTGGGCATTTTCAAACATTTTTTCTCTTCAAAAAGAGGAACTCCTGTTCTGAACTCTTTACATTTCTATAGCCACAAGCTTTCCAGATGCTCATATTTAAGGGTGTCTATCCATAATTTAGATTCCAAATCTTAGAGAGTCAATATATCTAGTTCTTACCAAATGAGTCCTTACACTATTAAATGCTGATTAAAATGACAGACAGCAAAAATGTCATGCTATACATGGGGTGTTACAGATGTGCTCAGAACCATGTACCAGGATTATAAGAATTTTACTTGTGAAATAGAGAACCATATTTCCTTCCATCATCACCACTTTAAACAGCCATTATTTTAGCAGATTTTATGGTCTGGTACACATAACAGTGGTTTTACTTTAAAATAAAGCCTAACAGTTCCATTTAATTACTGTTACAGAGCCAGGCATGGTGGTCAATGCCTATAATTCTGGCCCTTGGAAGGCTGAAGCAGGAAGACTGGGAGTTTAAGACCAACTTTGGCTATATAACGAGTTAGAGGTCAGACTGGGCTACATGTCAAGATCTTGTCTCAACAAACAAACAAACAAGCAACAACAAAAACCCAAAACTAAAAATACAACAGCAAAATTATGGATAGAAATGAAATCCCAGCATCTCTACCTAGAGAGACTTCTTTGATCAGCTCAGCAGCAGCATGGCAACCCTGAACTAGTATCCTGGTCCAGGTTGACAGATCCCGATGCGTCTCCACCCTGAAAAGATGCATCTCAATGCCCTGCCGAGAGCCCGTCCGGGTAGCAAATGTGAGGTCAGATCCAATGGAGGGCGATCGACATCCAGAGCCAGAATGAACCAACCTAGGACCACAGAGCAGAGATTATAAGAGGAAAATGTTAGGAATTTTTGCTCCCTGAAAAGCAGAAATTTATAAATGTCCTCAGGAGTTTTTAGGTAAGAATATTTCAAAAAAGATTATTGTATAGTCTTTTCAAGGAGATACTATTCTGTCTTTCTATGTAAAGATTCCTGGTGTCACAGCCAGAAAGGATACTGTTTTCATAAAGTATCTAGCTGGGTGTGGTGGCACATGCCTGTAATCCCAGCATTCGGGAGGCTGAGGCAGGAGGATCACTGTGACTCTGTCTCAAAAAACAAAAAACAACAAAAAAATCCCACAAACATATCTATTGAGCTGGGTGCAGTGGCACATGCCTGCCTATACTGTCTGTAATCCCAGCTACTTTGGAGGCTGAGGCAGGAGAATTGTAAGTTTGAGGCCAGCCTAGGCAATTCAGATCCTATCTCAAAATAAACAATACAAGGTACAAGGACATAGCTCAGTGGAATGGCAGCCCTGAGTTTGATTCTCAGTTAAAAAAAAAAAAAAAAAAAAGAATTTCCATGGTGTATTTCATACGAGATATTATTCAGCCTAAAAAAGAATATCCTGTTGTAATTTACAAATGGATGAATCTTGAGGATGTTATATTAAATAAACAAATCATAAAAAGACAAATACTGCATGATTCTACTTATATGATATCTGAACTAGTTCCAGAATTCTAATTTTTTCTTGGAAATTACAATTTTATCACTGGTAACAAATATTATCAGTGTTTTCATTAAGTGATGGATTCATATCTGTTACTGTAGAGAAAAGATCCAACTAATACACAAGCCTAATTAACCAGCTTGTCAGTCAGCTGTTCTTCCAAGTAAGAAGTGTGCTCCTGTGCTCCAGCCAGGCACAGTGGTGCACCCTGTAATCCCAGCACTTTGGGAGGCTCTGCCACAAGTTCATGTCCTGCCCGAGAGACCTAGCAAGACTCTGTCTCCAAAGTAAAAAATAAAAAAGGGGCTGAGGATGTAACTCAATAGTAGAACGCCCCTATGTTTGATCTCTAGTAACACAAACACAAAGGGATGTTCCAGGCCAACAGCTAGTTAGCTCACAACTCAGTCACACCCGTGCTTTCCCTTAAGACAACAACCAGATCATACTTCAGTATGAGGTAAAAGTGCCCTCTGAGCACTCTCATTTCAACACACAGAATATTAAAAAGATAAATACCTGAGTACCTGGGTCAAAATTAATTAAACCAATAATTTTTAGTACTTCAATAAAGATATTTAAACTGTCATGGAAAAAAAGAACTCAGATATGTTATGTACAGATACAAATTCCCTATGATGAATGTGATTAATATGTATGACAAATATGTACAAATAAAAAAAATTTAAACTGTCATTTTTACCCCTGGAAAGATCACAAGGACTAGTTTTTGTTTAGTGCCAGCTGGCCTGATTTATGCAAAGGCACCAGTAGTTTTAGTGACCCTCAAGGTAAACGTCAATGACAAAGTCTAAGTATTACCATGAAAACAGCTTTGAATTTATAGACCCTTGAAGAGGGGATCTCCAGGAGCCCTTGAAATACTGTGAGAATTGCTTTACCAAGCTGACTGCTGTAGAATACGACAATTAAAGTTATTTCCGAAAAAGTTAAAGAAGTTTCAAAATTACTCTAGAAATGACCCAAGGAAGGTAGACTGTAGGGGAAAGTGACAGGGGTGCTCTACCGTGTTGTTTGATTGCTAATCCCAAATCAGACATTACAAAATATAAAGTCTAGTAGAGCTTTTGCCCTATAGATTTTATTATGAAAGATTTGGCAGAGGGAATCTAATTTGAACCAGCTGCCGGACTCGCTGTGCAGCAGTTGATTAGGACACGTTGCCAAAAGTCCTCTTTTTGTGGGAGGCCAGCTGAGCTCATGCAAAGGTGTTTCAGCAGCTTTTGCCCTGTAAGTCCCACAAGCACAACACTACTCTATTTCCACACTGTAAAGTAGCCACACTTTCTGAGTTCTTTTTTTCCTCCAATTAAAGAAAGCTTATAGAAAAAGACTAAAAAATCCACAGCACCTATAAATCCAATACATCTTTTTCCTGCATTGTGTATCTGGCTTTAATCTCAGGAAATGTGTAAGATAAAAACTCTTTTATCACTTTCATGTTTTATTTAATTTGTCATTGGGCCGAAGGTCAGTTATTAAGAATACACAAAGACACAGACATAGACACAGACACAGACACACACACGCACGCACGCACACATGCACGCAAGCGCGCGCTCGGAGAGCTTTGGTTTCCAAAAGTGTAAACGTGAAATCCAATATAAACTGTAACTCATTAATTTACATCACTTTAACAATGTTATCCGATTCTGAACTACAGTTAATTCTTTTTATTAATTATGTTTACTGGTACATTTTAGATATACATAATGATCACATTCATCATAGAGAATTTGTACCTGTACATAATATATCTTGATTCTTTTTTTTCCCATTCCCCTGCCCTCCCTTCAACTCCTCTTCCCCTCCTTATTTACAAAACTTTGTTTCCATTTTTTCCTTCTTTTCTTATTTTCTTTTCCTTTCCCTTCTTTCCTTGTATTCTCCCACCACCCTCCCTAGTTCCTTTACCCATTTGAACATTTTCTTCCTATTTCACAAGATCTATTATACATTTTGGATTTTACTTACACTTTCAGTTTCTCATACCAGAGAAACAATGCAGTATTTACACATGTGTCTGATTTATTTCACCTAAGAGTATGGTCTCAAGGTGCATCCATTTAGCTAGAAATGTCTCAAGTTTATCTTTCTTTATGGCTGAGTAGTACTCAACTGTATACACAAACCCACAACTTCTTTATCCATTCATCAAATGCCCCTTAGGGCATTTGGGCTGTTTCCAAGATTTAGCTATTACAAACTGTGCCTCTAGTTTTAGTTTTTTGCGGAATCTCCACACTGATTTCCACAGTGGTTGCACCAGGTGCAACTACACCCCCACCAACAGTGGAGAAGGGTTTCTTTTTCCCCACAGCCCCGCCAGCATTTGTTACTGGTTGATTTCTTAGTAACAGCTATTCTTTCTGGAATGAGATGGAATCTCAGTATTGTTTTAATTTGCATCTCAAATGATCAGTGATGTTGAACGTTTTTTCATGTACTTATTTGCTGCTTTTACTTCATCTGCAAAGTGTCTACTTCCTTTCAGATGCCCATTTTTGGATTGGGTCTTTAAATATGGGGGATCTGTTTGGTTTTGTTTGAGTTCTTTATATATTCTAGATAGTAGTCCTTTGTCTGAGGAACGGCTGGCAAAGAGTTTTTTCCCATACTGGTGGGTTGTCTCTTTACTCTGTTGGTGGTTTCTCTTGCTGTGCAGAGGCTTTTTTCTTTTTGGTACCAGGGATTGAACTAGGGACCTTGTGGTTGTGAGGCAGGTGGTGGAAGGCCCCAGAGGATTTTTAATAAGATGAGATCCCAGTTGTTGATTCTTTGTGACAGTTCCTATGTATTTGGGGTTTTGTTCATAAAGTCTTTACCTACACCAACGACTTCAAGAGTTCTACCTATTCTGTCATCCAGTAGATTTAGTATTTGTTTTAATATGTAGATTTTTGATCCATTTTGATTTTAGTTTAGTGCATGGTGAAAGATATGTGTCTAGTTTTTATCTTTGGCATGTGGAAAGCCAGTTTTTCCAGAACCATTTATTAAAGAGGCTATCTTTCTTCCAGTGAAGGTATTTGGGTTTTCTGCCAAAGATAAGGTAGCTGAGTGTGTTTGGAGTTGTTTCTGCATCTTCTGATCTGTTCTATTGATCCTTGGGTCTGTTTTTTTAGCTAGCACCACTCTTTTTAATCACAGTAGCTTTGTAGTATAATTTCAAGTCAGGGATTGTGATGCCCCCTTGCCTTGCCTTTGTTACCCAGAATTGCTTTTGCTATGCTAGGTCTCTTCTGGTTCCAAATGAATTTTAGAATTTTTTTCTCTAATTCTGTGAGATATGCTATTGGTATTTTGATTGGGATTGCATTAAATCTGTATAACAATTTTGGAAGTATGGCCACTTTCACTATATTGGTTCTTCCTATTCAAGAACAAGGAACATCTTTCCATTTTCTGTTATCCTCTTTTATCTCTTTTTAAGGGTACTGTAGTTTTCAACATAAAAGTCTTTTACTTCCTTTGTTAAACTGATTCCTAGTTCTTTCTTTTTCTTTTTTTGATACTATTGTGAAAAATGTGGTTTCCCTAATTTCTTAGTGAGTTTGTCATTTGTGTACAGGAATGCTATCAATTTTTGAGTACTGACTTTGTATCCAGCTACTCTACTGAATTTGGTTATTAAATCTAGAAGTGTTTTGGTGGAGTTTTTGGGGTCTTCTATGTAGAGTATCATGTCATCCACAAATAATTATAATTTAACTTCTTCCTTTCCTATCGCTATTCCTTTTGTTTCTCTTGTCTAATTACTCTGGCTAATGTTTCCAGAAGTATATTGAATAAGAGTGGTGACAGTGGACATCCTTGTCTTGTTCCTGATTTTAGAGTGAAAGCTTTCAGTTTCTGTCTATTTAGTGTGATGTTAACTGTTTGTCATAGAAGGCTTTTTATTGCATTGAGATAAAGATCATCTATTCCAATTTTTTATAGTTTTTTTTTTTTGGTAGTGGGGATCAAACTCAGGACCTTGCGTTTGCAAGGCAGGTGCTGGAACCACTGAGCTAAATCCCTGGTCTACAGAGTTTTTATCATGGATGGGTATTTGACTTTGTCAAGCATCTATTGAGATGATCATATGGTTTTTGTTGTTGGCTCTGTTAATATGATATATTACATTTATTGATTTGTGTATGTTGAACCATCTCTGCATCCCTGGGATGAATCCTACTTGATCATGGTGTATAATCTTCTTGATTTGCTACATTCTGTTTACCAGTATCTTATTGAGGATTTTTGTGTCTTTGTTCATTAGGGAGATTGGCCTATAGTTCTCTTTTTCAGTTGGATCCTTCTCTGGTTTTGGTATCAGGTAATGCTTGCTTTCAGAAATGAGTTTGGGAGTATTGCTTCCCTTTCAATTTCATTAAAGAGTTTGAGAAGTAGCGGCATTAGGTCTTCTTTAAATTTCTTGTAGAATTCAGCAGTGAATTGGTCAGGACCTGGGCTTTTCTTTGTTGGTAGGTATTTTTTTTGTACTGGGGATCAAACTTAGGACCTAGCACTTGTGAGGCAGGCCTGGGGCCACTGAGCTAAATCCCTGGTCCTGTTGGTAGGTTTTTAATTACATCTTCAATTTCATTGACTGATACTGGTTTACTTATAATTTTTATATCTTCTTGATTCAGTTTGGGCAATTCATATGTATCTAGGAATCTGTCCAGCTCTTCTTCCATCTTATTGGAATACAGATTCTCGAAATAGATATTGATGATTTTCTGGATTTCTGAAAGATCTGTTGTGATTTCACCCTTTTCATTCCTAATTGCATTGATTTGAGTCTTTTCTTTCCTTCCTTTTTTTTTTTTGATAAGGCTGGCTAAAGGTTTGTCAGTTTTATTTAGTCTTTCAAAGAACCAACTCTTCAGTTAATTGATTCTTTGTATTGTTTTCTTTGTCTCCACTGCATTAATTTCTGTTCTGATTTTTATAATTTCCCCCCTCATACAAGCTTTGGGCTTGAGTTGGTCTTTTTTTTAGAAGGCTGAGGTTCAACATTAGGTTGCTTATTTGAGCTTGCACTGTTTTTCTGATTCATTGTGTCCCATATGCTGCACTGGTATTATCATTTAACTGTAGAAAATGTTTAATTTCATCTGTGACCCATTCATTGGTTGTTTAGGAGGGTGTTACTTAATTTCCATGTGTTTATGAATTTTTGTGGTTTCTTTTGCAATTGATTTCTAATTTCACTGCACTATGGTCTGATAATATGCATGGGATAATTTCAATTCCTTTACATTTACTTAAGCATGCTCTATGAGCTACTGTGTGGGCTATTTTGGAGAACATCCTGTGTGCAGCTGAGAAGAATGTGTATTCTGATGTTGTGGGGTGGAACACTCTGTAGACATCTACTAAGTCCATTTGTTCAACAGTTTGGTTCAGTTCTGATATTTCTTTGATTTGTTTGTCTAGTTGATTTGTCTATTTGTGACAGTGGGATATTGAAGTCCCCCATTACAACTGTATTATTGCTTATTTGATTTTTCATACCCATTAATATTTGTTTTATATAGTTATGTGCACTATTATTTGGTGGATATATATTTATGTTTGTTATCTCTTCCTCTTGAATTGTTCCCTTTACAAGGATGTAGTGACCTTCTCTCTCTTTATCAGTCTTGGCTTGAAATCCAGTTTGTCTGCAAATAAAATGGCTACCCCTGCTTTTCTCTGGGTTCCTGTCCCATGGAAAATTGTTTTTCCATCCTTTGACTTTCAGTCTATGAATTTCTTTTTTCTTTTCTTTTCTTTTTTTTTAGGTAGAACTCTTTTTTTGTTGTTTTGGGGGTTTTTTGGTACCGGGGATTGAACTCAGGTCCTTGTGCTTGCACAGCAGGCAGCGAAACCACTGAGCTAAATCCCCGGCAATGAATTTCTTTTTGAATTGAATGTGTTTCCTGTATGCAGCATATTGTGGGATCTTGCTTCTTGATCCATTCTGCCAGTCTGTTTCTTTTTATTGGTGAATTGAGACCACTGACATTGATGGTTTTAACTGATATGTATTGACTTATCCACATCATGCTATTTTCCTATTGTTGGTTCCCTTTTATTCCTCATTTAATTACTTGCCTTACCTGGTGGACACATTCTGTTGGGGTTCATGGAGTTGTAGTCCTTATCTTTCTAGAATGTCCTTCAGAACATTTTTCAGTGCAGGTTTGGTGGAACAAATTTCTTCAGGTTTCTTTGTCATGGAAATATCTTATTTCTCCATCAATTTTGAAAGATAGTTTTGCAGGGTACATCAATCTGGGCTGGAGGTTGTTTTCTTTCAGGGCTTCAAATACTTTACTCTAAGCTCCCTTTGACTTAAGGATTTGTGTTGAGAAGTCTGCTGTGATTCTGATGGGCTCTCTATTATAGGTGATTTGTTTCTTTATTCTAACAGCTTTTTTTGTACCAGGCATCGAACTCAGGACCTTGCACTTGCAAGGCAGGCAGTGGCACACTGAGCTAAATCCCCTGCCCTCTAACAGTGTCAAAATTCCTGTGTCAAATTTCTGGAATCTTGACTATTATATGCCTTGGTGTAGATTTATTTTTGATTATGGCTAATTGGAGGTCTATATGTCTAACTTATCTGTTATGTTAAAATCTTTGTCATGCTTGTTTAGTTTTCTGCCATTACTTCTGTGAATAGGTTTTTTTTTATGTCATTTGTGGTATCTCCTGCTTTTTCATTGACTCTGTTCAATATTATATTATTTCTTTGCAAATCATCTAGCAACTGTTGGATTGATTTTTCGTAATCCCTTGATATTCTCAAGAAATTTTCCTTTTCATGATTGGTAACAGCAATCCTGTGTTCTAGATCTGATATTCTACCCTAATGTTGGCTCATTCTGCTGGATATACTTTCAGTGGAATTTTTAATCTCCTGGATATCTGTTTGAATCTGTTTCATGGATTCCATTTCTTTCCTATATTGGGCATTCATGGTTTCCCTCATTTTCCTAAGTGCCTCTTTTTATTACCTGTATCTGCTCTAGAGTCATTAAGCATGTCTTTCATTATGGTCACCATTTCTATAGTTATCTGAGAAACTATTTCTGATTTGATTTTTTCTAGACCCTCATACATCTGCTTTGTTACTTCCACTTTAACCACTTCAGCAAGTCCAGGTGGGTGGGTTTTGAATTGTTTCACCTCACTGGCCCCTGGGTTTGCCTTTGGTGAGCTGAAAGTCTGAGGTTACATCTTGCTTAAGTGTCTTCTCATTTTCTTTTTAGTTTAATTCTCAGGTTGATGCTTGCAAATTGCTTATGGCAGGTATCTTATTGCTAGTGCTTAAAATCCTTAGGAAATGACTACTTCTCAGGAATGTCTTCTAGGAGCAGCTGGACTTTGGGTTTTGAGTCTGTTGCAAGATTCTACCTCTTCAATTTATTGAGGATGAGAAGTTGCTGCCTATTTGGCCTCACCCCTGGTTCTTTGGAATTGGCCTATAGTATTGTTTATGACCCTTAGCCAATCTCAGTCTTGGGATACCTAGAAGAGCAACTGATTAGAACAATTATGTCACCTTGACTAAAGTAGTACAGTCAACAATAACAAGAGCATCAGGGCCGGGGATTTAGCCCAGTGGTTCCATTGCCTGCCTCACAAGCGCAAGGACCCGAGTTCGATCCCCAGTACCAAAAAAAAAAAAAGAGCATCAAACATAGCCTAGAAAATGACAAACTGTGGTAATTATTAATTTGCCACCTTTGGTCTGGGGATTTAGCTCAGTGGTTCCGCCACCTGCCTTGCAAGCACAAGGACCTGAGTTCAATCCCCAGTACCAAAAAAAAAAAAAACCAATTTGCCACCTTTAACCTTATGAACTATATTTGTAGTTATATTAAAAAATGTAAAACAAACCAGAAAATTGTATATAGTAAATATTACCTCATTATGGCAATTTTACCCTCAGGAGAGAAAATTTAAGAGGGGTTAGGAGGAAAAAAGTAGAGAAACAGAAGAAGAGGAAGAGATGAGAAGCAAGGACAGAAGAAGATTACACAAATGTTGGGAAACTGGTGAAGAAGACAGAAGGGAAAGAGAGAAGGAAGAAGTAAAAACAAGACCAGAACAGAACAACAACAACAAAAACACTAGAAACAATATTCATACTTACATGAAAACAAGAAAAAATAAGAACTTAAGAAACTTAAGAAATCTCTACAGTCTAAGTTCTAAATCTTTAGAAAATATAAATTTAATTGCTGTAATTGTAACTATTAAAATATAACTACATATTTCTGTAGGAATCCTGCCATGTTCCAAATGTAACCGTGACAGGGTAACTATAATTCAGTAATAGAACTTAAGATTTATTGAGCGCCTACTATAGGTGAAGTGCTAAGATAACTAAGTCTTAGTACTTGACTTCAGGATTACAATTTAGTGAGTATTAAAAAATGCAGAGAAAAAAAAATGCAGAGAAACTGATGGTTAAACTCACTCTTCTGTAAAACTCTTCTACCCTAAAGGAATTAAAGAATGTACAACTCTGTATTCTGAGTCTCAGTGTATCCTGTATCTCTAGTCTGTGAACTACGAGTTCCAGCTCTAAATTATAGAGATACTTCTGGAAAGCTATGTAGTCTTGGTATGTAGTCCACGCCAACCTCGAACTATGTAAAGCCCAGGCTGGCTTTGAATTTTCTCCTCCTGACTCTGCCTATTTATTTATTTAGAGACAGAGTCTCACTTTGTAGTGCAAGCTGGCCAGAAACTTGCCGTAATCTTTCTCCCTCACCCTCCTGATTGCTAGGATTACAGGTTTATACCACAGGGCCCAGTTAAAATTATACATATAGTGTGTGTATGTATGTGTGTGTGTGAAACTCTGTGTTGTATATGATACTAGATATTGAACTCAGGGACTTTACACTGAACTACATCTCCAGTCCTTTTCCATTTTGAGACAGGGTATTGATAAGTTGTTAAATTGCCCAGGCTAGCCTTGAACTTGCAATCCTCTTACCTTAGCCTCCTACAGCACTAGAACTACAGGTGTGCATTACCACTCCTGGCTTAAAATTACAGTTTTATTAAAACAATAATATGTGTAAGAAACTTGGCAAGTTGAAGTAAAGTCTATATAAAATGAAAATCTTATAATGCAATGAATATTCTTCATCACATGATTCTTTGTCTCCTCAAAGCAGGAAGTTCCCTATGGAATATATCAGATGGTTCCATCATTTTGCTCTTTGATTACCTAATACTTTTCTATAGGGCTTGTTTTGTTTTGTTTTTTGGAGATAGGGTCTTGTTACATTGTCCAGGATGGTCTCAAACTCATGATTCTCCTGTCTCTGGTGCTGAATACTGGGATTACAGACATGCACCACCATGCTTAGCTTTAGGGCTCTTTTTTCAGTGCGCAGTTTTTGAATTGTGGCAACACTTGATTCTTTAAGTCTATGTAAAACTAAATTTGAGTTTTTTCTTTCTTTTTGTCTTGTGAAACTGAAGTTGAACTCAAGTAAAAAAAAAATTGAATATGCTTTTTAGTTTTATAGTTATTATCCCTCAAGGCATCCTAGCTCCCAAGTCTAAATTTCTCTTTTCTTTTCTCTTTCAATTCCCCACATTTTGCCAGACATGGTGGCACACACCTAGAATCCCAGCGCTCAGGAGGCTGAAGCAGGAGGATTGCCATGAGTTTGGGGCCAGCGTGGGCTACATAGTGAGTTCAAGGCCAGCCTCAACTACATAACTAGACCCTGTCTCAAAAAAACAAAAACAAACAAAAAACCCCCACAAAATCAATTCCCCACATCTGACATACTAGGAACATTGTTGTTTTAGGTAAAATGTTTATTGAGGGGGCCCAGGGATTTAGCTCAGTGGTGCCGCCTGTCTCAAAAGCAAAAGGTCCCGAGTTCGATCCCTGGTACAAAAAAAAAACAAAATAAAACCAAACCAACAACAAAATGTTTACTGAGGGAATCAAAATTGTGCACTTTTAATAACAGAGATGTGACAGAACATTTTTGGCTGAGCTGTGTGGTTTATCCACAGTACCACATTTTTATTTAAATGATTTCATTACCCAGTCAAAAGGTTGCCACAATTTCAGTGGTTTTCTAGTCACAGTCAATAAAGAAAAAACCCCTATTGTCTCCATGACTAAGCAAGTCTTAAAGTCAGTGGTTAGGAAGTTGCTTCAACAATTTAAAAACTGCACATAAAAACACCAGTGACAGAAACATTTGTTCTAAGCTAGGATCTGCAAAATGATCAGTAGGTTGTGAAAAAGCAAAGTTTTTGTTTGCATCAACTACCTTAGCTATTTTAATGCTATTTTAGGCACCTAGGATAATAGAATTCACTTTAAAAATCCTCTTATTAGATTTAGAGTAGGATAAATATTGTCTTTGGTTCTTACCTTGTGGCGACAAGAGGGTAGCTATGACATGGCGATGCCCAGGCATCTCTTGTCCATGGCATACAGTCATAAAGCAGCAAGTCTTTCTCTGTCACAGCCATGAGGACAGGTCTCCACTGTTGTCTTCCGCCATCTAGTTTTGCCTGTTACAATGGTGAAATCCAGACATCAGCGCTAACTACAATGCTACGTCTTTCCTAGGAACTGACACACAGCCCTCCATTTTGTTTCTTCAACCTGATGGACTTGAGACACGGGAAACATCCCTTCAGGAGCCTTCCCACCAGTAGGGATTCTCTTTTGGGAGGTGTGGTGTTGTACGTATTTGAAAAAGCTACCCTGACTTCAATGAGTTGCAGATATTACCTAGTGATATGACAGTTTTTTGCTATTCCATAATAATTACCACTGGTTCTAATTAAATACATAGTAATATGTTCAAGTTGGTAATAGTTGTAGCATAGTGAGTAATGTATTTCAAGTACAGGATAGAAATTACTGCTACCTACTCCTACCAAGAGGATAGAAAATCTCCCTACCAAATAAGTCTGTATAATCTAAACAGTAATTTTCTTTCTTTCCTTTTTGGTACTGGGGATCGAACTTGGGACCTTGTGCTTGTGAGGCATGTGGTGGAACCACTGAGCTAAATCCCCAGCCCAAAACAGTAATTTTCTTTAATCAAGACCTACAGTACCTACAGTAAGAAATATATTTTACAATGCAACCCATTCCACATTTACATATATATAAATGTTTTGAATATTTTCACAACATTGTATATATTCTCATTGTACCCTAATGCACACACATATACAGAAGTGAATGTTTTTGAATATTTTCCAATGCATTTTGGAATGTATTGAATATATCCCAAAATAACACAACCATATAGTTTATGCATTGTACTCTGATATTTCTATTCTATTCTTTAAAAAATGCTGACCATGATCTACTATGTTGTACAATGGAAAACACTGATAAGAGTTCTCTGTCATATTTTCAGAACTGTATGTTTCAGGTTTAAATGTACCATTGGATTTACTTGCATAGAGGTCAGTTACTGCCAGGTGTGGTTGTGCACCCCTGTAATCCCAGCACTCGGGAGGCTGAGGCAGGAGGATCATTTTGAGTTCATGACCAGCCAGGCTTCATAGTGAGTTCAAAGCCAGCCTGAACTACACAGCAAGACTCTGTCTCAAAAAAATAAAGACCTCAGTTACCTAAGTAAGAGGTTTTTTTTGTTAAACAACCAAAACAACCACATCAAACAAAATACAATAGGAAAACAACCACTATTTATCCATATTGTCATGGATTCAATCCCCAAAACAAAAAGGCTATGTTCAAGAAAAGCCCTGTCTTCATCCAAACTTTTATCCTTCTCTGATGAGAACTTTGAGCAGGGACTGCTTAATGATATTGTATTTTATCCTACTTTAGCATATATATTCCTAATTTGAATCTTTATGCAATTTGTGAATTACTAGGAATAAAATAGGAACTGTTCAAAACAAAACCTTTCTCCAGCTGTCTTGGCCTTTCCTATCAATTCCAAAATGCTTTTAAAAACTGAATTTATAGGGAAGAGAGGTCCTCTCTTTGGTGAGCTCTGGTATATTACTGCTACTTTATGCTAATGTCCTTTTTCAGTTCTAGGATACATTCCACTGCATTTAGTTGTTGTATCTTCTTAATCTACTTGGGTCTATGATGACAATTTCTCTTTCCTTTTTAAAAAATTTATATTTAAATTTAAATTTTATTTTTCTTTTTCAGTACCGGGGATCAAACTCAGGACCTGTGCTTGCCAGGCAGGCATGGTGTCACTGAGCTAAATCCCTGGCCCTTTCCTTTTTTTTTTTTTAAATGAATTAAAAAAAAAAAAAAAAAAAAAAAAAAAAAAAAAAAAAAAAAAGAGTTTGTTAGTTTGTTTTTGTTTTTTTGAGACAGGGTCTCGCTATGTAGCCCAGGCTAGCCTTGAACTTGCGACCATCCTCCTGCCTGGCTCCTGAGCTCAATAGTTTTGAGGAACACTAGTCAGACATTTCGTATAGAATGTCCTTTAGTTCGAGTTTGCCTGAGCTTTTTCTCATAACTAGGGTGTAGTGACATTGACATAGGAGGTTAGGGCATGTCAAAGTTGGCTGGGGAAGCAGAGGTGATCTATAAATTACAAGATCCTGGAACACATGCACAGAACAGTTCCCAAAGCCCCGTACATGAGCTTCTCCCAAGAACTTGAGCAGGTTTTCAATAGGATGGCCTAGAGCTGAGCTGTAGGATCATAGCACTGCCTCTCAGGACCCGAATGTCGAAGTTCTTACGGGTTTTCTCCAGATTTGGGTAGCTTAAAAGGACACAGATACCAAGAAGAGCTTGCTGTGTGGCTTTCCTCACCAAAGCCTGGCCTGCTTCCTCTATGGTGTACTTTTATCTTACTTTTTCCTCTTTTACTTGGCCCAAGCTTGATCAGCTAAGCCAGTTTCTCCCTCACTCTTCACTTTTACTTTTTCAAATAAGCTTTGCCACTGCTTTTTGCTCATTTTGTTCAATTCTTAGAGACAAGGAGTACCTGGAATCTAACTCCAGAAGGAGAGATAAGCAACCCAGAACCAGGTAACATTTAGTTGGCAAGCTGGTTTTGGAAGGAGCTAGCTGACAACAATAGGGTTTGGGTAAAGTGCCACAGTGGCAAAGTCCCCTTCACGTCATCCCCACCAGGGTACATGCTATTGTCATTCATCACTGTGATTTAACCCGATCACGTGGCTCAACAAGCTTATTCTAAGATTTATTTGGAAATGCAAAGGATTTATAATAGCAAAACCAATTTGAAAAATAAGAGTAAAGCTGGAGGATTTATACTACCTGATTTAATACAAAGCTATGGTAATGAAAACATTGAGGGAATGGCATAAGGTGAGACAACTGGCACAAACACCTTTTCTGAGAGTAAAATTTGATTTGGGTATTCCATGTAACTACTTAAAAAAAAAAATCAAGAGTATTTTAGAAACAGTTCTGGCTGGGCATGGTGGCACAAGCCTATAATCCTAGCACTTGGGAGGCTGAGGTAGGAGGATTGCCACAAGTTCAAGGCTAGTCTAGGTTACATAGTGAGTTCGAGGCAGCCTGAACTACATAGTGAGACCCTGTGCCAAAAACCAAAAACTGGGGCTGGGGATTTAGCTCAGTGGTTCCACCGCCTGCCTCGCAAGAGCAAGGTCCCAAGTTCAATCCCTGGTACCCCCCCCCCCAAATAAAACCAAAAACCAACCAAACAAAACAGTTCTTTGAATTAGCTCAGCAACACTATCTTTAGAGTGGTTGAAATTTCTTCACTTATTATTTCCCAACTGCATGCTTGTGTTCTTAAGACAATATTTCATAATTATTTTAATTATAAAATTAGGAATTTGCTTGGGGTGTGTGTGTGTGTGTGCGTGTATGCAAAGAAAACAAAACTGGCTGGGAATGGTGGTACACTCCTGTAATCCCAGATACTCAAGAAGCAATTTAGCAAGATTCTGTGTCTGAAATAAAATTTAAAAGGAGCTTGGGACAGAGCTCAGTGGCACAGTGCCTGCCTAGCATGCATGGGTTCTGGGGCTCAATCTCTAGTACTGCAAAATGTAAATAAATTGTTAAAAACTGAGCACTGGGTCAGGGATTTAGCTCAGTGGTTTTGCCTCCTGCCTCGCAAGCACAAGGATCAGAGTTCAATCCCCAGTACCTAAATAAATAAATAAATAAAACCTGAGCATTTACTATAAACAGACCACTAGGCGAAACCTCTGCAGGCAATAAGGACTTGGAAAAAATGTTCTCCTGTCTCTTGTGCTTTAAGAGCACCCAGCTGAGTGGTGGAAACACACACATAAATAAAACCATAAACAGCAGACTGTGATAAGCTGATGGGTTTACTTTTTTCCTTTCTGGTATAAACCTAATTAAGTTCACTAAAAAAGTCTGGCAACTCTCAAACACTGCTGATGGGAATCTAAAGAAGTATAGCTCAATTGAAGATAACTTAGCAATATTTTCAAAATGACAAATGTTGGGCTGGAGATTTACCTCAGTGGTGCTGCCACCTGCCTTGAAAGCGCAAGGTCCCGAGTATGATCCCCAGTACCAAAAATTTAAAAAAAAAAAAGACAAATGTTTATACCCTATATGGTAGTTTTAAATATGCCCTTAAAGACTTTGCTACTCTTCCCTTTAAGAGGTGGAGCCTGAGCTCCTTGCACTTCAATGTAGGTTGGCTTAATATTGTTTTTCTAATGAAAAGAAGAAAGCAGAGTGACAGTGTGTGACTTCTGAGACTATGTCAGAAAAGGCACTGTGGCTTCCCTCTCATTCTGTATCTCAGATTATTTGCCAAGGGGAAAAACAGTAGCTATGTCTGAGGACCCAGAGGTATCCCCAGGGAAAGGCCTACATGGCAAGAAAGTGAGGACTTCCGCAAAGAGCCAGGAAGAAACTGAGGGCTCCTGCCAGCCACATGCATAATCCTCTTCGAAGTGGGCTGGCCACCTCCAATCAAGCCTGCACATGAATGTCACCTCCATGATGGCCTGATCAAATTTCATGAAACATCCTGAGTGACAACTAGCCAGGTAACCCTCTATCAGATTCCTGATCCTTAGAAACTCGGTGAAGTCAATGGTTGCTTTTTTTTTTTTAAGTTCTTTTATTGGTACATTTTAGGTATACAATTTGTTTACATTTATCATTGGGTGTTTGTACCTGTACATGATGTATCTTGATTCTTATTTTTTCCCCATTACCTGTGTGCCCTTCATCCCTTCCATCCTTCCCTATTTACATAGATTTCATTTCCATTTTTTTCTTTTCTCATAATTTATCTTTTCCCTTCTTTCCTTTCCCCTTCCCCTTCCTTCACCCCTATGACTTTGGACCTTTTTTCCTACTTCAAATCATCAATTATTCATTTTAAGCATTTTAACCCTTATTTATACTATCAGTTTCTCACACTAGAGAAACTATTCGGTATTTACACGTGTGTCCTATTTATTTCACTTAAGAGTATGGCCTCACTATGCATCCATTTAGCTATAAATGACTCTAGTTTCTCATTCTTTATGGCTGAGTAGTACTCCATTTTATAAAAAAACCACATATTCTTTATCCATTTTCCTGTCGATGGGCACTTGGGCTGCTTCCAAGCTTTAGCTATTACAAACTGTATGAACAAAACCTCAGTAGCACGGAAACTAGCACAAAGAATGAACAACTGGGATCTCATCTTATTAAAAAGCTTCTGCACTGCAAAAGAAACCACCAACAGAGATAACAGACAACCTACAATGTGGGAAAAAATTTTTAGCAGCTGTACCTCAGACAAAGGACTACTATCTAGAATATACAAAGAACTGAAAAAAATCAGACCCCCCAAATTCAAAGACCCAGTTCAAAAATGGGCATCTGAAAGGAACAGACATTTCTCAGAACAAGAAGTAAAAGCAGCAAATAAATATATGAAAAAATGTTCAACATCACTGATCATTCGAGAGATGCAGATGAAAACAACACTAAGATTCTACCTCACCCCGGAAAGAATGGCTGCTATCAAGAAATCAACCAATAACAAATGCTGGTGGGGCTGTGGGGAGAAAGGAACCCTTCTCCATTGTTGGTGGGAGTGCAGGCTGGTGCAACCACTGTGGAAATCAGTATGGAGATACCTCAAAGAACTAGGACTAGAGGTCCCATTTGACCCAGCTATTCCCCTGCTGGGGATCTTCCCAAAAGAATTAAAAGAATCATACCACAGCAATATATGTCCACCCATGTTTATAATGGTTGCAATTTTAGGGCAATAAATCTTGGGGATAATTTGTCATGTAGTGGTAGATAACTGATTTGCTCTTTGATCCAGCACTTCTGGGGATTTATCCCACAGGTTTTGATAGAAATATCTCCTATTCTAAACTCTATCCAAAATTCAGAACTGATAACAACTTTTGGATACATCCCTTACCAAAGTTTTACCAAAAGTAAAGTTTATTTATTTTAAATAGATTTCTATTTTCAAATTTTCTATCAAAAACTTAAGATTTTTCTCCCCAGCACTGTATAACCAAAACAAATTAAGCAAATAACAAAAAACTGAAAGAATCTTTTTCAGTACTGGAGATTGAACCCAGGACTTTACAATGAACTACTGTATATCTCCAGACTTTTTTGCTTATTTTTTTACTTTGATATAGGGTCTCACTAAGTTGCCCAGGCAGGGCTTAAATCTTCGACCCTTCTACCTCAGTTTTCTGAGTAGCTGGGATTATAGGCATGTGCCACTAGGCCAGGCTTTGAAAGAAAATTTTTTTTTCTTTTTGTGGTACTGGGGATTGAACCTAGGGCCTTTGCACTGAGCTATATCCCAAGCCCTTTTTATTTTATTTTGAGAGCATTCCACTAAGTTGCCCAGGCTAAGCTTGAACTTGGAATCCTCCTGCCTCAGCCTTCCAGAGTGGTGGGATTATAGGTAAGTGTTACCATGCCCCACTAAGAATCTTAAGAAACATATATTCAGATGTCATGGGTTCCTTTGTTATTTGATCTCTCTGGGCTCAGAAATTAAAGAATTTAGATAATGCATTCCTGAAAGGAATAACAAGATTATCCATTGCAGCTTCATCTGTAATGGCAAAATATAACAACAAAACTAGAGAAAGTCCTTATTTAACTAAACCTACACAATGGAGTACTTTACAATTATAAAAAAGGAGGTAGGGCCAGGTGGTGCCCGCTGCCTTAGCTCAGTGGTGCCGCTGCCTGCCTCGAAATCACAAGGTCCTGAGTTTGATCCCGAGTACTGCAAAAATAAATAAATAAATAAATAATAATAATAATAATTAAAAAAGAGGTAGCTCTCTGCATGATTATGAAAAAAAGGGCAAGGTATAAAGTTGTATTCATGTTATAATATCTTATTTAAAAAAAGAATAAAAAATACCAAACGATCCACTAGGAAGGAACAAAAATGATCACTTCACTAGAGGAAAGGAGCTGGGAAATAGAAGGGCAGGGCACAGGAAAAACAGCAAGACTTAATTCTTTGATTCTGAACTATGTGAATTTGTTACCTTTTTAAAATCATGACTTTTTAAAATATTGCTGAAAGAACAGAATGATTATCATTCAATCCAATTTTCTAATTAGCATATGAAAATAGTATAGAAACAAGCTGGGAGTGATGGCACATGGCTGTAATCCCAGCACTCAAGAGGCTGAGGCAGGAGGATTGCCATGAGTTTGAGGCCAGCCTGGACACATAGCAAGTTCAAGGCCAGCCTGGATTACATAGCAAGACCCTGAAAGAAAGAAAGAAAGAAAGAAAGAAAGAGGGGGCCAGGGATTTAGCTCAGTGGTTTCGCTGCCTGCTG
>NW_004624746.1:17102824-17114743 GCF_000247695.1 Heterocephalus glaber
ACAACTGAACTAAATCCCCAGCCCTCTGCTTCAAATTTAATATTTTCAATTTAATATTTATACTTTACATTTATGTATAAATATATATTTTGCTTGTCAAATAATTTGCCCGTTATTTAAATATATGGGGAAAAGTTTTTTTAAATGACAGGGAAAGAAGCATATTTGAACTTAAAATATTTTTGAACAGCAAAAATGAATTTGCAATAAACTGAGAAGTCCTATGAATAGGGATCCTTATTGCTCACTTTGTGAAAAGTGGCTCTTCAAGTCTGGTAAAAAATAAAATTGTACATTTGGAGATGAAAAAAAAAGATCCTATCTCAGTAAGGACAAAGGCAGTAATAAGAACCTCCTTTTAGTTGGATTGTGATGGTGAGTACCATGACAGTTAATTCTTCTGGTGGAGGTGATAATCAGCAAGAAGCTAAGGGTAAAAAGGAAAAACAAGGGAGAAACAAAAAATCGACAAAAGCTGTGCAAGGTGGGTACCCAAGACATAGAAGTATGATAAATATTACAGATACAAGCAATGGGGGACCCATTCGGACTCTGAATGGGGACCAGTGCAATCCTGCTCGGCCTCCCAGCCTACCTGTTCTGCCAGCCAGGCAACGTGCTTGACTTCCTTGCTGCCTCCCGCTGTACTGGTTGCACCAAGCATGGCATTGAGTTCAGCCAGTACCTGTGGGAGGAGAGCCATTATGTTGGTGTGGATAGCTATGAACCAGGAATGTGCTGTGGCTGTATCCTTGCAGCGTAGGATCAATGTGTTCCTGCTATCAGGAGAATGTAGCTCTATCAATCTGTGAGGAAAAAGAAAAGAAAAAAGTGAGCTGGGTCAGAAGTAATCACACCTACCAGAGAGATTAATGTGCACAATTGCAAATCTAATTTAATTATGCATTGCTCACGTAGTGACACTTTCTCTTAATTCCCTGGAGTCCAATTCCAGCTAAAACCACACATGGAGGAAACAAAAAGAAATAATATGTGCAATGTACATGTAGCAACTTCCCTTGATGAATGTAGTCATTATATAATGCAAACATATACTAATAAAAATTTTAAAATAAAACCACACATGGTAAGTAATCACTAGAAAGACTAATTGCTGGATGGGCTATTGTAGTGTGTTCTTTTTTCTTTTTTGGTACCTGGGATCGAACTCGGGACCTTGAGCTAGCGAGGCAGGTGCCGGAACCATTGAGTTAAATCCCCGGCCCTGTAGTGTGTTGATGTAAGGAGCTAAGGCAAGGGAACCTATGGTATGGTTGATAGTAGAGCATTTTGCTTTACCTTAATTTCCATGTCAAACAAATGGAAAGCATGTTTGCTGAATGTCATAGGCACAACTATAAATCAGGAACTAATATTTTAAAAAATATTTAGATAATTCTGATACAAGGTATTGCCAGGCAATAAGAAAACTTACTGATACATACTAAACTGAAATTTATACTACATGAAATAAAGAAAAGGTAAATTAGCAAAAGAATATTACTTCTCCCCCCCCCCCGATACTGGGGATTGAACCCAAGGCCTTTTTTTTTCTGGGACCGGGGATCAAACTCAGGACCTTGCACTTGTGAGGCAGGCACGGTGCCACTGAACTAAATCCCCAGCCTCCAAGGCCTTTTGCATGCTAGAGAAGTGCTTTATTACTGAGTTACATCTCCTGCCTTTGTTGTTGTTTTTGGTTTTTTGAGACAGGGTCTCACTATATAGTTCAGGCTGGCCTTAAACTTGTGATCCTTCTGCCTTGGCATCCTGGGTAGGTGAGATTATAGAAATGCACCACTGCACTCAGCAAGAATATTACATTTCATGAAAATTTGGAATTATGTTTTAATGTCTAGGTAACATTATATGATTAAATCATTCATTGAGTCCCAGAAGATACAGTTAAAAGATAGTCAACATAGGGGCCAAGGATTTAGCTCAGTGGTTTTGCTGCCTGTTGTGCAAGTGCAAGGACCTGAATTTGATCCCCAGTACCAAAAAAAAAAAGACTTATACTACTACTAAAAGATAGTCAACATAATGATTATTCTGTATTAGTTAATGCTCATCTGAGAACAAAAGTTATTTCAAAAGTTATTCCTAAAGGGCCCGGGGATTTAGCTCGTGGTTCTGACACCTGCCTCGAAAGCGCAAGGTCATGAGTTCAATCCCTGGTACCAAAAAAAAAAAGACAGCAAAAGTTACTCCTAAAACAGTGATGCACTGTGGTTCATGCCTGTAATCCCAGCACTCAGGAGGCTGAGTTAGGAGGATCATTGCAAGTTTGAGACCAGCTTGGGCTACATAGTGAGTTCAAGGTCAGCCTGATCTATATAGTGAGACCCCTCTCAAAAAAACCAAGCCAAACCACACAAACAATGAAAACAAAGAAGCAAAAACAACCAACCCCCCCACAAAACAAAAAAAGCAATCCATAAAAGTCACCCATACAAATTAGCTGAAAGTTTTAAAAATGTAATTTCTAAATGTGGTATATTCGTGTAATCCCAGAATTCTGGAAAGCTAAAACAGGAAGATCACATGTTCAAACTGAGTGTGGGCAACTTACTGGGCTCATGTAACAAAGTAGGAAATAAAAAAAGGGTCGGGATGTAGGCAAACACAAAGGCCCTAGGCTCATCCCCAGTACCCTAGTACAGTATACTCTGATGAAGTCGAGGTTTGAAGTTTGAGGCCTCAGTCATTTGCAGATTTTTTCTTAGAACTAATAATTGTTCGTGGAAACCCCTGCAATTTCAGAAAGAGTTAAGTATCCTCTACAATTTTTTTTTGAGGGAGGTTTGCAAGTACCCAATCAAGAGTGTTATTCAGCTTTCCTTGCTGCTGATTGGCTGTTGCCATGTAACCCATCTCCAGCAGATGCACCAGCATTCCCAGCCTAACAAGTTGCTGTACCACCTCTAGCTATCTTGTTCTAGGTTTTCTTCTTCTTAAAGCCCTAAGATCCCTAAGATGCTGCCAAAACACCTGCACCTTCTAAGGCTTTATTAATACAGTATTTTATTAAATTAAATTATATAGCTGCAGGAAACACAGCATATTTGGGGCTTAAACTATAAAAAATGGGCATTTATAGGCATTTTTATCTGAAATTCGAGGTTTTTCACAATTCATGAGTGTTTCAGGAATGTAACTCCATGAATTTCAAGGGTCCATTGTACTAGCCTCTATTTAATTAATTAATTAATTTATTTGGTACTGGGGATCAAACTCAGGTCCTTCCGCTTGCGAGGCAGGCAGCAGAAACACTGAGCTAAAGGACTACTGTCATGCACTACCACACCCAACTCTCATTTTCTTTCTTTCTTTTTTTTTCTCATTTCCTTAAGTCTTTTGCAGAGATATTTTACAATTAAATGAAATTCAACTTGTCAATTTTTTCTTTAAGGACTATGCTTTTGGTGTAAGAAATCACTGTCAAATTTAGAGGATTTTTAAAAAGCACAACCTGATAAGCTCAGGGAGAACAAGAGAGGGGCACCTACAACAAAATTTTGGAAGCTGGCAAGCAGACACAGGAGTTAAATGAGTAGTTAGACTTAAGAAAGTGGGAAGAGCCAAATCCCAGCCAATCCATGCTATACAATCCTTAAGAGGTTGGGGAATTGGTGACATCATTTATCTCTGGAAGTGGGAATAAGGCATGTAGCTAATATAAAGTGGCTGCTTGAAGATCTGTTTCATCCAGTGATTGCCCCACTCATCCTAGCAAAAGATTAGGCTCCATTCTTGTCCCACCAAACTGGGTGGGAGAGGCAGTGATGTCCTTAGTTCAAACCAGACATCATCAGGCTGACCATTTTTGGGCTATTTACTTCCTGGTTGCTTTGGCACTGTAAACAGAATAACATATTTTAAACACATGCCAAAAGTTTGGCGGCTAAACATTTGAGAAATTTTCTTCACTCCTCCTCCTGACATACTTAGCAGTAAAGATAGGGAACAGTTCATCCTTCCCTAGACACAAAATGTTCATGTTGAAAAGGTAGCTACACTTCACACAGCTCCTGGGACAATCTCAGACATGTCTAAATTCTAAAAGTCACGGTATCAAAGATCTTAGTTATTAATAACCGGAAGAACAGAAAATAATCTGTTACAAGGGACAAAGGAATACCTAAAGTCTAGAGCTAGTTTTTCATTTGGTTTGCAGAACTAGACATTGAACACAGGGCCTCTGAACTCAACTACATCCTCAGCCCTTTTATTTTTTTTTGTACTGGGCATCAAACTCGGGACCTTGTGCTTGCTATAGCCCTTTTTATTTTGAGATAGTCTTGCTAAATTGCCTAGGTTGGGCTCAAACTTGCAATCCTCTTGCCTCAGCCTCCCAAAGCACTGAGATTACAGGAATGTGCCACCATGCCCAGCTCTAGTCTACTGCTGTTTTAAAAGAAAATTTGTGGGCCGGGGATTTGGCTCAGTGGTTTCGCCACCTGCTGTGCAAGCGGAAGGATCTGAGTTTGATCCCTGACACCAAAAAGAAAATTTTGTTTTTTTGTGTGTGTGTAGCTTTTTGAGACAGGGCCTCTTTATGCAGTTTAGGATGCTCTTGAACTCATTATGTAATAGCCCAGGTTGGCCTTGAACCTGCAGCAATTTTCCTGCCTCAACCTCCCCGAGTGCTGGGATCACAAGCATGCACCTCCATACCTAGCATTTCTTTTTCATTTGGTACCAGGAGTCAAACTCAGGGCCGTGTGCTTGCCTGGCAGACACTATGCTATGGAGACATTCCTGGCTCTATGCCTGGCATTATTATAAAAGAAAATTTCAGCAGGGCATGGTAACTTGGGAGGCTGAGGCAGGAGGATTGCTGTGAGTTCAAGACCAACCAGCCTGGGCTACACAGCGAGATCCTGTCTCAAAAAAATTTTTTTTCAACAGAAAACTCTGCTAATAAAAGTATGGTGGCAGTCTGCCAGTGATCGGGCCCAGGACAAAGGGGAGACAGCCACAATGTGAAACATTTTGGCCTCTAGTCAAACCACTGAGGATTTCCTCAGAAATGCAATTACATTTTGATCACATGAATCAAATCTGTGTCTAGGTACACAGATGCATAGGATTCTGTAAGTTCAGCCCATTTTATTTCTATTTAGCAAGGCTTCAACATAACTTACCTGTTCAATTTAGTAATAATCATGTAGTTTCATAAGCCATAAAGCTAAAATTTACCTTTTATATGGAAAACAGCCATGATGAAGATGACTGAGACATCATGAATCAGTGCAAAGGACAAATTTACACTTCCAAAAAGCAGTGTTCTTGTTAGATTTCATACTACTCACAATGCTATTTGCTAAGAAAGGGGCTCATGTTCTCTCCCTGGACTTCATCATTATTTATTTATCTTTCACTTTCCTGAATGAAAAACTTATAATTACCAGCTGCATGTAGTGAGGGCATGAAAATTCACGGCAGGAGGAAGGGAGTAAACTTCCTCCTCCCCCTTCTTCACTCTGATGGTTAGCAACTTGTTCCAGCTTTATAGAATGGAACAAAATTAAAGTAGTAAAATAGTAAAAAATGATTGTTTCTCTCTAATTTAAAGTAAGTTTTTGATTGATTTATTTTTCTTTGTGGTACTAAAGATTGAGCCCAGGGCCTTCACACTGAACTATGTATCCAACCCTTTTTAATTAATTAACTTATTCATTCATTCATTCATTCATTCATTCATTTTTTGGTACTGGGGATCAAACTCGACCTTGCCCTTGCAAGGCAGGCGGCGGCACCACTGAGCTAAATCCCCAGCTCAGCCCTTTTTAAATTTTGAGATAGGGTCTTGCTAAATTTCTAGGTCCCTAGTCTAGACTCAAATGTGAGATCTTTCTGTCTCAGCCTTCCAGCGTGCTGGGATTCCTGGCATGTGCCAGGATGGTTGGCCAAGTTTTTGGTATAGAAAGTAAAGGCTTAGCCAACACATGCCTGCAATCCCAGCACGCTGGGAGAGTGAGGTAGGAGGATCACTCATTCTAGCCCAGGCCCAGCAATGTTGTGAGACCCTGTCTCAAAATAAAAAACACAGCCAGGCCTGGTGGTGCACACCTGTAATCCTAGTACCCAGAAGGCTGAAACAGGAGAACTGCTTCGAGTTCAAGGACAGCCTAGGGTACATTGTCAGTTTGAGGCCACCCTGGGCTACATAGTGAAACCCTATCTCAAAAAACCAAATTAAAATAATAAAATAAAATGAATTATGCCAGGCATGGTAGCACATGCCTGTAATCTCAGCACTTGGGAGGCTGAGACAGGAGGATTGTCATGCGTTTGAGGCCAGTATGGACTACATAGTGAGTTTGAGGCCAGCCTAAACTACATAGTGAGAATCTATCTCAAAAAAAGAATTAAAAAATAAAAAGGGGTGGGGATGTAGCCTACTAGAAAAGCCCTGGGTTCAACCCCCAGTAGTGAGAAAAAATAAAAACTGAAGCCTTTACATAAAAATGGAGGATAAATCAACCACACACAGACTCCTCTCCACACCCAGCAGAATGGTGAATATTAAAAAGACTAATATCAAGCCAGGCATGGTAGTGCATGCCTGTAATCCCATCACTCTGGGAGGCTGAGGCAGGAAGATTGTAAGTTCCAGCCGAGGCTGAGCAACTCAGCTCGGGTCTGTGTCAAAATTTTTTTAAAAAAGGAATGATACCAATGTTGGAGAGGAAATGGAGCAATGGAAGCTCTCATATTTTGTTGGTGGGAATCTAAAATGGCATAACTACTTTGGAATAAAGTCTGCCAATTTCTTTAAAACCAAATGTAAACCTCTCCTTTGATTTAGCAATTTCACTCTTATGAATTTACCCGGTAAAATGAAAATGTCTGTCCACAAAAACACATATACAAAAGTATTCAAAATAAATAGCTCCAAACTATAAGTAGTTCCAGTGGCCATCAGTAAGACAATAGATAGACTGACATTTCCTCTGACAGAGTTGAGATCAAATTAAGGACCAAAAAACTCCAAGTGATTTTATAGATATTATCTTATTTAAGCTTCAAGAAATTCTAAAGGGTACAGTTGTGAGACAGGACATAGGTGTGGCTTAGACTGGCTGGGAAAAGAGGCATAGGATCCCAGGACCGTCTCTTAGGACCTGTATGTAGAAGTTCTCGGGTTCCCCTCAGGATTTGGATGGCATAAAAGGACACAGATGCCAAGAAGAGCTCACTATGGTGGCTTTTCTCAGGATAGCCTGCCCTGTGTCCTTCAGGGTGTACTTCTATCTTGCTTTTTCATCTTTTACTCAGCCCAAGCTCATTGTTGAGCCAGTTTCTTCCTCATACTTCATTTTTACTTTTTCAGATAAACTTTGCCAGCATTTCTTTCTCATTTCACTCAGTTCTTTGCTTGAGATGAGAAGAACCTTGAATCCAACTCTAGATGTGAGCATCCAAAAACCTGGTAATGTTTATTTAGTGAGCCACTTTTAGAAGGGGACTACCTGGTAACAGCTGAATAGGCATTATGTCCATTTTACATAGGAAAAATGGGAGAAATTATAGAACTTATATAAGGACACAAAGACATCAACTGTACCTGTTAATGTCTTACGAACTTACTATGTCAAGTTTACAATCATTTTCTCTTTGAATTTGCCTATAATTTTTATTTTATACAGGAGGAAATCAAGGTATATAAAAAAGTCAAGCCTATCTTTTAAACTTTTGTCTTCTAACTCTCAATGAGTCTATATACTTTTTCTACCATGACACAGGAGAAGGGTTCAGATCCTGATGAGTATAACCAAAGTTATGGATAATTCCTACCAAACTACTTATAATTCTGTTTTTCTCTTATCTAAAGAAGCACACGGGAGTGCAAGTTGAAGTAATATTATCATGGGTATAACCTTGAATTTATTCTAATTTATGGTTTACAAAAAGCACAAATAATTTATACATTTTGGTATTTCATGTAAAATTAGGAACTACTTACTCTCCAATAATAATAATAATACTGAAAAGAGAAGAGTCATGGAACTCTTGTAGTGCTAAACTACTCTCTCCATTTGGTTCTAACCTGATCATCACCAAATGTCTTCAAGATATAAATATGTATACTAAAGAGAATACCGGCCCCAAGTTTTGAGGAAGGCCAAGGTTACCAGGTCCTAAAAGATGTATGGGTGGACGATAAGGACAACATAACGTTAGCAATACAGCCAAGACACATGACTTTCCTTTCTTCTTTCACTGTTCCAACAATTGCAGAAAATTTTTACAGAAATTTCACAATACTTTTGCTATTTATTATTTTTTTTTTTTCCGGTACGGAGACTGAACTCAGGAATTGTGCTTGCAAGGCAGGTGCGGTGCCACTGAGCTAAATCCCGGGCCCTTATTTATTCTAATATTAGCAGCAATATAGACATCTATTCCTAGAAATGATTTATAATAAAGGGAGTTTAGTCTTTCTACTGTCTTCTGACATAGTTGACAATTTTAATTATAATCTGTTCTTTTTTTTTTTTTGCCAGTACCGGAGATTGAACTCAGGACCTTGCGCTTACAAGGCAGGCACAGTGCCACTGAGCTAAATCCCCGGCCCCATAATCTGTTCTTCTTTATCACACTGTTTCCTTATTCTATTTCCTTCTGTATGGTCTCTATTTGTTGTGTTTTAAGTCCATGATTAACAGACCAAAGGCTCAATATAAATCTATCCAATGTGAAGAAAAATTTATTTATTTTTTCAGGTTGGCCTTAAACTCAGTATGTAGCCTAGGCTGGAAGGGAATTCATAGGGATCTTCCTGTCTCAGCCTCTAGAGTGCTGGGATTACAGGTATGTGCCACCACCTCTAGCACAGTATTTTTTTTTTTGGTACGGGGATCAAACCCAGAACCTTGCGCTTGTGAGGCAGGGAGTGGCACCACTAAGCTAAATCCCTGGCCCTAGCACAATATGGTTTTAAGAAAGAGGTGATTAGTTGCTTTACAAGTTAAATTCTTATTTTATGACAAAATAGTAGAACTTTATTTATGAGACATTGTTTCACTAGGCTGGCCTTGAACTCACTATATAGCTCAGGCTGGACTCAAACTTGCAGCAATCCTCCTGCCTCAGCCTTCTTAGTGCTAGGATTACAGGCATGTGTCACCACCATGCCTGGCCTAGAACTTCCTGAAAGATCAAGCTGTACTGCATTTAGATGATGCAACACACATTGCCTTTTAGGAATAAACCTATAGGTAACATGAAATGATTTCTACAATACCTTAAACTTTTAAAAGAAACCCAACCAAAAAAATACAATACTCTCTATCATTTCACCCCTCAGGGTAACCAACATTAACAGTTCCTAGTGTCTGTCCAAACATTTTCTTACATATATACCTGTACAGATATGTGAAATAATTTAAATGTAGAACTTCAAAAATGAATCTTACATCTCCGATTGACGTTTTCCTCTGTCTATATTATTTATCAGAGTCATGTAACATTGCAGCAAGTCCTTAGGTTAAAGGCTAAAAGTATGATGTTCTTGTTAGGTACAGCTTACCTGTTTTCCAGATCCGGCATGCTTAGGTTTCTAGCAGCGAAGCACATTTTGAGAGGGATGACCTTCCTGTCCTTGGTGCTGTTTTGGTGTTTTGGAGAACCAGAGTCCTCACTGCCACTAAAGCTTGGTGACTGGGGAGCTGCACCTTCCCATGGCAGATCTGATACCAGGGATGGCTTCTTGATATATGGTGTTACTTCTCGGATAAACTTGACTATGAAAAAAAAAATCAAATAAGAAGGTTAGTATTTTTGTTTCTGTGAAAAATGACAAAAATAGGCACATGTGTGTACATGCCAAATCTACAACAAAGTGAAAAAACAAAATTCAAAACACATCCATCTCCTGTTTTTTTGTTGTTTTTATTGTTAGTTACTAGGTATTGAATCCAAGGCCTCTACATGGAGCGGCATGACCCCCCCCACACACACTTTTTTAAACATTTGAGGGGCCAGGGATTTAGCTCAGTGGTTCTGCCGGCTGCCTCGAAAGCACAAGGGCCCGGGTTCGATCCCCGGTACCAAAAAAACCCAAAAAAAATTTGAAACAGGATCTCATTAAATTGCCTAGGCTGGGCTCACATTGAGATGCTCCTGCCTCAGCCTCCCAGAGTGCTGGGATTACAAGTTTGTGCCACAAGAGACATCCATCTCCTTGAGAAAGATTTAGCACCCCGTGAGACAGCACCATGTAACTTTATACAATTCTTAACACTTAGAAAATTCCTAACATTTCCACCCATTGGTTCTCTGTCTACTGAAGTCATACAGAACAAATTTAACCTCTCTTGCACATGAGAACCTTTCAAATATCTGAAAGACTGATTATATATTGCTCTGCCTTTTTGTGTTTGACTCAAAATCTTCCTAAATTATAAAAGCTGGCCTTGTACTTGCTATTGTAACCCAGGCTAACCTGCATTCACAATGTTCCTGCCTCAACCTCCTGAGTGCTGGGATTACAGGAGATCCCTGTCTGCCTTCTTCTTGTATTAAGCTAAGTATTTCTAGTTCAATTTGATTCAACTCTATCTAGCTATCTACCAAATGTCAGGTATTAGGATAGTTGTTGAGACTATAAAGGCAAGTGACATGTGAATCCTGCCCTCAAGGAATGTCCAAAAAAGCAAGGGGGACAGCTATGTAAACAGATCATTACAGTCTTGAAAAACATGTGCAAAAACAAAGTATCTTCAAGATAGACACAATTGCAGACTCAACTGATCTCCTTGCTTCAATTTTTCTCTCCCTATACTGGGGACTGAATCCAGGGGTACGTTACCATTGAGATATATCCACCTTATTTTAAATTTTGAGACAGGATCTCATTAAACTGTCCTGACTGGCCTTAAACTTGGAAACCTCCTATCTCATCTTCCTGAATGGTTGGTACTATAGGTATCCAATACCTATTAGTGTAGCCCAAAATTAAAATATAGCTTTTAGTAGATGTGAAACTTTTTTCTTTTTAAGTTCAATTTTAAGATTCACAAAATACTTCTTAGTGCATGCCTATAATCCCAGCAATCTGGGGGTCTGAGGCAGGAAGATCTCAAGTTTGAGCTGAGTCTGGGCAATTTAGTGACACTCTGTCTCAAAATAAGAAATAAAAAAAGGGTGGGGGTATAGTTCAGTGTAAAGGCCCTAAGTTCAATCCCCAGTACCACAAAAAGAAGAGGAAAAAAAAGAAAAACCTTTACCTCAGTCATGACTGACAAATCATTTTAAGGCATGGTGCTATTGTTTTAAAAACTAGATAAACTGGGGCCATAAATCCATGCAATTAGGAATGAAAAGGGTGAAATTACAACAGACCCAGCAGAAATCCAGAGGATCACCAATACCTACTTCGAGAACCTATATGCCAAAAAGATGGAAAACACAGAAGAAATGGACAGATTCCTAGATACATATGAATTATCAAAGTTGAATGAAGAAGACCTAAAAATTCTAAATGACCCAATATCAATCAATGAAATTGAAAATGTAATTAAAAACTTACCAACTAGGGGCCGGGGATTTAGCTCAGTGGTTTCGCTGCCTGCTGCTAAGGGCAAGGACCTGAGTTCAATCCCCGGTACCAAAAAAAAAAAAAAAATGAGCTGTCCACAGGTACTACAAAAGGCTTAAAAACTTACCAACTAAGAAAAGCCCAGGTCCTGATGGCTTCACTGCTGAATTCTGCAAGACATTTAGAGAGGAACTACTGCCCCTACTGTTTAAACTCTTCAATGAAATTGAAAGGGAAGCAATACTCCCAACTTCATTCCTGGAAGCAAGCATCACCTTGATCCCCAAGGCAGAGAAAGACCCAACTGAAAAAGAGAACTATAGGCCAATCTCACTAATGAACATAGATGCAAAAATCCTTAAAAAGATACC
>NW_004624746.1:17117173-17140554 GCF_000247695.1 Heterocephalus glaber
GAAACAAAGTCTTTGTAAATAGGGAGGGATGGAGGGGTTGAAGGAAGGGCAGGGGAAGGGGGAAAAAATAAGAACCAAGAGAGTATGTAAAGGTGCAAATTTCCAATGATGAATGTCATTATATTGTATACCTAAAATGTACCAATAAAATAAAAATTAAAAACAAACAAACAAACAAACTGGGATTTAGCTCAGTGGTTCGGCTGCCTGCCTGGAAAGCACAAGCTCCTGAGTTCAATCCCTGGTACCAAAAAAAAGACTGACCCTTCCTCAACTGCTCCATATTCCTTAAAAGAGTGTTCCTATACCGCTGTCTAATATACTGGCCTAACAGCGCAAGTAGTAGTGGTGGGCAGAAGTTCAACTCATCTCCAAAAATGAACAATTGCCAAAATCAAGCAAAGGGAGAGAAGAGTAGTAGATAAAAAGTAGATAAACTGGACCAGGGAGTGGTACAAAAAAAGAGAAGAAAGGAAGGAAGGAAGGAAGGAGAAAGAAAGGAAGGAAGAAAGAAAGAAAAAGAAAGGACTAGATAAAGTAAGATTAAAAATTTAAAAATCATGAAAAATTAAAATGAAGAGTTGAATATAGATAAATCAGTCATCATTACCTCTATTAACATCAATACATGTTTAGTCAGTTTTCTATGTCCGTTTGAAAGGTCATTGCCAATGAATGCTTATCAATATAATAGCTAGGATGAATGTTATATATGATTAGAAGCCTGTAAAACTTTTACTAACAGATTAGTAAATCTCAAAAATAAGTTATGTTTCTAAAAACATAGTTAATAACAATCTTTAAAGTAGTTTCTCTGTTGAGCCCAGCACTGGAAACAGGGAGTCCTGGCTCTATGGCACTTTCCAGTTCTGCACGGCGTGGGGCTGCCAGTGGAGCACGGGACGTCCCTTTCCTGGACCTGGGTCCCTCTCAGCCTCTAGCTGAGACTCATGCATGCCTACATTTCAGCCCTTTGTGGCCCAGACACAGCCATGAGTCTAACCTCCCAGATGAAGAGGAACTAGGGATGAGAACATATCATAACATGCCTACCTTGGGCTTTCCAATTTCCTACCCTCCACATCTGGTCTACTTACAGATAACGCTCACAGCTAAATTTTATTCTGCATACAATTTTATACTATATACAAAAGATAATGTCAGTGAAAAAGATTGATACTTTTTTTTAAAATTCAGAGTACAGAACTTTATAACAGTTTGGATGGACCTAAGTGGTTTGGTTTTGATGTTATCGGTCCTCCCTATCCCCTCCTTCTCCCTTTGAGAATTCTGTCTACAAAGTGTCTAAACGAGTATTTTAAGGCATGACTTTCTCATACAGAATCTTTTCATTTATTTATTTATTTATTTATTTATTTATTTATTCTTGTACTGGGGATTGAACTCGGGTGGTTGCGCTTGCGCAGCAGGCAGCAAAACCACTGAGCTAAATCCCCGGTCAAGAATCTTTTCCTTTAATAAGAGGGAATTTGGGGGCAGGGAGGCATGATAGTAATATTTTAACTTTGTCCCTTTTACCTACCTTCCTTCTTCCCCTCTCTGTACTGGGGATTGAACCTGACCTACCAGTGTATCACACTGAGTTATATGCCCAGCCCATTTTTATTTTGAGATAGGGTCCCACTAAGTTCCCAGGCTAGGTTTGAATCTATGATCCTCCTGCCTCAGGCTCCCAGAATGCTGAGATTACATGTGTGTGTGTCACCATGTGCTCCCTCCTACCTTTCTTGTTATGCAATATTATTTACTGTACAGAAGAGAGGTGAAGCTTACTGTTTTAATGAGTTACTGGGGCTTAGACAGGTACAAATATGGACCTCTTGACTTTGTACTCATTTGGAATAATCATAATTTATCTTTGTAAGGTAAATGTTTTAAGTATTTTTTAATTTGATCCCTACCAATATACATGTTAATTATAGACTATGAATATATTTTAGTTAATATCTGAAAGATGCCTGTGTTTTATATTTCTTCTCTCAATCTCTTTTATTAATGCATTACATAGGAAAGCAAAATTTATGATTTGGGAGAGAAAAAAAAAATCACAGTGTTAAACAGACCACTTGAAAATGAAGTGAGCATCAACTCTCTTTAGCACGTTAACAAACCTAGAGGTTTCCAATTCTTTTGGCTACAGAAGCCAGCCATAGTAATAAATGAGTGGAGCTGTCAGGTTACCAGGGATAACAGGATGGTGTGGAAAAGGATATGTGCCATCTACAGGGAACAGAGTTTGCTACCAGGCCTCAGCTGACAGCTGGCCTGTCAGCTGTCCTTATTGCCACATCTTATTTTCAAGACAAATCAGAATAATCTCAGCAGTCGGGAAGCTGAGGAAGGAGGATCACTGTGAGTTCGAGGCCAGCCTGAACTACACAGCAAGACTGTCTCAAAAAAAAAAAAAAAGGCAAATCAGAAAATCTATACTCACCTCTAAAATGTTAGCATTCATTAAGTTGAATAAGAAACTCCTACTTTTTTTTTTTTTTTGGTACCAGGAATTGAACTCAGGGCCTTGTGCTTACCAGGCTGGTGCTGTGCTGCTGAGCTACATCCCTGGCCCAGAAATTCCTACTTTTGTAGATTTAAAATCTGAAAAATATTGGCAACTTCATATTTCCACACATTTAGGCCAGTCATGGTGGTGCACGTTTGTAATTCCAACACTTGGAGGCTAAGGCAGAAGGACTGTTCCAAGTCTGAGGCCAGCCTGTGCTACATAGTGAGTTCAAGGCCAGCCTGAACTACATAGAGAGACCATTTCCAAAAAAAGTTTAAGCATCATGCATGTTAAATAAAACACTTCTGGGCTGGGGATGTAGCTCAGTGGTAGAATATTTGCCTAGCATTTGCAGGTCTCTGGGTTCAATCCCTAGCACCAAAAAAAAAAAAAAAAAAGACTATACTATATTTTCTTGGGTAGCTTTTGGGATATACACATGTAATCCAGGATCAGGAATTTGGGGCCAGCCTGGGCTATACAGTAAGACTTTGTCTCAACAAAACAAAAATCCTCTATATTCATCTCCCTCTCCTTCTTTTTGTTTTTGGTGGTAGTGGTACTGGAGACTGAACCCACAGCAGCCCATTTTTTGAGATAGGGTCTCTCTAGGTCATTCAATTGTCCAGGCTGGGCTTGCACTGGTGATCCTCTGCCTCAACCTCCCAGTGTGCTGGGATTACAGGTGTGTGCCATCATGCCAGCTCTATAGGTTCATTAACCCCACTTATAGACAAGAAACAGTCTTATCAAGACTACCTTGGCTGGGCTGGAGCTTATCAGTGGGTTGGGAAGGAGAGTCACTGAGATTAAAAGAAGGAAGGGTATGTTTCCAGAAGAAGCACATACAACTATGTACAGTACACAGTACTCGATAGTGTGATAAATGGATAAATGACTGTTACTGTTTTAGGTACTTATAACATGCTGTGCTTTTCATCCTTTAGAGCATAATCCTACTTATATAAAAGTTTACTGTAGGGCCGAGGATTTATCTCAGTGATTTCGCTGCCTGCTGCACAAGCGCAAGGACCCAAGTTCGATCCCCGGTACCAAAGAAAAAAAAAAGTTTACTGTAAAACAGTGTGCAGCTATGCCAGTGGTAGCCTCATGTATCTCATGTTTAACTGCGTATTTGGATAATATCAAGGGGCCATCACAGATGATTGACGTATACCTTTTCAGTTTGCACTTAGAAGTTGGCACTCTGTGTGGTACTTTGCGATACACATGGATGAAATTGCCTAATAACATATTTCTCAGATTATATTTCCATCACGTGTCACATGACTGTATTGGAATTGAAATCAAAAAAAGAATTTGGCCTATGTGGAATCTACTAGTTAATTAGAATTTTTTCTCCAGACCACTATTTGTTCAATATTAGTTTTGAAAATCTTTCTAAAACAAATCACGTCTTCTGATGTCTTGTTAATGTTTGAGCTTTTTAAAAAAAATTATATGGAAAAATGTTTAAGTACTTTTCAGTTTTGCTTTGGTTGAGTTCTATTATATTTGAATATTATTATAGCTTTTTTCCCCTTGGATTATTTTTCTTTGAATAATTTTAATTTTTGTATATGTGTGTATTTAGTGAATGATAATAAAGTTATACATTAATTAAAAAAAAAGAGTACCTTGGCTAAAAGTGCATTGCTGCTGCATGGTGATATGACAGTAGAATCATCACGTGTAATGCCTATGTTAACATTTTTGTATAAGGTGGTGTACACTGAAAGTTAACTAGTAATATAATGCCTTGATACATTTTAAGATAGCTTTAACATTATACCTATAAAGAAAATAGTTGTGATAAAATGTTAAAGCATCGCAAGTGCAAGGGCCCGAGTTTGATCCCTGATACCAAAAAAAAAAAAGTTAAAGCAAATGGTATAAAATTATATATGTAGTATAATTGTTATGTGAAAAATGAGGAAAGGAAAAACTATATATAGGAAATAAGACTGGAAAGAAACTCACTGGAATGATAGGATTTGACTGATTTTCTTTTTTCCTAATTTAAATGTTTTTCATATTTTATTTGAAAAGAATATTAGTATTAAAGTAGGACTGGGAGTGTAGCTTAATGGCAGTAGATTGCTTAACCCAGCATGTACAAGATCCTGGGTTCAATCATCAGCACTGCAAAAAAAAAAAAAAGTTTCCCTTTTGAATAGGTAATATGAGTATCCCTTATTTGAAATGCTCAGGACTACAGGTGTTTTGGATTTGATTTTTTGTGGCAAGGTCTTGCTATATAGTTCACACTGGCCTTGAAGTCATTATGTACTCCAGGCTGGCTTTGGACTTGCAGCAATCCTCTTGCCTCAGCCTCCAGAGTACTGGGATTACAGATGTGCACCACCACACCCAGTGTTAGATTTTAGAATATTTGGATATACATCATGAGATATCTTGGGGAGGGGGCCGGGGATTTAGCTCAGTGGTTCTGCTGCCTGCCTGGAAAGCGCCTGCCTGGAAAGTGCCTGCCTGGAAAGCGCAAGGACCTGAGTTCAATCCCTGGTACCAAAAAAACAAACAAAAAACCCACCCTTGAGGTGATCTAAGATATCTTGAGGATAAGGCCCAAGTCTGAACACACAATTCATTTATGTTTCATATATACATTATATACATAGCTTGATGATCATTCAACCCCCCCCCTTTTGATAGTGAGGATTGAATCCAAGACCTCATGCATGCAAGACAAGAGTTCTACTACTGAGCCACATCTCCAGCCCCTGAAGGTAATTTTAAACAATAGTTTTAGTGTTCTTTTTTTTTTTTGGTACCGGGGATCGAATTCGGGTCCTTGTGCTTGCAAGGCAGGCGGTGGAACCACTAAGCTAAATCCCCGGCCCAGTTTTAGTGTTCTTGTATGTTTCAACCATTACATGAGGTCAGGTGTGGAATTTTCCACTTGTGGTGTCCATACATGCCTGTACTCAAGAAGTTTTGGATTTTGAGTGTTTTGGATTTTTGGATGAGGAATAATCAATCTACGTGCATATAAAGCAAATCTCAAAAGAAGATATAAAAGGTTTTATAATAAAAGTAGTAAAGATTACTAGCTGCCCAGTTTCCATCCCTGAAAGCAATCATTGTGTACTCTTCCAGAGAGATGTTGGATATGCTAAGAATTTGTACAGACACACATTTGTATGACACAATTTGTACAGACAAACATTTGCATGAATATATATATTTCAAATAGTACATTATGCTTACTGTTCTCTACGTTTTTTGTTTTTTTGATTTGGTACCAGGGACAAACTCAGGACCTTGCGCTTGTGAGGCAGTTGCGGCACCAATGAGCTGAATCCCCGGCCCTCTACGTTTTTTATAATATTAATAATAATGTATTTTCTCTTTTTTTCCCTCTGCACTTTTTCTCTTTGGTAACAATCTTATATGAGCAGCTGACAGCTCTATATATGACTGGGATACCTTTGGAATCAGATATGGTTCAAATCCTAACTACACTTGCTACTTCAAAGCTATATGAACACATTTGACTGTTCTGAGATCCTCATCCATAAAAGAATAACATAAACGAGCAAAAAGTCCTTGGCACTTACTAAACATCCAATAATTAGTAGCTAGCTAGCTTGCTTGCTTTTCTTCCTGTTTTGTTTTTTTTGAAACAGCATCTTGCTTTGTAGTTCAGGCTGGTCCTGAATTCACTATGTAACCCAGGCTGGCCTTGAACTTGCAGGGATCCTCCTGCCTCAGCCTCCTGAGTGCTGGGATTACAGGAGTGGTCCACCGAGCTCAGCTCCTTTCTTTTTACTTTCCCTGACTTAGTCTTTAAAAATTTAATCATAATCAGTAGAAGAGATGAAGCTACTTTCTTGTAAGTTGATTGGCTGAAATTAAGCATATACTAGAAAATAATTTTGTTTTGTTTTGAGACAGAGTCTCACTATGTAATTCAGGCTGGCCTTGAACTCACTCTGTAGCCCAGGCTGAGCTCTAACTTGTAGCAATCCTCCTGCCTCAACTTCCCATGTGCTGGGATTACAGGCATGTGCCACCACAACCAGCTGAAAATATAATAATTCTAATGGTAGCATTTAGATATAGTGTATGTGTGTAGAGGAGTGCTTTCTCTGCATAGTTATAATGCATGTTTTTCTGGGTGGAGACAGTAAAAGGAGATTTTTTTCATTCTAGAAAAGTGAGCACGGCTGCAGCCAGTATATCTTTTGAGCGGCTGACTCAGGAATTTTAATACACATTTCAGCCTTGTGCTTCCAAGAGAGGATTAGATCACAAGAACTTGGCAGAAATGCCTAAGATTTCCAGGCACTGCTGACTGCTGAGACACAGTTTTTAAACATTTAAGGCACTATACAAGTACTGGGCTACCAACCTGAGGAAACCCTAATAATCTACTCAGAACTTCATTCAGTCAATATTAGCAATCAATATTCAAGCGACAGTATCATCTCTGAACCGATTACCACACATATGTACAAACAAAAGCAGACACACACCACCTATAGATCACCTTACTAAGAGTTTCACCTGAGCTGAGGACCATGCAGGCCTCCACATCTAATTAAACATTCATACTGGCTGGGAAAATTAAAAATTAATGTGCTTCTAATTTATCTGAATATTAATGGTATTCTTAGTCCTACACTAAGACCTTCCTAGTTGCCATAGGGTAATGGTGGCAAACCTACAGCACGCAGCCCCAGTGGGCTGTTTGTGTCACTGAAAGTTCTAAAAGGTTCGGCTTCACTGCGACAGGGCCTTAACCTCAATATTTGGGTGCATGAGCAGAGCTTTTGCAACGTATGTGGCTTTTAGGCCAATTCAGAACCCAGGATATATTTCAGAATTATTTGTGTCTCTCATAAAGATCATCCTAAAAATAAACAGTGATATTTGTAAACTGTTTCAAGTTTTAGATGATGAAGCTAATTTTCTTTCTTTCTTTCTTTTTGGTACTGGGGATCGAACTTGGGTCCTTGTGCTTGTGCACCAGGCGCGAAACCACCAAGCTAAATCCCCGGCCCAATATAATTCCAGTACTCTGGAAAGCTGAGGCAGGAGGATTGCAAGTTCAAGCCCAGCTTGGGCAACTGAGTGACTTAGCAAGATCCTCTTTCAAAATAAAAATACAGTGCTGGGGATTTAGCTCAGTGGCACCATGCCTGCTTAGAAAGCGAAAGGTCCTGAGTTCAATACCCAGTACAAAAAAAAAAAAATCGAATCAAAATAAAAAAACAAAAAGGACTGAAAATATAGCTCAGGCCCTAGGTTCCATCCACAATATAAAAAAAATTTTTTAAACCTCAAAGCAAAAAAAGCAAAAGGTGTGGTCTGGGCGTGGAGCTCAGAAGCACAGGGTTTATTTAGCATTCATGAGGCCTTATTCAATCTCTAGCACTTTAAAAAAAAAAGAAAGAAAGAAAAGGGGCATCCCCCATCCTGAGTATCACTGGGACTTTTCTCTGTAAAATGACCAAAAACAAAACAAAAAACCAACCAAACAACCCCCCAATCCATGTACTGTACACATATACCTGAAGAGAAGTTTAGAAGGATTTTCATCAAAATATCAAAACACTTATAAGGTTACACTTGATTTTTAAAGTATAGCTCTGTATATCTGAAATTTTATGTTTATATTTTTTTTTTAAAACTTGTTTAAGAAATGAAGAATCAAGGAGGAAAATTGTGAATTTGGGCCAGCCCTGGGCAACCTAGCAAGACTCTGCCTCAAAATTAAAAAAATAAAAAGGGCTGGGGATGTAGCTCAGTGAGAAGACCCTGGTTTCAATCTCCAGTTCTGTGCAAAAAAAAAAAAAAAAAAAGTAGAAGAAAACTTATTCTGAAATCTTATTCAAACTTTAGATGTGAAACAGCCATCTGGGTAATATCCAATGTTTTTGTTTTTTGGTGGTACAGGGGACTGAGCTCACAGCCTTCACCCTGAGGTACATCCTCAGCCCATTTTTTATTTTGAAATGGGAACAGGGTAAATTGCTAAACTGCTAAGTTGCCCAGGCTGAGCTTGAACTTGTTTTTGGTTTTTTTGGTACCAGAGATGGAACTCAGGACCTCATGCTTATCAAGCAAGCACTATGCTGCTGAGCTAAAACCCCCGGCCCGAGTTTGAACTTCCTGCCTTGGTCTCCAAGAGTGCTGGGATTACAGGCATGCACCATCACGCCAAGCTCAAGATGATTCTTAGTGAACTCTAAACTCTAATGAATAAGGTTACAAGGAATTCCATATGTGGGGCATTGGCCAACATCTGATTTAAAAATGACTGCTGCTAATGTGACTTTTTTTTTTCTTTTGTCCCCTCACTCTGCTCTAGGATCTCACTAAGTTGCTAAATTGTCCAGCCTGGGCTCAAATCCTCTATCCTCCTACCTCGGCCTCTCAAGTGCTGGGATTACAAGCATGTGCCACCCTGCCCAGCTATGTGGCCAGCTAAACTTCCCCGGAAGATCCTTCATAGTGCAGAACAGCCTATGGCTATAAATACACAGTCAGGTGAGTTGATTACCTTACAAAAACTCCCTCTCATATAATCACTATTTTCTTTTTCATCTCTCTTTCATTGTTTTCTTAGCCTTGCAGATGATCTTTACTGTGAGTTAAGTGAAACTAAATTGGTCATAAAATGTGAAGGTACCTTTACTTGTCTTGCTTTTGCAAGCAAGTTTGTTTCTAGATTATCCTCAGGGTGGAAGATATAGCTTTGCATTCTGCACAGAAACAAGTTAGGCTGACATCATTGTGAAAGTATTCTCCCAAGAGGTTTCTCCTCAACCTCATCCCAAGCTGCCCCCTCCCACATCAGGAATCTGATAGATGGCCTCCAAAAACATTAAAGTAGAATTGGTTTACTTTCAGTAAAAGACCTTTTACATTCTCAATTTTCTTTTTCTGGTACCTGGACACATTCTCAATTTGCAGGTGTCTTTTTGCTTGTCTGCTGGTCATGTGAAGTTAGAGTAGACCACAGTCTAAAGCTTAGTGATGTTAAGTATTCAAAGTCCCTGATTTCACTGTAAAGTTCATTTTAAAGTTACATAGCACATTCACTAATTTATTAATTCTCTCCCCATGAACCAGCAACTGTTTTAGGAACACAGAATAACACACCAGTGGACAAAACATGTAAACAATGTAATTAATAATTCATGAGAAATGAAAACATGTCCACACAAAAGCCTGTACACAAATGTTTTTAGCAGCTTTATTCATAAGTTACAGAACTGGAAACAACCCAAATTTCCTTCGATGGGTAAATGGAGAAACTAGTAGAATTACAGAATAAAATATGACTCAGAAATTGTTATGGTTTGTATCTAGGTATCTTTCTAAAGCCTCATGTGCTCCTGGATGGGGTTGTCAGAGCTGGTTGTGGTACTGGGATTAAGGGTAGTGGTACTAAATTAGTCTACAGATTGGAATTAGCATAGTTCTGAGTGTAGATAATGGGAAGGCCTGCCCTGGGTGTGGGTGGTATCACCCAAAAAGTGTGAGCCTGGGTGGAATAAAAGGGAAAGGGAGGCCTGCTTCACTGCTTGCTGCTTGCTGCTACCACCTTCTGCCTACCCTGCCATGAACTGCCTCTCCTCTGCCATGCTGCCCTGCCTTAGGGCCAGCTAACTATGGACTGAAACTTCACAAACTGTGAGATAAAATAAACCTTTCCTCCTTTAACTTTAGGTGTCAGGTATTTGGTATCAGCAATGAGAAAAGTAACTTAAGACAACAATGAAAAGAAATGAACTCTTGATAAAATTCATCTGCTTAGATAAATCTCAATTATGCTGAGTCAGAGAAGCCAATATCAAAAGAGTATATCATGATTCCATTACCGAAAAGACAAAACTACAGGCTGACAAAAGATCAGTGGTAGCCGGGCATGGTAGTACACACTTGTAACCCAGCACTCTAGGAGGCTGAGGCAGGAGGATCACAAGTTCAACCCTAGCCTGGACAACTTGGCAAATTAGTAAGACCTTGTCTCAAAATAAAGAAAGGGCTGAGATGTAGCTCAGTCCGAACGTCTTAGGTTCAATAACCACTACCACAAAAAATAAAGAAAAGATACAATCAATTAGTAGTTTCCAGGGATTGAGAGGGATGATTATTAAGGGACAGTGTGACAGTTTTGGGCATATTAGAAGATGTTAAGTGTTATGGAAAAATGTTTCAACAAAGACTTGAAGGAGGCAGGAGAGTTGTTCATATGGATACCTAGAGAAGCACTCCAGCCACAGAGAGTTTTAAAGCAGTAAGGAAAGTCAGTGTCACTGGAGTAAGGTAAGTGAGGGGTAGGAATAGAAAATAGGGTTACAAAGGTAAAGGAATTGGGAAGCATATCATGCAGGGCCTTTCAGGTCATTGTAAGGACTTTGGCTTTTATTCTGAAATAAGCCACTGGCAAATGTTCAACAGAAGAGTGACGAAAACAGAATGAAAGACGGCAAATGCAGAAGCTGAAAGACCAAATGGGAAGTTATCAGATATGAGAGAGGATGGGAATTGGACAAGGGTGACAGGAATGGAGGCAACAAGAAGTGGTCATATTTCATGTATCTACTGCAGGTAGATCTACTTAGATGCCCAACAGATTAGATAAGGAAGAGTGACAAAAAAAGAGTCCAGGATGATTTCAAGATTTTTGTTGTTAACAACTGGAAGGACAGAGTTGCCACTGACAGGTTTAGGAGGAAAAATCAGGCACTTGAGGCACACATTAGACAAGCAAGTCTAGCAGATAGTTAGACACATGATCCTGCCATACAGGAAACAGGTTTGAGCTGGAGACACAATTTTGGGAGGTTGTGATATATACATATATATTTATTTATTTTTTATTTTATTTTTTTTTGCGGTATCGGGGATTAAACTCAGGACCTTGTGCTGTTGAGGCAGGCAGTGGCACCACTGAGCTAAATCCCCGGCGATATGCTGATATTTAAAGTGGGATCAAATCACTGTCTCAGTCAGGATTCCCAAAGGACATGGATAGTACAAGATTTAACAAAGTGATAATTTATATAGTGAGGAGCAGGGTACAGGAAAACCACAAGAGAAAGCAGCATGGTACTCCAGGACTATTAATACAGTGGCTGTTTCCATACCCCAGCTGGAAGGGACAGGGAGAAGAATTGTCACCAGAACCAGAAGAGGGCCCTGAAGAGCCTGATGAGAGGGGAAATGACCTTCGGTCAGTTCAGCCAAACTGAGGTGACCTTGAAGATTAGGAGCCGAGGAAATAAATGCTCCAACCTCACTCTCCTCCTTTTCCTCTATTGGCCCAACCTGACAAAAACTGAAGACCAAGACAGGGCAGCCTCCTAGGTCAGAGGGCAGGTAGAGAAGCAGGAGCAAGACTAGAGGGGTAAATGAAGACTCCAGACCAATCACCAAGGATGTGAGCACAGAGAAGGGAGAGGATATTTCCAGTACTGGAGGGCTGGGGAGAAGGAACATAAAGATAGACATTAAGATCCATGGGAGACAAATACGCCATAAAATACTGGCCTAAAAAACTAGCAAGTTTATTCCAACTGGAAAAGCCCTGCCTTGATCCAATTAACCCTACCTTGGCTCCTACTTCCCTTCATTATTCCTTGAAAAGCAACGAGGTCATGCTTGGTGATTCTACTGTCTTCTTTTACTGCTTCATAGCTTCTAAATAAAACTTCATTCTAAAGAGTAACCAGTGTTTTCTTCCCCAACCCAAAGATCCCTTTTTCACCCCTACCAAGATCATATCAGTATCTATTACAATGTACTCTGTCATTCCTCTCTTCTGGAGGAAGACACCTAAGACCACCTAATTTTTAGTGGGTTTTTTCCCCCTCCTCCTACTCCTACGATGTAGTTGCTGCCCAAGGCTCTAACCTTGGCATTTCTCACTTTATCCTCTCGTCCCTGGCCAGAACCATTATTTTTTGTTGGTCCCAATTCCTTCTGAGTACTGTCCTGATCCTCTCAATTTACCCAAATGTGAGTTAAACTTCATCGTCTGTAATCTTCTCATCCTGTGTTTACTCTTTCAGTTATTAGGATGAGCATCTTTCTAGCCATCCAGGAGCTCAATAAGAAGTACAGTAAATCTGGTGTAAAGTATAATAATCTGTATTTTATTAAAACTTGCCTGCATGGTTGATTCTCATGCTTAAGGTTTGGGAATGGCTTCTCTAAACCTCTGCAAGTCCATCTCTCTTTCCTTAGCAACATACCTAATCAGGTGTCAGTCCATTCCTCTCCCCCACTGAAACTGATCTCTAACCTACTCATTCCCCTCAATTCCCACTGCCAATGTGCTTTTGGGTCACCAACACCATTATAATGGCTTCCTTCTGGGGGGTAATTGTTCTAAAATACACACAACAGAAAAGTTACTACTTTAGCTATTTTTAAAAAATATACAGTTCAGTGGCATTGAGTATATTCACACTGTTGTGCAACCATCACCACCACCCATTTCCAGAACTGCCCCCAAACTGAAACTGCCTCCATTAAACAGTAACGCCATGTTCCCTCCTCTCTAGTCCCTGGCAGCCACCATGCTACTTCCTTTCTCCAAGAATCTGACTACTTTAAGTCCTTCCCGTAGGTGGAGTCATACAGTATTTATCCCTTTGTGTCTCTGTGGCCTCTTCACCGATCTGCTTGCTCAGACTCCTTCCTCTCTTACTCCTTTACATAATGTTTCCAGGTTGACCCGAACCCCAACTCATACCAGGCCACCCCTTGTTTCAAAGACCCATCATGGTTTCCAACTCCCTGAAGAATACAGTTAAAAGTTTTTGATGTAATTTTTAAAAATTTATTTATTTTTGTGGTCCTGGAGATTGGACCTATAGCCTTTCACTGAGCTACATTCCCAGGCTATTATTTTATTTTAGGTTTTATCTTTATTGTTTGTTTGTTTTTTGGGACAGGCCTCAAACTCAAGGCGATCCTCTTACCTCAGCCTCCCAGGTATTGGAATTATTGTTGTGCACCACCACAGCTGGCCCCAGACCTTAAAAAAACATTTTTTTAAAAATTTTGAGACGGGGTCTCACTAAGCCACTAAACTGCCCAGGCTGGGTTTGAATTTGCCATCCTCTTGCCTCAGCCTCCCAGAGTGCTGGGATTATAGGCATGTACCACCTCATCTGCCAGTCTTTGATGTAATTTCATCTTTTCAACCAATTCCTCTCTTCTGACTTCTCCTCCTCCCTATATACCTTAATATAAATGCTTGCACAAGAAAACTCCCAAAGAATTTTAAGCATAAGCACAGGCTACCATAACCCACTGAACTACTTGCTGAAATATATATTCTAACTTTTCCTATCTGTGTCTTTACTCATACTCATCCCCTTATTTCATTTCCATGAGTACAAATCTTACCTCTTTTGCAGAGCACATCTCAAATTCTACTTTTTTTTTCTTAATCCCAATGCAGAAGAGTTTACTAAGATTTAGTAGGTGTAAACTGATAATTCTGTATAACCAGTGGCACTGTATCCACACAACTCTAATAAAAGTTGTAGAAGTGGTAGCTAGTGGGTTCAAACTCACCACAATTCCAGGATATTTGAAGAAACTTAGTACAGCAGCTGATGTGCCCCTGATATTGGTCAGACAGAAATTTCCTCATTATAGGCCTGAAAGCAGAGAAGAAAATTCCTGGTACTATGTTATTAGCCCTGAGGAAATGGCAGTTTGAAAATGTCATATTGTTGCCAGGGTTTTTGTTTTCTTTTTCCCTGCCCCCTTTCTTCCCTTTCAGTTCTTTATTCCCTTAGGTGCTATTTCTAGGACTCTCAAGATATCCTCAAGAGCATTTATTATTATTAAAGTCTCTAAAAAAACTATACCTTTCTCTGTGTAGCGGCTACTGAAAAGCCCAGTGTTCTGAAAGACAGTCACATTGGCTAATGCTTGGATGCCACTCATTGGTATTTCTTTTTATTTTTTTTTGGTACTAGGGATCGAACTCAGGTCCTTGTACTTGCGAGGCAGGTGGCGGAACCACTGAGCTAAATCCCCAGCCTTTATCGGCAGTTTGAATGTAGCAATTAACACTCTCAATTGGTCTGCAAATATTCAGAAAGAGATAAATACAAAAATTCCTAATTCCAACATATTTCTTTCCAGACCTTTTTAGCCTTTATACTTAACATGGGAACACCTATGTTATACAAACTCCTCATAAGCATCACTCAAAAGTAACTACATTGGGCCGGGGATTTAGCTCTGTGGTTTTGCCGCCTGCTGCGCAAGCGCAAGGACCCGAGTTCGATTCCTGGTACCAAAGAAAAAAAAAAATCTGGAAGCAAAATTAACTACAAGGCATTCTATTGTGTGTTTACCATAATTTATTTAGTTATTACCTAATTATTGGGTACTTACTTACTTTATTTTTTTGGTACCAGGGATCGAACTCGGGTCTTTGCACTTGCAGGGCAGGCAGTGGAACCACTGAGCTAAATCCCCAGCCCTTGGGTACTTACTTTAAATAATGCTATAATAAACTTATTTTTCGCGGAAAAATTACTGGGCCAAAGAAAAATTTAAGCCTCATGATAAATATTGCCAAATTGCTCCTCAAAAGGTTTGTGTCATTTTACACTCCCACCAGCATGTCCTCGTTAGTACACTTGCCAAAATGAAGTAATCTCTATAAAACAATGTTTGCTATTTTAACAGGCAAAAAATTGAATATATGCCCACCTTATCTTGATCTCCTGTCTCAATGAATGCATGCTATTATTATTTTTATTTCCTTAAAAGCAGGAAATCTAGGTCTCTTTATATCTTTTTTGTCTGAAGAGCTGGAGTATGATTTGTGATGTTAGAACAGTAGGGAGACAATGGCTAGTCACCAGAACTTTATATCTAACACAAATTTGAATCATATTTCCTGAAATGACAGAATTTCCAAAGGCCTACTTAATTTCTCTTTACTGCCTTATCATCAGCTCTGTGGAGTTAGATCTTTTCTTCTTGCTAGGCATCGGGAGGGAGAGTCCTCAATGGAAACTATGCATGTCCTCAGAAGCAGCATGTGTGCTTAGAAGATGTGACTTCAGCATTTTCTGTTCTAAAAGTAACTGGGGTTTACGTTGGTTCTGAGATCTTCAATTCAAGTTTATTACTCATTTTTCCTTTTCCATTTCAATTAAAGCCCTGTCCAAGTCAATAAAAATAGTAGGAGAAATGTCGACTTTTGAAGATCTCAAATTACTAGTGGCATAACAAGGAGAACTTAAGCCTCTAAGCTATCGTGGAATAAGTCCAAATAAACCAGAAGTAAGTTAGTACTGAAATTTGTTCCCAGCAATTAAAATTTCAGAATTTTTAAATTATGACCTTTTATAATGAATTTATGGGAACTGGCAAAAAACAGGTATTTTTTAGGCCTCAATCAAGTTCTAAAATGGATATCTATTATTTTGATACTAAAGTATTTGATTTTACACTTTTATACACAAACACAGAAAAACCAGCTCAACTGAAATAATTTGGGGCTTTGGACTCTTTACTGTATAATTTCTCTTTGCAGACTTCTGGAACTACTAATCTAAAATGACCAAACAGTTGTGGGTTATTTATAAAGTAAATACTTCTTAAACAAATTTAAAGTTTTTTTCTTTGGAATGGCTCCTCAATTGCAACAGAATATGCAAGCTTTCCAACATTTTATTTAAAAAATGTCTTAAACATTTTGGGTTTGTATATTAGTTTTTTGGTACCGGGGATCAAACTCGGGTCCTTGTGCTTGCGCAGCAGGCAGCGAAACCACTGAGCTAAATCCCCGGCCCTGTATATTAGTTATTTTTGTAATGAAGACAGCTACTAGCAAACTTGGCTGTAGAAACTGCCATACAATAAGTATGTTTGGCTAAAATCCTTTATATAATTAATTTTTAAAACTTGGAGATACTGCATCTGAATAATCAAGATACATATTTTTCTTTTCCTTTTAGGATTAAGACATACTATTTTCTATGTCATATCTGTTTTTATAAGTCAGTTCTCTTTCTACTACTTTCTTCTCTAAGAAGTATTGCTTTATGTGAAGCAATGTTCCAATATGTTTCATAATCTTCTGCTCCGATGAATTCTTGGAGATGGTAATTAAGATATCTCCAAGAAGACAGCAAACTTCATGCTCTGTCTCTCCTTTCACTAAAAGACCAATTTTGACAGCACACAGCCTTTCTCTTTTATATTACACTCTTCCAACACTTTATACATCAGTATCCTGGCAGTTGTCATATGTCACAGTTTCTGTTTTATCCACCTATTTCACTTGACCAATGGTACTTTGAAGGAATTGAAACTCAAGATACTGCTGGGCATGGGGCTCACGCTTGTAATCTCAGCACTCTGGGAGTCTGAGGCAGGAGAATTCCAAGTTTGAGTTCAGCCTGAGCAACATGGCCAGATTCTGTCTCAAAAATAAAAAATAAAAAACAAAACTGAAGATGAAGCTCAAATATGAAGGCCATGGGTTCAATCTCCCATACTAAAAACAAAACACCAAAACAATCCTAAAGATATTATAAAAGTCAATGGCCTGAGATGTAGCTCAACAGCACCGCACCTTTTTGGCAAGTGCAAGGTCCTGAGCTTGATCCCTGGTAACAAAACAACAAAAATAAAAAAATCTATAAAAGTCAACAATAGTTACAATGCTCCTATGTTTGTTTATAGTTCTTTTACTTTTTTCCTAGTCACCCTTCAGAACTGTGTGGCAGTTTGTGTCTATTTAAGGTCTGAATAAATTCTCATAGTCCAACACAATGTTTCTATGATACTAGCTCAGTGGTGGTCAAGGTTGCTGCACAGGGCTGTTTGTATCACTGAAAGTTCTGAAAGGTTTGCCATCACTGTCCTAAACTAGAACAAGGCGTACTCTATTCTCCCTGACATCACTCTAACAATATGCATACTTAGTTGTAAGCAAACACAAACGATGCACAGTAAATACTGATTTGATGAATTATGAAAGTCTGTCATATATAAATATATACAGTATATTTATAAAATTTGAGTCTAGGGTCGGGGATTTAGCTCAGTGGCACCATGACTGCCTTGCAAGTGCAAGGTCCTGAGTTCGATCCCTAGTACCAAAAAAAAAAATTGAGTCTTAAATTCCCTATCCTGGCAAAATTGAGAAACATATTTATGGCATGAGTAATATAATTCAGTTAAAACTTGTTAATTGGTTTAGATTAAGGATTTTTTACAAATATTTGAATACAGGGTCTTTGTTCAACAACATGTTGTGCTCATGACTATGTGAGATATAGTCACTCTCTCCTACACTGAAGGTTAACACATAAACTCTACATGTAAGATCTTCTTTACTGGTTAATTCAGCTATACTTGCTATTAATATAAATCTACCATTAAAGAAAAATTTTCAGTAAATTATTATCAGCTTCAACACATGGTTTATAGATGACCAGTTTGTTCCTGCAATGACGTAAAAATGTAAACTTATTGGAGTCAATAATTAATTAGAACATTTTTTTTTGGTATCAGGGTCATTGAACTCGGGACCTTGCACTTGCGAAGCAGGTAGCAGAACCACTGAGCTAAATCCCGGGTCCTAGAACATTCTTTTATAGAGAAAGTCCTTACCTCATAAAGTCAATGTGTAGGCTCTTATCTATTCTTAGCATATAATAGGAAGCAAAGATTTTTGGGGTTTTTTTGGTACCGGGGATCGGGAAGCAAAGTTTTTACTGTTAAATAAAACATTTTCCCTCTTTCAACAATAAAGACCTATCCCAATACTGAAAATGTTTGACATACAGATTTGTCTTCATGTTTGTTTAGCTGAAAAGAAAGACAGAAACGGCCCTCCCAAAGACCACTTAATGAGGTAGAAATTACAAGACAAAATGTAATGAATGGTATAAAAGTATAAATAATATATTATACATAAGAGAATGTAACAACAGCAAACAAAATAAATGAAAAATACTTATAAAAACACTTATTAATAAAATGTTTTTCCAACCAACAAAAAATTCTAGCAGTTGAAGTACAAGGAAATCCTTATCCGTATTTTTGCTGCTCCATAGAGATGTCCTGGACTAGCTGGATAAACCAGATGGTTTGTTTTAGATCAGCACTCTCAGTGATAAACTATAGACGGAAACACAGTATTAACCCAGCACAATAGCTGTGTTCAAAGGGTCAGCAACCACTCCATCCTGAACATCCAGTCAGAGTTACCACTGGGAAATAAGAATGCTATCCAAGTTTCCCTATCTTTAAACCCTTGGCAACAATTTTTTAAAAATATACCAAAGAATTGTAACTGCCAGGCTTTAACTGTCATGAGGGGAGATTTTCTGACCAAATGAAAGAATTAGCTGAGTTCAGGAAGAAGCTCAAAGACGGAAATGTATTCACATCCCTCTTTCTCTTTCTTTATTTTTTGTTTTTATGAGACAAGGTCTCACTATGTAGTCCAGGCTATCCTTGAACTCACTATGTAGCCCAGGGTGACCTCAAACTCAAGGTGATCCTCCTGCCTCAGCCTCCTGAGTGCTGGGATTAGAGGTGTGTGCCACCCCACCCAGCTCACTCTTTTTTTTGGTGGTGGTTGTGGCGGTACCGGGGATTGAACTCAGGACGTCGAGCTTGGGAGGCAGGCGTGGTGCCGCTGAGCTAAATCCCCGGCCCCTCTTCATTCTTACATAACACATGACTGAGAAAATCAGCTGTAGTAAACTGAGAACTGTCAGAGTTAATGGAAATTAAGTATTTAATGTTAAATTACAGTGTAATATCTTGCTCAGCTCGAATCAAATAGCTATTGACTGATAATGTCTTACTAATTTTCTTCACTAAATGGTAATAAAAACAAAAGCTGCTGGGTGTGGTAGTGCATGCCTGTAATTCCAGCTACTCATTCAGGAAGCTGAGGCAGGAGGATAGTAAGTAGGAGGCCAACCTGGAGAACATAGTGAGAGTGGCTCAAAATAAAAACTAAGCAGAGAATAGTGGTGCAACCCTTGGACCCTAGCACTCTGGGAAGCTGAGGCAGGAAGATTACAAATTCAAGCCCAGCCAAGGAAACTTAGCGACATAGTGACAGCCTGTCTCAAAATAACAATAAAAATAAAAAATAAAAAAGACAAGGGCTGGGGATGTAGCTCAGTGCAAGGCCCTGGGTTCAGTCCCTAGTACTGGAGGGAAAAAAGGCCACATATATTTATTTAACAGTCTAAAAAAGGCCAACTACAAAAAGAAAATAGAATAGTGGCTACCAGAGGCTGGGGATGGGAGAGAGAATTAAAGGAAATAGGGTAACTTTTGAGGGTGATGTAAGCATTCTACATCTTGATTGTAATCCCATTTGTAAGCTGGATATAGACTGTGTACACTTATCAAAACCAAAAGAAATATACAACTAAAAAGAATGGATGTTAGTACATGTGAATCATGCCTCAGTAAATCTAATGTGAAAATCTTTCTTGCAACAGAATATGTATTTTCTAAATGCTTATATAAAACCATCAAGAGGGGCTGAGGATGTAGCTGAGTGGTAGAGCACTTGGACAGCATGCACAAGGCCCTGGACTGTGAACAATAACAAAACAATACAGACAAACAAAAAACAACATTAAGAAGTTTAAATAAGGCTGGATGTGGTGGTGCACACCTGTGATCCTAGCACCAGTGAGGCAGAGGCAGGAGGATCACTGTGAGTTCAGGGACAGCCTGAACTACATAGCAAGACCTGCCTCAAAAAACAAAACAAAAACCAAAGAAATACAAAAGCCAGTTTCTTTCTCTTTTTTTTTTGGTACCGGAGATCAAACTCGGGACCTTCTGCTTTCGAGGCAGGCAGCGGAACCACTGAGCTAACCCCGGCCCAAAGCTGGTCTCCATGACTGTAATGGGTATGAACTAGTAATTAACTGAGAGAACCCTTTTAAATTTTTAAAATTTATTTTTATTTATAAAATTTTGCTGACAGATGGATAGATAGAAAAAGAGACTGCTAAAAAATGCATACACACTTCAATAGTTCACTGTACTTCTGGGGATTTAGCTCAATGGTTCCACCGCCTGCCGCGAAAGCGCAAGGACCGGAGTTCAATCCCTGGTACCAAAAAAAAAAAAAAGAGTTCACGGTACTAATAAATGTCTGGAAGCTAAATGGCCACCAGTTTGAGCACCTCTTGTAATTGTAGAGGCCAAAGATCACTTGTATTAATCTCATGATGTCTCAATAAATTTAGTATTAAAATATTTTAAAAATATAAAATTTAGCCAGATTCTATCTCTGGGTCTGGCTAAATCGCTAAATTGCCCAGGCTTGTCTTGAACTCAAAATTCTCCTGTCTCAGCCTCCCAAGTGCTCAGATTACAATCATGTGCCACTATTCCTGGCTGGGCCGTTTCAAATGTGACTAAAAACATATTATTCACTGTCTCAGAGATCTGATGTTCCCTCCACCCTGCTCTATTGCTGAATCACTACCTGATCCTACCTAAGCAAATTACTTAATCTCTAGTTTTGTATTATAATCATCTATGAAGTAATGACTGGTATTGACATGCTCTTAAGAGTCTCTTTAGCACATACTGCAATATTAGTACTTGTTCAGCCTTTGGAGGACAGCTCATAATCCCAAAGGCATATTAGAATACTTTTTGAGTTGATTTATCTCCAGTGATCCAGACATTAAAATAAGATCTCCCTCCAGGGCTGGGGATTTAGCTCAGTGGTTTCGGTGCCTGCCTCGAAAGCACAAGGTCCCGAGTTCATCCCTGGTACCAAAAAAAAAAAAAAAGATCTCCCTCCAGGTGTGGTGGAACATGCCTGTAATCCCAGTTCTCGGGAGACTGAGGCAGGAGGACTGCCATGAGTTCGAGGCCAGCCTGGGCTACATAGCAAGACCTTGTCTCAAAAAAACAGTAAAAAAAAAAAAATCTAAGATCTCCCACTTCTGAAGCTCCTCTGTAATGGTCCTTGATGGTCCTACTCTAATGTTCATTAGGTCATTTAACCTCTTAATATCAACTAATTATAGCTGTAGCTGTGATTGTTTACAATATGGTATTCTAGGTTAAGTAATTAAATTCTTGATTCCAACCTCATGTCTTCAGGTACTGCAAACCCAGTATATCTGTAGCAGTCACTTGGCTGGCCAACCCAGCACCCACTCCTAATCCTTCTCTCTCTCCCACTAAAGATAAATATTTGCTTCTCCAACCTCCCTTTCAGTTACTGGTAGCCAGGTGATTCAGTTCTGGCCAACAAGATGTAAGCTGAAATCTGCTGGGAGCATTTGGGAAAGCCTGATAAAGAGAACAAATCAACCAGGCACCTCTTCTTTCACCTTATTCCTTCCTGCCTTGAGTTTATGTCTCAAAGGCATTTTACATTATACCAGGGGCAGCAACCACGAGATAATCAAATTTATTACAAACAACAGAACAAACATGACATCCTTTAACCACTTAACAGTTTACACTGAGCACCACTGGGCCAGGTGTCACTTCAACCAGTCGATTCTTACACTGAGTAAATTTGATGAAATTGTGGGTTTTTCTGGTACCAGGGATTGAACTCAGGACCTTGCGCTTGCGAGGTTGGCAGTGGCACCACTGAGCTAAATCCCCAGCGAAACTGCTGTTTTTATATTCCTGTTATATTATCTTACAATTTTGTTTGTTTTTTGAAACAGGGTCTTGCTATTCCTTCAGGCTGGACTTGAACTCACTAGGTAGTCCAATCTGGCCTTGAACTCACAGCAATCCTCCTGCCTCAGACTCCTGAGTGCTGGGATTATAGGCGTGTGCCACCAAGCCTGGCTTATCTTATAAAACTTAATGAAAAAATATGCAATTTTTGGTCATCCTGTATTTAAATAATTGGACTGGAAAGTGGTTAAAAGAGCTTATTTCAAGCCTCTTATGATTTGAGGTAAAAACAAATTATTTGTTGCATAAGCCATTCTTAGATTTTCTTCTGCTTGCAGTTAAATGCACTCCTGACATATATAATGCCCCAAACCCAACTCACCTCGCCCATGGCATACTTTCTCAATCCCAAATTACTCTATGTAGTTAATGGCATCACCAGTAGCTCAAATTAGAAACCTAATGTCACTTTTAGCTCTTCTGTTTAAACCAGCTATTCAAATGTGAACACACAGGTAATAGGCAGCAATTGCCATTAGCTTTTCTTTTCTTTTTTCTTTTCTTTTTGCCATACCAGGGATCAAACTCAGGATCTTGCGCTTGCAAGACAGGCACATTACCACTGAGCTAAAGCCCTGGCCTACCATTAGCTTTTCTTAAAAACATTTCTGTTCTATTCCTCATTTGCACTGCCACTCAGTACTTCTCAAACCACCTTCCAGTTGCTAGACTATTCTTCCTATTTCATCTCCTACATGGGCATCAGTTAAACTTCTAAAGCACAATTCTAATTTAATTAAGTACTCTCCCTCTTAAAAACCTTTATCTTTGCCTAAAGGAAAAAAAGTTCAAATTCCTTAGTATGGCACAAAATGCTCCTGGTAACTTTTTCAGCTTCATTTCTTTGCACTCCTTCCATGCTCCAGCAACCTGGATCTCTGCCACTGCAGTTTTACTTCTATCACTGGGCCTTAACTCATTGTGATCCGTGTGCATGGGATATCCTTTTCCCTTCCCAGATTCTACTGCCTTCATGTTCCAAAGGACTAAATACTTACAGCATACACAGAGTATATGCATTGAAAAATAAATAAAATAAAATAAAAAGAAATTAAGCAACCTTTCATCATTGAATCTACCCTATCATATACTATAATTATATACATTTTTTTGTATTCTTTTGGCTATATACATC